>JAAIXJ010000225.1:0-42138 GCA_013403705.1 Heliconius hermathena
AATTTCGAAATGTTTGTTTTATTATGTATGAATTTGGTGCAATTTGGTCAATAATTCTTTTTTGTTATGAACAGTCTATTTCCCAGGTAGGCGCAGCCGTAGTTGAAAATCCAAAAAAAAAAAACGTTATGAATAAGTTTATGTTTATACTTTATTAATACTATTTTGTAGTTAGTTCTATACTATTATAGTACAATATAAAATATATTTGAAGTATTTTTTTTTTACTTTTTTTGTTATTTTCACATTGTGCCATGGACTTAGAACTGTAGACAAATGGGACCTGGGAACCTAGTATAAAGGCACTTCTTCTCCCATTAAAATACTTCCACTCCTCCTTTTCGCCGAATTCTTTAGAATTCATTATTGAATAGCGGAATAAATTAAATGAATTAAATTAATTTTCTCGGGTGTCGGAATCGAACACACAACCATTACAGTCACCAAAGCCATCTTTGTAAAAAAAATCAGTTTTCACCGTAGATAGAGACGACACGAACACTTGCATTAATTCACAAAGTTTTCCCCTCAAAGTGAATCCATCCAAAGCGCATTAGGATTTAACAACGTTATATAATTAAATTATGCAGCGCCCGTGTAATTGTATCATGTGTTACTAAACCTAGTTTCTGTTAGAGAATTTCTTTCTCTGTCTCTCTTATAACTTTATAGGATATTCGTTTTGTTTTTAGGTTGCATTAATTTGCTTGTATTGAAATAGAGTTTTCTATTTATAATTTTTTTTTGTTTTACGCCGTGAACTAATATCCGTTAATATCAGCTCGATTTTTGAGACGTTGCGTGCTTAGTGGGAAACCTAACGCCATGCTTTGTTTTATTATGAGAGGAACAAAATTAAAATAATTCGTTTCCCCGAGTAAGAATGGAACCCACAACCATCGAGATTAAAGTCGCTATTCCATTATTTGTCGTATGGAAATAAAAGTATTAAAAAGTAACATTAACTTTAGTAACTACAGTATACTTTACCGCAAATATCTTACGTATTTTGACCTGGTTTTAAAATACAGATGATAATTAGGACTGCTTTCATTCATCCCTTAATAAAAAAGTTGAAATTTAACATGCTTCTTATTAGTCTTGTAATGTAAAAAGAAAGGAAGTGGCACATTCACCCTTCATTTTTATAACCAACCACATTTGTTCGCATTACCTACGACGTTGTGTTTATATAAATTCACAAGACTTCGTTGACTTTACGTTTATATGCGATATTAGGCAGCGAAAATATTAGGTAAATTTGTTGCTAGAAAACCCTATAATATAATATTAATAAGTTTTATAAAGTATCTTTCTAAGGACCGTACCTCAAAAGGGAAGAACGAAACCCTAATATGATCATTTTGTTCACCTGTTCTGTTCAAAAGTTATTTTTTGTTGTTTCGTAGAAAAAAATATGTATATAAAATGAGTGCATATATACAAGTCCAAATTTGTAATCTTTTTATAAAAGAATATATAATCTACAATCCTGAAATTGTTATGAAGGCCTAGGTGGTGAGTTCGACTTACACTTTTGAATTAGAAACTTGTACTAGAATCTAATTTGCGTTAGCTTTCTTATTACTTAGTTAGTAAAAATAGTCAAGCTATACCTTGTAGTAGTTTCAAGTTTGATTCAAAAACAAACTTGTCTTCCTTATTTATATTTCTCAGTTTATCGAGAAAAATGATCTTGTTAGACGGATGGTATGGCATGTGGAAAGGCAGACAGATAGATAGACTAACAAGCAGACAGACAGACAAAACCACATTACAGTTCTACAAAGAATATAATTTTTCTTTTGAAGTATGGAACCCTAGAAATCAAAACACTTTAAGTGAGCGAGTAATTAATATACAACCATAATACGTCCTCTTCGCCATAACCCATATTTCGTAAGAATCATCCGCAAAAAATAAGAAAAACATTATAATAAATATTAATTTCCATCAAAAATCGACTTTTACAGCTTACCGCCTAGAGCGTTCGTTTAGCTAATTTCACGAGGTGATTAATTACGAGGCGAAAAGCTATCGCCATCAGCAAGATGATGTCCTATTCTATCCTGCCTGGTGCCTGCCGTGATAAATGATCTATAAATTTTATTTATTAAATTTTCCTGAAGAATATTCATTGTTGCCAAATGACGCGGTGTCTATTTTGAAATTGATGAAATGTTTATATATACATATATAGGTATATATATTATTATAATACTAGCGGCCCATTCGCGGCTTCGCCCGCAGACAATCTATAATTCTTTTAACATAGAGATTATATAATTTATACATTCAACGACGAAAAACTTATTTTTATAAAATTGAGAAAGTGCAAGTGTCTACTACGTGGCTGCATGCGAGGATGGCATCGGCGGCAAGGGCGCGCGGTAATCGAGCCTAGGCTCGCGGCCGTAAACAGAGCGTTGAATTATATAAATTTTACATTTTCTCGAAAAGTATACGTCCAAATTATATGCTATAAAAGGCAAAGATTATTTTCATAAAATTTCCTTAATGATGGAATAATCTTCGCTCGTAAGTTTCAATATCTTCTTCAAATAAAAAACAGTGAAGTATCACCTTGGAATTTTCAATTATTTTTTCTATACAGACAGACAGATACATGATGTTGTGGACTTTATTTTAGAACTAATGACATTGAATGTTTTTGTAGTACAATGTAAAAGCTTCACGCTGTATCCCGCGTACAGCAGGGTAGGCAGAGGGAACCTAGTGTTAAGACACTCCGTTCCCCATTTTCTGCCGTATTCTGGAGGCATTGCGTGTTGAGTGGCAGAACTCAACGCCGCAAAGAGCTGAATATATGTAAGTATAATGTACTTACATATATTCAGCTATTTTTGCAGCGCACGCGTTTAAAGCAATTTGATGATGTTCATTATTATGGTTATTTCGTTATTTAAAGCTAATTAAGAATTATACTTCGATGTTACAGAAGCTTTCATATAAAACAAAAAAATGTAAATCCGACCAGTAGTTCTAGATGTTAGCGTTTAAACAAACACAAACAAAATGCTCTGCCTTATTATATTAGCATAGATATACTAGGCATACGCAGGGGTATAAAGAGTGACTGTAAAATCGACTAGTTGTGGGTGCGATCCCCACTCGAGGAAATTAAATATTTATTTACATTTATATTTTAATTTCTCCGCTCTGTCGAGGCAAAGCGCGCCGTTGAGTCCCGCCACCGTCCCGACGGAGTGGGCAACGGAGTGACTTAACACTAAGATCCCTTTGCCTACCCTGCTATGTGCGGGATACAGCGTGAAGCTGATTTAATTTAATTTAAGAGGCGTAGCGCTGACTAATGCAGATGTGGGCGAAGTCGTATGAACAAGGTTCTGTAATATCAGTACCGGCTCCCAATTACAACAGAATATTTAAAAAATCTGGCCCAATACTAGTCGTACTCGTCCACTGTGGGTTCTGTAAGTGATTTCTCAACGCGAATTACCAACTCATAAAAGTTGACAAACTTAGTTTCTACTTATTAACAAACTTCTGTAAAAGGAGGTTATCAATTCGACTGTATTTTTTGTTTGTTACCTCAGAATTTTTGACTGTGTGAACCGATTTTATTGTTTTTTTTATTTGAAAGCTTTTCTGACACTGTCATCCATGAGAAAATTAAATAAGTCTTAAATTATATTATGTATGTATGTGCGCGAACAATAGACAAATAACCAACAGATTTCGACAATTGTTTTTTTATTGGAATTATATAATTTTGTTTCATGAGAGTCTTTTTATGAGTTCCGGTTAAGTCGGTTTTTTTTGTTAATAAATATTTTGCATGAAATTAACTACAAATAAAAGAACTGCACATTATGTTGGCTTCCTATTAAATAAATAAATAAATAAATAAATATTTATAATAAATAACATTTTTAAAGTGTTAATCCACAAGAAAAATACTTATTTAGAAAATGTTAAAAATTTGAACGTAGCGGAGCGGCGGTTTCCTGGAGGCGCGGGTTTAAATCCCGCTACGTTCAAATTTTAATACGTTTTATAAATAAGTAAATAAATAAATATTTTCCTGTGATAAACGGACAGCAAGTGATTCTATAAGGGTTAATTTTTTTTTATTTTCAGGTATGAGGTTTAAAACCACTAATTTGCAAAAAAAGGGTTTATAATATAAATTTCCTAAAATATTGCGCTTCCTTCTCGTCTTTTTTATATTGGAAGGATTATTTTGTTATCATTTGTTATAAGTTTTCGCGGAGCCCCTTTAAGTCCATGGCCGTGGGTGAGGGCTCGTTGCACTCTATCAAGCTAGGCCACTAATACACCTAATAGTTGTAGGCCGTCATGACGCAGTGGTACAGCGTTTGATTGTAAACGCGACGGTTGTTGACTCAATTCCCAGTCATGTATAGTTTTAGATTTTTCCTGAACTACGCGATATAAACGTAGTATATGTTTTTTAAATAAATGTAAAAATATTTTTTTTATCAGGAAATCATGGGGCCGTAGGTCTGAGATCAGTATATGATTTGAATTTCAACTCGTTATCTCCAAGCGTTCCTGAGATATAAAGGCTCTTGATAGATAGACAGATAGACATACGGACAAGAAAGTGATCTTATAAGGGTTCTTTTTTTCCTTAAAAGGTACAGAACCCTAAAAAAGGACCTGAACTCCCGCAACACTTCCATCATTTAACCTTCAAGCAACGTTCAATTGTTATAAATTTTGAATATAGTCGTTTATTTTGTTTTCATTTTGCTCAAGTTTGCCGAAAATGTTTTTTTAACAGGGAATCAAAATTCATGGCGATGTCCTGAACCGAACATCCGTTACACCAAGATATTTATTATTTACTTCTTCCAAAATATTCGTGTTAGGTTATTTTACACATATAGTACCTATACTTTTATTTTCTCTTAAATAGTATGAGGCCGCGTGGTGCAGCCTCTGTAAGCGCTGTGGTTGGGGTTGCGATACTCACTCGGGGGAATCAATTATTTTCACATCTTCGCATTGATAAGACAAAGCGCGACGTTGAGCTCCGCTCCTCAACACGTAATATTTGTAAAAGTGGGGAACAGTGTTTTTCCGATCCCTACTTTCCCTCGAATTCTAGAGGCATCGCGAGTTGACTTTCGAAACTGAACGCCGCGCTTTGTTTCGTCACCAGAGCGAGTAAGTGAAAATACTTATCACACTACCAACTCGAGGAAATGAAATATTTAATATTTTCATTCTCTCTGGTGACGAGGCAAAGCGCGGCGTTGTGTTCCGCCACTCCACATACAATGCCACCATTATTCGGGGGAGTGAGAAACGGAGTTTTTCTTACCTAGCTTTCGTTTTAAAAATATATTAAATGCTTAAAAATATATACAATGTTGTATGGGGTTGTATTGTCAAATACATCACTGCAGCGCCATTAGCGTTGATCCGGACATCCGATCGTCATTAGAGACGGTGTCGCACGTTAGCGCCCGCACAAACCAGAACACCTGTATATAATATGTATGGACGCGTATATATATCTAGTATTATTTTTTTACACTTTTAAAGTGTTATTTTACACTTAGGAAAAAAACTAATATATACTTGTTTAGAAAATGTATTAATTTTTAACGTAGTGGGTTTTGAACCTCCGCCTCTTTCATTGCGTTTTATATTGTATTTTTATATTCATATTATACATCTTAGTGCTGTATTTAATTACTATTTAGGACACTGGACAATTAATGTAACGGTAATGATTGGATCGTCAGAGTACTATCATATAAGAAAAGAATATAATAATGAAATAGGATTTGGAATAAGAAAAAAAGGAATGTATTGAATCTTTTAAATGAAATGTGGTATTGGTTTTAAATTATTTGTTCTTAGCTGATATAATACCAGTTTTTTTATCTTGCTATATGAGAATGAAACTTCCACTAGTTGCGGAATTGTACTGATCTCTGATCTTTTGTCTGAATATTTGTTACTGTTGAAGTAGATGTAAAAATCCTGAGTTATAGACGAAGTAAAGCGCCTACGTTGCGAGTTACCTTTACTGTCTATATTTTAAATACATTTTTTACCAAAATTATTGCCCACCTTACATTGTAAATTAGAGTTATTTCAATATCATGGGAACCCTTTTTTACAAAAAAGGTCATTTTCTGAAGCATTTTCATCCAGAAACATGTACAGTAAGTGAGAAGTGGGTTCCACGCTCACTCCGTGATTATTTTTTTGATATACTTAATTCTCCTGCGTGGTAAAGACTAGCCATTTTACTAAGATAGATAGATGTATAACGAATTGATTTACAAATTTGTTATCTCTACCTGCTGCTCTTGCATGTGTTGCAAGATTTACACACCTACTTTCTCTTCCTTGCTCAACTTTTTACTCATCCACTTCCAGCACTTACATGGCTAGAAGATTTTTTTATTTTGTTTTTGAAAAATATCTTGAGAAAAGGTATTGTAAAATTGTTTAATTTTTCCTTGGAAAAGATATTGTGCTTCAATATAATATATAATTATACTACTACCAGGTACAAGATAGGATCAGCTAAAATTATAATATCTTCTTATGTATCTTTGAAACATTCAGTCATTTGCCAATAGTAGTGATGTCCAGCGACGTACAGAGAATCATTTAAATCCGTCCTTTGCGCCATGTTAAAAGCCTGCGGTTCGCATAACAAATGAACGGATTTGAATTTCAAAACGAGTGTCAATCCAAAGATAAAATATCAAAGTGCTGGGTCCATAGACAAAGCGTTTACACCCAAATAGAATTTAGGGAAAGCTTTGCCGAATTTGATTTAAGAGAGACAGTCGTTCTACTTAATAGATTAGAATAGAGAGAGCCTAAGCCAGCCAGCCTAACCAGGCCTAAGAAGCCAATAGAAGACAGTCATTCTAATCCATTAAGTTGGCTCAATAAAAATGACTAAGAAGATATAGTAGCTGTTCGCATTTCCTGAAGAATGACTAAGAAGATATAGTAGCTGTTCGCATTTCCTGTTTCCGTAGGAATGTAGAGAAAATATTTCTTAGTACTTCCCGATAATCTAAGGAAACGTGACAAATTTCAGCGTTCTGCGATGGGTTAGTTTGGCTGTGCATTATCAGTCACCCCGTAAAGGGAGAGATTTTATAAATATGACTGTTTTTCAAATAAATATATTTTTAAATTACGTTTCATTTGTTAGGGAAAACTGCAATTCTTGTAACTGTTACTGAACCTTTCCATTTTTAATTATTTGTAGAAAAAAAAATAATAAAAGTAGCTCCATATTCCGCTTCACTCAAAAAAGGTAATCTTTGATTGACTAGCATTAAAGTCAGTGTAAACTATGACCGAATATGAAGAAACAGTGTAGATTCGTGATTAAGAAAGTAAAGCTGCTCAACGCTTTTTCCCGCATAGGATAGGCAAATGGAATGTACTTAGTATTAAATCTCTCCGTTCCCCACTTTTTCCTATTTGTAAGACATTGCGAAATTACGTTGCTTTCATCCACCAGAGCTATAATATAAAAATAAATAAAACATAATAACAACTCCGTGCGGGGACCGAACCCACAACCGTCACGTTTGCAGTCAAACGCTGTCTTAAAAAACACTATTTAAAAAATATTTAATAAGACAAATGCATATTATCAAGAATAATAACTCGCTGAGATAGACAGCAATCTTGGAAATTTAAACAAGTTTTACATGCGGTGCTTTATCTTACATGGAGTCTTGTAAATATTTCACCAGTTTCGAGTTACTTCTTTATAATAATGTACAGTTCAAATGTCAGGAATAAGCTGAGCTTTACATTTGTCAAAAGAGTAGAGTCAGCAAAAAAATCAAATAATAAAAATATATCATTTCAATTACACTAGATATTGCGTACTTATAATTTTCACTCCACGTTTATCCTAATACTATATTATATCGCTGCGTCATGTAATCAAGACAAGCAGTAAAGGTCATATATAAATCAAATGAAATTAAATCAACTTCACGCCGTATCCCGTACTCAGGAGGGTAGGCAGAGGAAACATAGTGTTAAGACACACCGTTCCCCACTTTCTGGAGCCATTGTGTGTTGAGTGGCGGGACTCAACGCCGCGCTTTACCTCGACACCAGAGTGAAGAAATGAATATATAAAAGTGAGTAAATATTTAATTTCCTCGAGTGGGGATCGAACCCACAACCAGTCGATTTTACAGTCACATTTCATAGCCCTGCGCCACAATTGGCTTTTAATAAATGGAGAGCAGAGTATTTTAACACTAAGTTCTCTCTGTATGCCCTAATATATGCGGGATAGAGCGTGAAGCTTAAAAAGAATAACAAAGAATATTATACAATTTTCAGTATACATTACAATTCACGAACGTCTCGCAAAAAAGAAAAAAAAGGCATCCCTCTAAGTCTTGTTAACACTAGTGTTATCTTTAGTTCAAGAAAGAGTTGAGTGTAGACTTTGTTTTATTTGAACCCAACGCCTTGAACACTTTAATCCGGGATATATGAGAGCTCTTTAAAAGTTGATTCGTTCCTTAGCTGGCTTTTTTATTAAAAAAAGAAGTTTTTTTAAAAGTCTAGTTATATATATATATGTAAATTATAAATAATTATATTATTATTAGAGGCTTTGGCGCAGTGGCGGTTCACTATGTTCTGTTGTGATTGGTTCGATTTTCTTTATGAGAAGGATAATATTGCCAGGTTATAAGGTGCGGCGTTGTGTTTCGGTCCCGCACTACGCAATGTATCGAGATTTCTCGGAAAATGGATAACGGCGTGTGTTTCATTGATTTAATTGCCTTTTTTTAATGATATCTGTATTAGATAACAATATTTAAATGACATAAGAACAAAACTGACGTAAGAAACAATAATAATACCAATTTGGTTTTAGTGATTAATTCTGAAACTCAGTATACATAAATAAATATTATAATATAATATTATAATTTCTTTTTTTTAATATTATTTTGAAATGTTGTGCACTTCGAAAATGTCTCAGAAAACATGAAATCACGAACGAGGCGTGATTTGAACCTCGCCTCTTGAAAACTGTTCTAATTCTCTGACCACTAAGCGATACGTTCTTATGAAGTCACATCGAAATTTTGATACATTTTTTGCTGAAAACAAACTATTGCTGTTGCTGATAAATAAATACATATAAAGAAGTTGTAGTTAGTTGTAGTTGTTGACAAATACAAGCTGAGGACAGTCGTGGAAACGTGACTGGTTGTAGGTTCGATTCCACTCGAGGAAATAAAATATTTTATGTTTTCATTTTGTCGAGGCGAAGCGAGGCGTTGAGTTCCGCCACGCAACTAGCAATACCTTCAGAATTCGGAGGAAAGTGAGGACCGGATTGTCTTAACACTACACTCCCTCTGTCTACCCTGCTACATGCGGGATATAGCGTGAAACAAAAAGAAAAAAAGATCATAAACTACACTATAAATTTTGATAAAACAAATATCTATTATATA
Source organism: Heliconius hermathena (assembly GCA_013403705.1). Lineage (NCBI taxonomy): Eukaryota > Metazoa > Arthropoda > Insecta > Lepidoptera > Nymphalidae > Heliconius > Heliconius hermathena. The sequence goes on from JAAIXJ010000225.1 coordinate 9,495, forward strand.
AAATATCCAAAAAAAAAAACAAACTTTAGTAGCTCTTACCAACAAGTCCCGTGGGTTGGCGGCGCGATGTAATTCTCAAGTTAAATTGACGACGTTACTAATTTAAGCACAGGGACTTTTACACTGCAAAATTGGATGACATTTTTGATGGAATTTAAAAACGATTTTAGAGGGGTTTTAGGTAGTATACGTTTTTGGGCGAAGTAAAAATTGGGTGTTATTTTATGGGAAATAAAATAAGGAACGAAGGTGGCTTTGCGCTTTTTCCCGCTTAGCGTTGGGCAGAAGGAACTCAGTAGTTTAAGCCACTTCGTTAGCCAACCGTCCAATTTTCAAGACATTGCGTGTTGATTGGAGGAACTCAATTAAATATTTTCTTTTGAAATGCTTAAAAATCGCCGAAAATCAAAGATTTTATTAGGATTTTATTAAAAAAAATCAAAATACAAGATATTACTTGGTGAGGCCAGTCGTGGCGCAGGGGCACAAACTGTACAATCACAGTTCCGATCCGACTCCGACTGGTTGAAGGTCATCTCTACTCGAAAATATGAAATATTTATTTAAATTTAGATTACCATTTCTTCGCTCTGGTGAAGAGGCAAAACGCGTCGTTGAGTTCCGCCTCTAAACAAGCTATACCTCCAGAATCCGGCGGAAAGTAGGGAACAGAGTGTATTAGCGCTAGGTTCCTACCCAGCTATGTGCGGTATACAGCTTGAAGCTGATTATTAGAAGGTATTACGTTGAAAGTGGCAGTTAATGATTCTGACGCATTATCATGATATTATATTAAGAGCCAATTTTTTTTTACTATCACACTGTATTCCGTACAAAGCAGGGCAGGCAGAGGGAACCTATTGTTAAGACACTCTGTTCCCTATTTTTGGCTGAAAATTTATTAATTAAAAAAAAATGTCAATTACTTTTTATGTCGAAACAAATAACAAAAGAGTTCAAAATATTTCAGGACAATAGTGTAATTACAAATTTTCCTCCCGAAGCGTTTCTATTTCTTACCATGAAACGGCGAATATTTGTGAACTTAAAGTACGGATTAGAATTTCCTAATGATACCTCAAAAATGTAGGTCAAGGTATTAGCGAAGTGGATAAAGTTTTTCTTGAGGCCGTCGTGGCGTAAAACAAGCTACTGTAAGCGCGACGGTTGTGGGTTTGATTCCCACTAGGGAGAATTAATTATTTAATATTATTTTTTATTTCGCTCTATTAAAAAGGCAAGGCGCACCGTAGAGCTATGGGGAAATTCTGAAGTGTCTTAGTATAAGAACAGGGTGTCTAAATACTAAGTTCCCAGGTTCCCTCTCTCTACTGTATTATATGAATGATGCCGCGTAAAGCTAAAAATAACAATTCCCTTGAGTTGAACTAACAAACGTCCTTCGTGCGTTAGATATTCAAAAAAAAAGTAATTCATATTTTATATCTATCATAATATATGATATCATATTTTATATCTATCATAATATAAAGAAACCTATTAAAAATAGGGCCAATACAAACATTAACTCTACGTAAAAATATTTAATTTTCAATTTATTAATTTATAAGGAAACGTGACAAATTTAATTAAAATTAATTATTTATCGAATATTTAGTTCTGAGCGGGGACAAAGTGAGAAGTTTTAAAATTATTTTTCGGGGCCAGCTGTTGTTGTTTAAGTTTTAAGTTTCAAAGTTGTCACGTCAATAATCTAAGGAACAATAAGGAACTGATCTAAGGAACAATCTGGTATTTATTTTTGGAAAAACTAATATTTACCTGCGGTTTCATCACTATGGTCAAATGGAAATATTATAACTAAAATACATTCATAAGGTCCCAAGGTAACTCTTATCACTCACGAAGACTGGGTTCCATTGTCTATTATTGAGACTCCGCTGTCCGTCCGTATGTCTGTCCGTCTGTCACAAGACAGTATCTCACAAACCGTGGAAGTTAAACAGTTGAAATTTTTGCAGATTGTGTATTTCTGTTGCCGCTACAACAACAAATATTATTAAATATTTAAGGGGTCTCCCATACGTTTTTCCTTATATTTTAAAATTACATCTGATGTCAACGAATATTTATATAACATTAATACCAATTTCTCTATTTTACCCTATTTTTACACATTTCTAAGATCATCCCTTGTATTTATAGTATTTACACAGTTTACTGTAATACGAAATCCAACATGTATAATATAAAAAGCACGAAATAAGCTTTCGCGTCGTTTTCGAGCGTTTAAATCTTTTCCAATTCGGTTCACGCTCGCTGAAGGTAACAGTTACGAACTTATAACAGTATGTAACGAAATTGTCAAAAGCACTCCCTTGAATCTTTGGATACATTTTTAAACTTAATATAAAAATATTATATATTATGTATTTATTAGGGTATAGTAGTGTTATATTTGTATTTGGTTACGTTATGACTTCGATTTTTTAAATTTTATTATTTTATCTTGTTTTAAAATCAAATTAAAACGAACAGTTATAATATGTTAAAATGCATATTTCACCAGAAGTGGAGCTTAGTAAATAGTGGCTCAATTATTCGGCGAAAAGTGGAGAGTGGAGTGTCTTAACACTAGGCTCCCTCTGCCTACCCTGCTACTTGCGGGATACAGTGTGAAGCTGAAAAATATAAACATATAATTTTGTGTTATAGTTTATACAAAAAATGTCGTAATTGTTGTAATTTATGTTGTCAATTTAATTATTAATTATTATGTAATATTTGGTTTATAAGACGTAGATTTTTAATTGTTTTCATGTAAGTTTTAATATATCCTTTAGTATATTAGGCATTCTTTTTTTTAGCTTCACACTCAATACCATATACAGCAGGGTAGGCGGGCAGAACTTGGGAACATAGTGCCAAGACATTCAGATGTTTCCGATCCGTTTCGTTAACGTTTTATTTAGATTTTTTAGAGACTTCTTTTTACCAGCAGCGTCGCTCTGTATTTAAATGAAACTATGAAATCACGTGACGTATTCTCAGTGCTCAAGGTAACTCTGGCTACACAAATATTATACATCTCTAGAACTCCTACATAGACTAAAAAAAATAATTAAATCAGCTTCATGCTGTATACCGCACACAGCAGGGTAGGCACAGGGACCCCTACCACTACTCCGTTCCCCACTTTCCGCCGAGTTCTAGCCTACGTAGATGTTAGGCTAAAAGGACTATGAAACACGAAAATATTAGGACCTTGAATAAGTTCAGCGCTGTTTTTTGAAAGATGGCGTTGCGGCACTCAGTGCATGGAATTTCGTACGGTAACGAATCACCAAAGTGGTATTATATGTAACCTCAAATTAAAGTAGAATAGCGTTTACTACAGTGTCAACTAGATATTTGTTTTCCCTTTGTAAAAATGTGTACTTTTGTGCCAAATAAAGTGTTTTTGCGGGGAATTAAAATCCGTACATATCTTAATTCTACTGACTTCCCAACAAATGTACCAAAAGGTATAATATATTATAGTTAATATTATATAATATAAGCTTAATAAAGTTGTAACTGTCACTTGCTCATATCAGTGGTGTGTATGTTCAGTCCATTGAATTATTCATTAGTCGCACTTGACCAACTCGGCTTTAACTGAGTATGGAAGCTTATATTCTATATATGTATATACTATATATTATGTATGTATCTATGTATGTATGCACATATATTATAATAATTTTAATAGGTTGATATTATGAAATTTGTGGTTTTTTTCTAGAGTCGAGTGGTGACGATTGATGTAATATTTTATAAAACTAGTAGTCGCTTGAAACTTTGCTTGCGTGAATATTAAGATGTTAAATAAAAAACCTGTTATTTCCCATTTCTGTTGGAATTTACCCCCTACCCTGCTTAAATTAACTAAAACCATATGTCAAATTTCAAAATTGTCTACTAGTCTTCTAGTTTCGCAATTGCATTCGCATTTCGCCGTTACCTGTTGGTCACTCAGTAACGAAAGAGTTTCATATATCCCTACATAGCTTAAAAGGCTATCGTGGCGCAGTGGACAGCGTCAGTAATATAATGGTTATGGGCTGGATCCTCCCTCGGAGAAATGCTCTGGCAAGATAAAGCAAGGTTGAGCTCTACTATTCAATATTCTATGTCTCGAACTCGAGCGGAAATGAAATTTGAAATGATACTAGGTAGTCACTTCTCAAAGCTGCGATATCAATAAATATTTCTACTGTCTCGCTTCATTTAGTAAACAAAGTGCAATGGGTGCCTGTTAATAATAAAATAATTAGTGAAAAGAAAATAGTGAAGCCCAAAAAAAAAATGAAATAAAAATATTTTACCTATTCCATTTACCTATTCAAGAACCAAAAACATAAAACTTTACTTACTTAAGGTGACTCGTATCTTTCCAAATAACCTTAAAAACGTTGAGGACTGCGTACCATTATTTAGTCCCTTAAGTTTAATTCTGGTCACGACACGTTAAAGGGACCCGTCGCGTCGTATAAATTACATTCATTTAGTACTGTACCCAGTTTTTGTGAATTGTGAACAGGTTTGTGCAAACAACAAGAGTATTCGGGACTTTAGTAAACAACTCTTAATAGGCAGTTAGAGTAGCAGTTTAAAATATTTCACAATGACAATTTTCAAACCCATGCGCCGCCATTTAAATTTCAAAGGACTTTTCAGAATTAATGTCTTTAGCGTTCCACTTAATTTCGGTCTCGTGCGATGCATCAAAATGGGGTGTCGGTATTGATTTAACGCTGAGTTCTGTTCGTTTATTTTGGTTGAATTAGTTTCACGCTTTATCACGCAGAGAGAACGGAGCGCCAAACGCTACCGTCTCTACATACCTCTTTGTTCTCGACCACTGCCATCGACCTCCTGATACATCTCCTTTTCCGGGGGCTCCTCATACTTTTTACGTGATTTTCCTCCAGCATCTTCGATACTGAGTTCTCGAAGGTCAACTTAAGTCTTCCTCTTTCTCACTTACCACTCTTGTTTAATAAATCTTCTAGTTTGAATTAATAACTTCCTTTTTTGAAGGCGGTAAATAAAGTCTAACTTTCATTAAAAAATACTACTAATGAGAAAAAATTTATAAAAAATATTCCCCAGGTATAAGGCAGCGTTAACAGCTAGTCATATTTACCTAGAATGTGTATGCAGCGGCACGCCAATATGAGAGCGTGATGTGAGCAAGACAAGTAGGGAGTGTACACGGTATAGACATTTTGAGGCCAGTCTTTATGTATTTTTTTAGTTATTTAATAAATTTTGTTGGTTTTTAGTATAATATCTAATTATACTAAAAACCAACAAAATTGACCATACCAACCATAGATAATGAGGCCGTTGTGGTGCGGTAGTCTTTGACTGTGTTCCTATTCTCAGAGAAATTATTTTTTCGTTTCCTCTCTATAGTAACAAGCACGACGTTGAATTTCGCCACTCAATACTCCATGTCTTATAAACGGTACGTACGCACTCCGTAACCTTAGGTAGGTTATTACATGACAAACTTTAACTTTCTAAGTCCAGCAGTATCCGCTATGCTTTGTCACTAAGTATTTCAAAAATATTATAATATATACAAAGATAATTAATAAAAAAAATATTAAAAAAAACCCTACAAAACGCAGACGTACAGACACACTAACGTAGATGATTATGGCAGTCGATATTCAAAGGACGTGAATGCAGCTCGTTACCGTCTCCAGGACGGCGGCAAAGACCCATTCAGTCGTTCAGAACAACGTGTCAAATATGAACAGTATTTTTTATTATTTACTATTAAAGTGCTTCATGAGATCTTAATTATTATGAAAAGCTTAACGCTTTCTTAGTACAGTATGGTAAGCAGAGGGGAAAATAGTGTCTAGACACTCTTTTCTTTACTGTCCGCCTGAATTAAATACGTTGTATGTGTTATAGCGGAACTCCACGGTGAGTTTTAACTTAGTGAAGCGATAATTTTTATTTCAGCTTCACGCTTTTGTAGGTAGGGTAGGTAGAGGGTTAGGCTTAGTGTTAAGACGTTCCCCACTTTCAGCCGAATTCTGAAGGTATTGCGTGTTGAGCGGTGGAACACAACACCGCGCATCCCCTCGTTACCAGAGTAAATAAAAATATTAAATATTTATTTTCATATAAAAATATTAAATATTCCTCGAGTGGGAATCGAACTCACAACCTGTTTCATTTACAGTCACACGCTCGTTCTCTTGGCTCTCGCCTGGCCTAAAGCAGTTAATAAATAGTTATTAAGTCTAATGTGTCCCGTATATATCACGGTCTCCCAGGTAGGAATTGAACCAACGACCCTCGTGTTGATGATCGATAATCTGAAACAAAAATTACTGATGTAATTGTAATATTTAAAATTAATAATTTATTTATTCCATAATTCTGGGTTAACTGTAAGTACTGTTTCAAGTTCTAGTGCACATCACTTAATGTTTCTGAATGACATAATAAAAAAGTAGTAACCTAACTTTATAAATAAATAAATAAATAAATCAGCTTCACGCTGTATCCCGCACACAGCAGGTTAGGCAGAGGGAACCTAGTGTTAAGACACTCCGTTCCCCACTTTCTGCCGAATTCTGGAGGCATTGCGTGTTGAGTGGCAGAACTCAACGCCGCGCTTAACCTCGACACCAGAGCGAAGAAATGGAAATATAAATTTAAGTAAATATTTCATCTCCTCGAGTGGGGATCGAACCCACAACCAGTCGGTTTTGCAGTCACACCTCGTGCCGCTGCGCCACAACCGGCCTCCTATCGACCTAACTTTATATTTCATAAAAAAAATTTCTATAAGTGACTTTTAGAGCCTGTGCAGTAATAACGTGCTAACAAGTAAATGAAGCCAGTCGTGGCGCAGAAACTGGTAAACATGTGACTGTAAACACGATAAGTGGTGGGTTCGATTCCCCTTGCTTTAGTAATGCTTTTTGCTTTGCTTTTACCAGAATTTCGGGGGAAAGTCGGCAAACGAAGTGTCTCAATGGAAACGGAGTGTCTTAACAAGGTTCCTAGGTTCCCTCTGGCTAATCTGCTATATGTCAAGCTAATGCAAAAACAAAACATCATAATATAATTAATTATCCAGATATTTGTTATTTTAATAATAAAAAGTATTTTAAGTTACGCGTATTTTAATAGTTTTCTAGTTTTATATTAAATTGTCCATTTGGTGCTACACAGATGTAATTGCATTTTTTTAAGAAAGATCAATCTACTTGAAACGACTGTAGCTATGAATTTTGATTTCGTGCATTATTTCAGTGCAAATACGTCACTGTTGCACCAAATAAGCAATATATATTGAACTTTTGATATGTTATAATGAAACATACTAAAAACGCCACTATGTTCTCAAAGTCCTTAGTAATTTCAAGAATTCTTTTAACATTTTTACTGAACTACATAAAAAAATCCATCAAAAAATAAAATTGTATCGCCTGTTGGTTAATTAAATGAAATATAATTATATATTTTTCACAACCTGAACCTGCCGTGGAAAGTCCTCGCCAATTAGAATATTTTCAAAGGGGGTCCTTTATAGTGTCGCTGATTCAGAGTTCGTTGACGTTTTCCTGTAACCGCACATAGTAGATTTTTTGACAGCGTTTATATTATATAAAAATACCTAAAAAAAATACTATAATGTATTAGGTATTAATTCTATTTCTATTGTGTTTTTTTTTTAATTTCAATCAATTCAATTTTCTTGATTGATTTATGCACGAGGGTAGTTATTATTAGAGAATACATACATAAACCTACACGCACCATGTCTCTTTAAAGTCAAAGTCAAATAATTTTATACAAAATAAGAAGGTACATGCTTAATTTTTTGAACGTGAAATAATTTACCACCAGTTCACTAAAATTAAAGCCTCAGACCTGAGAAGAACCAATTTTATACAAATACATATCTAATTGTCTGTGACAATGATATCTTTGAAACAGACTGGAGCGAGTATTTCATTCCCAAGGCGTGTTGTCATTTATAAAATCATTAATTTGGTAATAACCTTTAACACACAAAGGTCTTTTCACAACTTTTTTAAATCCTGATATAGAAAATTCTCTGACGTTTTCTGGGATCCTATTGTAAAAGCATACATATTGTCCCGTAAAAAAATTAAGGATTCGATGCAATCAAGTTACAGGTGTGTTGAGTTTAAGCCTATTTCTTGTATTAATATTATGTACATCACCAATTTTAGTGAAATCATTGAAATTTTTATTAATATACATAACATTTTCAAAAATGTATTGAGATGCAACTCTCAATATATTAATTTCTTTGTATTTTTACCTCAAGGAGTCTTTATGGCCTCAATTATAGATTGAAAAACGAAAAGCTCGCTTCTGCAGGACAAATATTTATTGAGTACCGGCTGAATTACCCCAAAGTAAAATCCCATAAGACATAATACTATGAAAGTAGCTAAAGTCTAACGCTAAACAAGTCGAGCTGTTTTCACGTCGGTTAATAATATCTATTATTATATATTTTCTATTCGCCTATCCATCAATATGAGGTCCCTACTGTTAATTTAAAGTCAATGGTGATATCGAGAAATACTGTAGAATCGACAAAATCCATGGGTTCACCATTAGGGAGTACTTAGTATGTATTATTTTCGTGTTAGGTGTTCTAATTATACATAAAGTTTTTATACCATACAATAATAAGTTATTAACAAAATACTACTTTCGAGAGAGCAATATGCCAAGACCATCTGCGATAAGCCCCAAGAATTTTTAATAACATTAAAATTACATGAAATGTACATATTTTCATGTAATTTTAATGTTATTAAAAACTCGAACTCGAACTCGAACCCGCGCCTCCTGGAAATCGCCTTGGAGGCGATTTCCAGGAGGCGCGGGTTCGAGTCCCGCTACGTTCAAATTTTTATACGTTTTCTAAATAAGTATTTTGTAAAAATATTATCAAGGCAAATAGTAGTACAATGAGTGAGTCTTGTTGGTTTTAGAAATAGGTTATCTATTATATGTTATATGAATTTAGTAATAACTTCGGATCATCTAAATCATTAACCATCTAAGTTATCAAGTGGTGGATTTTTCTAGAAAATTAATATTAAAATCACTACATACAAATGTTAATTTCTTAGATCCAGATAATCTTATATAAACATGTATTCTTTCATCACTCATTCGTTCGACGTGCCCAAACCAGTTGAGCACGTTCTTCTTCATTCTCACCGTGACATCCTCGCTAGTACCTGCCATTCTGTGTACCTCTTCATTACGGATTCGATCAGCTAAGCTGAGTCTACATTGAAGAGAACTCCGAAAAGAATTATTTGATAAAGAAATATAAATTTTCATCCAAGTCAACTATTAGTAAAAAAGTAAATAAAAAAATCTCCAATGTACGGTGACTCCATTTATATTTTTAACGAGACTTTCATACTATAGCAATAAAATGGAGGGATCATTTGACAAGTTGGAGTTCTCATTAGCGACGTTTAATGAATGCGGTTTCGCGAAAAGGGCAAAAAGTGGAGGTTATTTTGTTGTATAAATATTTAAAAATATATATTTTTTGTATTGTGTAATGGTTAAATAAATAAATAGCTCGAGTATCTCTTGAGATGGAAGATGAAACTGCAGAATTGCGGAGTGCTAAAATATTTTTCTAGGTTCAGAATGAATATTTTTAAAATCAGCTTCAACCTTTTTCCCGCTGTCCGTCCGAATTGGAGAAATTGCGTAAAAAATAATTGCGTTTACAGAGAGAACGTCTCCTTCCCCAATATTTTTTAAAATCATTTTTTTATTAATTATATATGTTTAGGGAGGCCAGTCGTGGCGCAGTGGCACGAGGTGTGACTGCAAAACCGACTTGTGGGTTCGATCCCCACTCGAGGAGATGAAATATTTACTTAAATTTATATTTCCATTTCTTCGCTCTGGTGTCGAGGTTAAGCGCGGCGTTGAGTTCTGCTATTCAACACGCAATGCCTCCAGAATTCGGCAGAAAGTGGGAAACGGAGTGTCTTAACACTAGGTTTCCTCTGCCTACCCTGCTGTGTGCGGGATACAGCGTGAAACTGATTGTATATGTTTCGGAGAACAAGTGTGCGACTGTAAACGCGACGATTGGGGGTTCGATTTCCACAGGGGAATCAAACCTTTAATATTTTTATTTCCTCGTTCTGGTAACGAGGCAAAGCGAGACATTGAGCTCTGATGGTTTGAGTGGTTTTCCAAAGTAGGGAACGGTTAAGTGTCTTAATGGATAGAAGTGGTTTAACACGTTGTTCCCAGGTGCCCTATGCCTAAAAAATATATTAACTAAGAAAAATAGTAAATATAAGCAGATATGTAACTTACCGATACTCCTAAATTTAATTTACAAGACGGTCGTAAGTTCAAATTCCATACAGTTTTACCTAAATCTGTCAAGATCAAAGGGACAAATGGAGTGTATCATCATTATTCTCTCTAGCTTTGAAGAGAAAAACATATAAAAAAAATATTTTCCATACTAAAGCCTTTCACTCCCAGACTTAAAGCGCGGTTAGTAATCCCTCAGCACCTGGTTCCTTTGAAAAATCATTAAAACGTTCGCTCTAAAATGGGAAGCACTTAATTCTCAGTGTCGTCTAGATTCAGCCGCGGCTCCGTGGGAAGTCGACTTGCGCTTCATTATAAATGTACTTTGATGTGCGAAAAAAACCCCGTCGCAGGGACACGATGAGTGGATACGTCTCGAGCTCTAAAATATTATTTTTTAACTATTTATTTTTTCAATAAAAATATGTATATAATGTAAAAAATATGGTATTATTATTTTTTTTCTTCTTAGGTTCTCGTTTTATCCTGCACCTAGTAGGGTAGGCGGAGGCAATTTGGAATACAAGCGGCGGCGCTTTGGCTTGTTACCACAGTGAGAAAATGAAAATATTACATTTCCTCGAGTGGAATTTGAACCCACAACCTTTCAACATTTCGCGTTTCGCGACAAACCTGCAGATGTACAACAAAGTGATCTAATGACGAGTTCTGTTTTCCATTTGAGGTACACAACGGTAAAATATAAAAATGTGTTTTTTACAGCTGTTTCTTTGTAAAACTAAAAAAGGAACAGCGACGCATTTTCAAAAAAAAAAAAATAAAATAAACTGAGAAACTTTGCTTCAACAAAATATAATACAAGGGTTTAGTTAAAACATAATTACTTTTAGTACATCATTATTTTTAAAACCATTCAACATTTCGTAGCTCCAGAAGCGGCGGGAGCGGTGATGCTGTAATCCGGCGCGAGACCACCGAGATGAAATTCATATTAGTATTAATTCCGTACTTCCCATCGCTCTAATGTAAGTTAAAATTAAATTTGACAAATCCACCAAATTGAAATTTAATGCTTCACTAACTATTTTATAATATGGTATTAGATGGTAGGTAGTAGATAATAAGACTAGGCTTTTTTATAATATGAAACTATTGGACGTGTTAACGAAACTTGATAGTGATAGGTTTGAGTCCCTCTAGGGGTAATTAATTTTATTATCGTTACCTTGGTCAGCTGAGCTCTACTTAATAGTGGTAAAGATACGTGAAAGCACTAACTTCATTGTTTTAGTACGGTAGGCAGGGGGAACTTGGAATCCTAGTTTTAAGACACATCCGTTCTGTATCTGTCCCCGTTAAGACACTTCCGTTCCCCAATTTTTCGCCGTATTATGGAGTTATTGCATGTTGAGTGGCGGAATTCAACGCCACGATTTGTCTCATTACCAAAGCGAGAAAATGATAATATTAAATTTATCGTGTATTGGGAATTAAACTCACAACCTGTCGTATTTACAATTACATGCATGTATCCCTGAGATACGACGAGCTCACCTACTATTGTAAAGTATTTTTTTTATATATACTTAACGAAGGCCTTAACAGAAAAAATGAGCGTTGGATAAAATTATTAATCCCTATATATTTCTGTTTAGAATATAGAATTTAATATTTTAGTTTTTTTTTTGCTCTGGTGTCACGCCAAATGCGCAGCGTTGAGTTCCGCCACTCAACACGCAATGCCTTGGGCGGCGTTAAGTGGGGAACGCAGTGTCCCAATACTAGGTTCCCTCTGGCGACCTTGCTACAAGCTGGGTATAGCGTGAAGCTGTATTATTATTATTCTATAGCTCTAAGTGGAACCGCTATCGCGGCTAGTATAAAATATCCTGTGACAATGCATATTCTTATGATAACTTTTTGAAGAATATAAAATCAGGTGGATTTTGTAAATATTCATATAGCGCCCTTTGTCTCGCCGACGACAGATCGTAGTGGAAACTTCTTCAACAATTTGTTCAGACTTGTCAAATTGAACTTTGAAAATAGTCTCGATTACTGTACTGTATATATTATGGTTTTTGTTTTATTTATTTTTTTTTCTTAGCTTCTTGTTGTATCCCGCATATAGCAGGGTAGGCAGAGGGAGCCTAATGTTAAAACACTCCACTCTCCACTTTCTCATGAACTTTTGAGGAATGGTGTGTTAAGTGGCGGAACTCAAAGCCGCACTTTACCTTGTTACCAGAGCGAAGAACTGAAAATATTAATGAATAATAATTCCTAATCCCAAGTGAGGATCGAATCCACAGCCATCGCGTTTCAGTCACAGGCTTGTGCTACAGCGACATGACAGCCTAATCTAAACTATACTAAACTATATATAAATCAATATAAACCAGCCTTCGAGTAACAAATCTTATTTAGGCATCCCTTCTATTAGTACTTTACCCAAATATCCAAAATATTGATAGATTCAATAAAAGTTACTTCGCACCGGCAAAATACCTCGTGGGAAATCTCAGAACACTATTTATTTACGCAAAACTCACATTAAAATACAGTGCGTTGTATGTTGACCGACCCATCGAGCTTATTTCTAATATATTAATAAAAGCTTTGGAAGCCCCTTAGAAGGCCATTTATTTGAAAGTAAATTTTAGTTTGTGAATTTTTTGAATTCTTAACTGTATATCATATTTTTATAAAATTTGTGTGACCTAATATTGCTAGGAATTGATAGTAAAAAACTTTGAATTTTGAGGTCATAGTGACGCAGTAGCACAACGTTAGGCTATAAACGCGACGTTTGTGCGTTCAAAAAAATAAACAAATATTCTTCAAAGTCCTTCAAATTAGAAACTTTATTAATTTTTCACAAGCAATATGATTTTACATTAAATTAGATACATATATTAGCTATAAAGTTACGTATTATTAACTTTCAAGTCAATTTTGAAGCTGAAAACTCGAATGTCACGTTGAGGAGGGTCATATCTAGCATAGATTAGTCTCAGCGTGCCACATCTATTAACATTACGTGATAGTAATATTTATTGTCTATAATTTTTTTTTATCATAGGAGCAGCAAAGGGAACCTGGGAGTCTAGTGCTATGATATTATGTTCCCATTAAGACGCTTCAGTTCCCAATAATCCCATTTCCGTTGAATTTCTTAAGGCATAGTCGTGGCGCAGCGGCACGAGGTGTGACTGCAAAACCGACTGGTTGTAGGTTCGATCCCCACTCGAGGAGATGAAATATTTACTTAAATTTATATTTCCATTTCTTCGCTCTGGTGTCGAGGTTAAGCGCGGCGTTGAGTTCTGCCACTCAACACGCAATGCCTCCAGAATTCGGCAGAAAGTGGGGAACGGAGTGTCTTAACACCTTGGTTCCCTCTGCCTACCCTGCTGTGTGCGGGATACAGCGTGAAGCTGATTTTTATTTATTTCTTAAGGCATTGCGAGTTGAGTGGAGGAACATAATGCTGTGTTTTGTCTGGTTACCAAAGCGAAAAATCATTTTTTTCTATCTCCCGAGTGGGAAACGAACCCACAATCTTGTGCTTTTGCTTGTGTAGTGTTTGTGCCCCTGAGCTACAACGGCCTCATGTTGTAATTGTTATTTATTACGCGCTGGCTATTGTCTTCACACATCGTTTCTAAAAAGTTATAGTAAAAATATAATGTAATTATTTAAAAACCGTTAAGTATAATATAATAACCTTAGTTCTAAGGAACAACTAAAAAAATGTTTAGCTTAAAGAATAGGTACTATATTAGTATGTATATCGATAATAATATTATAATTAATATTAAGAATAAGAATTATTTAGTATTCTTAATATTAATTATAATATTATTATTGATATACATATTAACAATTAAAGAATACCAAATAATGAGGCCAGTTGTGGCGCAAGGGCACAAAGTGTGACTGTAAAATCGACTGGTTGTGGGTTCGATCCCCACTCGAGGAAATGAAATATTTATTTACATTTATATTTTTATTTCTTCGCTCTGGTGACGAGGCGAGGCGCGGCGTTGAGTTCCGCCAATCAACACGCAATGCCTCCATAATTCGGCGGAAAGTGGGGAACGAAGTGTCTTAACACTAGGTTCCCTCTGCCTACCCTGCTGTGTGCGGGATACAGCGTGAAGCTGATTTTTTTTATACTAAATAATAATAAGATAAAAGGGATACGCACCAAGTTACTTGTAGTAGTATTAAGATAAAATAAAAAAAAAATCTTAAATAATGATTAAATATTTATATTATTTTATCAATTTTTTTTCATAATTACATTTTTCATCCATCCTGTCATTTCACATAGCCACTTCCTCGCTAGGGTGAATTTCGACACGTTCTATATTGACAGGGGTCGGCTCGTGACTGTTGCCGTGATTTGTTGCCCTAAACTGTCATACAATCAATATATACGGCTAACTTTTAACGTTGATCTCGATTTGAAGTCAAAATTTTATGTGTGACATGGATTTTTGTTTAAATATATATTTATTTAGTTTCACGCTGTATCACGCATATACTGTTAATACATAAAATACACTTTCCACCCAATTTTCTATTGACGTCGTGCTGTCTCTTGTGCGCTTACAGTGTAAGGAAATTATTATTTTTTTTCATTCTTCTAATCGAAAATCAAACCCACAATCATCGCCTTTACAGTCAGACGCCTTGCGAAGAAATTTTGGTAAGAAAAAGAAATGTTTTTTTAAAGATATTTTTTAAATTAATTAAATTTAATGACAACTTTGGATCCATATAAAAAAAGTGCACATTTTTATTCGTTTTTCTTTAAATTTGTGTATTGTTTTGATGCCGATTGTTTATGTTTCTCTTAATAAATTTAGTAGTTGCATTATTCGAAAAAAAACAATTTATAATTAAAATTATCTTCGAATTAGAATTCATTCCATATATTTTTTTTTAGGTTCACGTATTCTACACATAGGAGGGTAGGCAGAGAAAAATAGGGTACCTAGTGAATAGGTAGTAGGGTACCTACCTTACCAACGCGAAGAAAAGAACATTTTAAATTTTCTCGTGTAAGTGGGAATCGAACCCACAGCCTGCCACGATTGACCTCATATATGATTTATATTAGTCGTAAATGCAAAATGCAGGTTACATTATCTGCTTACAAAATCCATTACTAAAGCGTTAAAAAACCATCTGATAAAAAAGCTGAAAACTTTAACATTTTTCTACTGAAAGAGCTTAACCTATCTAAGCATTAACAGCGTTTCAGGGACAATTTTGGCCTAATAAAATAAATTTAAATAAAAACGATTTGTAGAAATACCACATCCAAATTACTATGCTGAACATTTTCTTATCATAATGACCTACGCCTTTTGGTAGCCCTTGTTGCCTTTACCTGAACTCTGATCTGGATTGATCCGGTTTTTTGTAAAGATTTTTTTTAAGAAAAGGCCTCTTTTTATAAAATCAGCTTTAGTATTTTGGATATAAAGTCTAAAACTCTTTGCTAGTGGACTAGTTGATGATGAAATTTAAAACGGTTGCCTGTTTTTCACGTAACGTTCTTTATATATTCAATGACTTTTGCAGTTAAATTGCTGTTTTATTGCTGTGGACATTTTTTTTAATATTTTCAGTAGATTTTTTTGTGTTTTATTTTATTAATGACGTTTACTTTGTATTAATATTTTTGGAGAAAGTGCCCTAGGATTTGGACTTTCCGTTGCCTACATTACAATCACTGCGCCACAACATCCTTAACTACGTTTGTTTCTCGGAAAAATTAACATAATTTAAATTAAAAATTAAAATGAAATTAAATCACCTTCACATTGTATCTCGCACATAGCAGGGTAGGCAGAGGGAACCTACGGTTAAGACACTCCGTTCTCCACTTTCCGCCGAATTCTGGAGGCATTGTGTGCTGAGTGGCGGAACTCAACGCCGCGCTTTGCCTCGACACCAGATACCGATATAAATGTAAATAAATATTTCACTTTCTCGAGTGGGGATCGAACCCACAACCAGTCGATTTTACAGTCACACTTTGTGCCCTTGTGCCACGACTGGCCTCAATATAAACCAAACACAATTCAAATATAAATATTTAAAATTGGAAATTCATATACAATCTTTACACGCAATGTTTAATTTATGTTCATAATGTGATTAATATCACAAGTAAGCGTTTACTTCTGACTTAACCCGCGTGGTCTAATATAACATATCCTTCCACTATTCGACTTAAAAATAATTTGCAATAACTTACCGAGATAGGTGCGTGCAACCAAACATACTCTTGTTTTACAACATTAATAATATAGATAAACATTACTAGCTTGTGGTAAATCCCAACATTTACCTTTATAAATATTATTCTTTATACTGAATTAAATAATATATTATACGAGAGCACCCCTACCCTATTTCTCCGCTTTGTTTTATCGTTTTTACCCCATTTTAGGGTTAATTTGGGGTTTACCCGTTCCTGGCATATTTTATAGCTCAATTTCAACTTGTTCAAATTATAGCTTTGAATTTGTAATGGCTGTTTCATATGTGATATAAAATACTGAAAACGGTATAAATATACGATGTATATGTAAATTTAAAGTTTTCCTGTTTATTTTTGTTTCTATATTTAATAAAATTTGTTGGTTTATTTTACAATATTTTGCAATGGGATGGCGTGGCCTTAAAAATAATGATTGTGGGTTTGATTCCCACTCGACGGAATTATTATATTTAATATAAATCATTTGCATGTTTCCACTCTGGTAGACAAACTAATAATTAATACCAGGTTTTCTCTCCCTGGGTTCCCAGGTTCCGCCAATCGACACGGAATATTTGGAATATAGAGCGTAATATGGGAAACGGAGTGTCTTAACACTAGATCCCCTTTGCCTACCCTCCTATGCGGGAAAAGTGTGAAAAATGGCGGGTCAAGTATGAAAAAAAATCACGCTACGTTTTAACCGTTATATTCAATATTATTTTGCTATATTGAAGTTTTGTTTATAGATTCATATTGTTTAATATTTACACAAACCTCTAGGTTGAGGCTTGTATGTCACTGTCTAATCACGTATTTTCCACATTTTTTGTGACGTTATTGCATTTTTTTTTAAATTGCTAAGTATGTCCATGTATTCGCATAAAAATATTTAGAAACTTTGATTGTGTCCTTTGGAAAATTTCAAAGAGAGCAAATACACCATTGTTGTACCAAATATATAATACATTCCTTTCTCCACTTTTAGAAGACTTTTTCTAAACTGTTTCGTGCTGCCAAATACCAACGCTGCAATTTGTTTACCTACTCTGCTATATCCAGGATTTATGGTGTAATTAAAAAAACATACTATTTTCTTTTTTACTATTTTCACGCAGTATTTCTGTTGTATGTATGCAGAGGGAATACGGGAACATAGTGTTAAGGCACTCCAGGTCTATTAAGACACTTCCATTTCCCATTTTACGCCAATTTCTAGAAGTATTGTGTGTTGTGTGGAACTCAACGCCTTGTTTTCCTCGTTACCAGAGCGAGAAAATGAAAATGTTAAAAATATAATTTTGTCGAATGGGAATCGAACCCACAACCTGTCGCGCACGCTTGTACCCCTGAGCCACGAGTGGCCTCTATAGTTTATTTCCTCTATATTTCTAATTTTAATTTTCTATTATTAAGAACAGATAGCAGATTGAACATGATGGTTTTGAATTTAATATTTTGTAAGTATAATATAACATATTCAATATATGGATTAGTAATAGATATAATTTCGTTTGCTGGATTTTCTATTCCCATTGGAATTTGAATAAATTCTCTCATACTTGCTAGTATGTCAATTTCAAGTCACGTAATCAGAGTAAATTGTTTTATATAATATAATAATAATTTCATATGATATAAGTATAAATTATATTTATTTATCTTGTACATAGTATGGTAGGCAGAGGGAATCTGGGACACTAGTGTCTAAGAAAAATAAACGGGCGCGATCAGCCGTGGGGAATGGATAAATTATATACAAATATTATTATATTTTAATAATATATATTTATTTTTTTATTTAAAACAAAGCACAAAATTTTAACTTTTAGGATATTAAATAAAACAAAATGTGTCAAAGATGAATTTTATTCTAATTAAATTTAAGTGGAAACATGAATTATTATAACACGAATCTAAAGAAGGAAACGCTATTATAACCTTAATTACCAAATACTTATTTAAAAATAACAAAATGTCTTTCATGTTGTCGTTCAAAATTATATATAATTAAGAAATTATAAACAGAAAAGTTTAAAAAGAACATGTCCGCCACAAAATGGCACTAAATTGGTAAACAATTTACATAATGCAAAATATATTTAATTATTTGATACATAAATACATACATTTGTGCCTAAAATAGTGCGACCAGAATAAAAAAATAACAAACAATTCTTTATTTAAAAAAATGGCGTCTACAAGTGACGTTTATATTTTTTTTCCAGCCACACTTCACAATGACATGTCAGTGCCAAATACATATTACATATTATCTAATTCAAAAACGTGTAACAATCACCATTAAATGTAATCAAAATTACAAATTTTCCTCATAACTTCCAGAAGGCACATGAAAATTTCTTATAAATAAATGAAAAACGAGAGCGACGCGACGAAATGTCGAAAAAGCGGAACAGATATGAAAAATGTTTACGAAATTAGGCTGTATATGTTGAAACAAAGTGGTTTTTTGCGACAAAAAATCGCAATTTCGTGAGCAGTACGGTCGACGGGTCGTGGCCGCCCCGAAGTTATGTTCTCTGAACTGCTGCGCATTATACACATAGGAAGGAAATAATCAAAATCCTAAAATCAAATCTGCGCAGCCATCATCAGCTAACTTCAGGGCGGCCACGACTCGTCGGCCGCACTGTACCTGTCCGTCGCCGTAGCAATGCTCCGTCGTTATACAAC
Organism: Heliconius hermathena; assembly: GCA_013403705.1. NCBI lineage: Eukaryota > Metazoa > Arthropoda > Insecta > Lepidoptera > Nymphalidae > Heliconius > Heliconius hermathena. The sequence continues at coordinate 28,813 of JAAIXJ010000225.1, forward strand.
ATAAGTATAATATATGAACAATCTTATTCTATATAAAAATACAACAATTCACTTGGGAAGTTTATTTGACTTTTAATAGTCAAATGAGCTTTGCTTCGCGTGATATGCCACAGACTATAAATAATTTACACGCTACCCTTCATATTTGAACAGAATAAATATACCGATGCCGTTACCGATTTTTTATACGAAGTGACAAATTTAAAATCGATTTTCGTTTCGTATCCTTTTTAGACATTGAAATATTTTGTGTAATTTTGATATCTATAAGCAATCCCCAGCTTACTTATAACATTTGATCCCAAAACTGACAATTATCATTTTATATTGGGGTTTTATAATGTTTCAACAAAAACGAATCTAACATTAACATCAAGCGTATATACAGTGCACGGCAATAGTGCAATGTGGAGTAAGGAGAAAGAAAATTAATATACATATAGTAAATACATATAATACCATATATAACTAATTATATAAAATTGTCAAAAAATCGATACTTTAATCGATTTTTAGTCGCATGAACATAAAAAATCTTACTCCAAACAAAAAGTTCGAATTTAATACAAATATATTATATATGATATTTAATACAATGCACGCTACCGCTACACTACAAGTAAGAAAAATATATAAATTTACCATAGAATTACATAATAATATATGTATGAAAGCTCGTGAAAATATTTTTAGAGTTACAAAGAGTTGTCTTTTACATTTTAATACTTATTAGTATACTTAATAAATTAATTATAACATAAATTGAAAAAAAAAATGAAAAATTTCGATGAGAAACGTCAAAAAAACAATCCTATAGAGAAAACTGTAGACGATAAAAACTTACGAACTAAACACTCAAAACTTATGAATTATGAAAACAAACAAAAAAAACTCCCTTTTATTTTTATGTCTTTAAAAGTGCTGCTCGATCTGTTAACCGACGCTACTAGGCGAAAACGTTCCATTCTTTGGATTTTTTACCTTAAAAACTTTGGTTATTGTTAAAAAAAAAATTAAATATGTCTTTTATTTATGAAATTTAGTACGAAATGTGTAAATAAATGCATTACACTTAGCAATTGCATTGAAAATACGAAGAAATGAAATGGAAAAAATAAGTAGAATGCATGACTTTTTTGCAAATTTCACTAATTTTATATGTATATATTTAAAGTACAAAATCTTCGAGAACCTATCTCTACACGATACTATGGAAGCCAAAATGTAACGGTACTTAACACCGCATACAAAAATGCAATATTAACATTAATTCTCATTATTTATGTAAACGCGTATTTTACAGAGATAGCTTTTCTATAAATTTTACAAGAGTGGTCCTATATGTGATTCCATTAAGAAAATACTGCAGTGGTCCGAAATTTATTTATCTAGTGTCAACAGTTCGGTTATTAGTTGCAAGAAATAACCGAAAATGGAAAAACCGTAAAAATACTTTATTTTGTACATGTTTAAATGAAAATTAAGCAAAAAAAAACCACACAACTTAAAAAAGGTTGTTTTGAACGTAAAATTTCTGAAACTGAAATCTTAGAAAAAGTATCAAAAACCAATAATCCGTAACAACCGAACTTTTAGCACTAACACATTTTATAAGGTTTTACATACATCTAACTTAAATTCAGCCGTATAATTATTTAAGGCAAATTTTTAATCTTATTTGTATTTTCTTAAATTTGGTGAGTTCTACGTTATATGTTGAAAAGGAAATGACCGAATGAGGTGAGTTTAGAAGAGCTATCCCGTTTCTTTATATTAATGTTTCATTTATTTTACGTTTGTTGTTCCGACCCTGCTTCGTTCAAGCAATTTATTTAAAATCTATGTATTAGTGATAGTGATATTTTTTATTACAAATAATAGGCCTATACTTGTCAATCGTGGTTATTTAAGCCGGTGTATGGACCCTCTTCTATAAAGGGAAATTAGAGCTATATGAATAAAAACGTTGTATTACTTTTGTATAAAATATTGTAATGTTGTTGAAAATCCACAAAACAGGTCTAGCGTATCCAATTTCCCCACAAAAAAAAAGCATTTCTAGTTCACCAACGACTGACTAACTGACCTGCCTTACGCTACCCTACAAGCATTACGAAACATCCTAAGCAATAGGAACTGAAAGGTAATAAAATAAAATCTAAAACCCTAATTGAAGTACGTACCGACTACAATTTTGAAAACAAAAAAACGAGGTCAATAGTGCAACGTTTGCGTACAAAATACGCTTCTTACTTACTCAACTTACGTCTAACTTACAAAACTTACCTCAGCTAGGTTATAACAGCCAGGTGTATTCATTTGTTTTATTTATAAAAAAAAACCACCTCGCGATATCTTTAAGCTCTGTTCAAACGAGAATATTCAATACAATACAATTTTATATATAAAACACAAATGATACACTATGAATTATGAAAATTAGTCCTAAATTGACTTGGTTGTGTTAGCGAGGCGTGACGTCGCCGCAGCCGGGCTCCTGCCACTGCACGCCGGCCCACTGCGGCAGCTGCGTCTCGTACTCCCAGCCCGGGCCCTGCGCAACCACACGTTACTATGAAACAAACCAATATGACCCATCCATGCCACCCAGATCTAAACATTTCACTGTTATTTTATTGAGAAATACAATAAAAGAGCAAACTAAATAAATATTTTATCGAATAAAACTTTAAAGGCATTGGTCTCAAACCAATTTCAGTCACTATTCTGAGTCGCGAGTACAAGTAACAAATGTGTACGGATTAAACCCTTGGGGAGTTGTTCGTTTGAATTCACTTCAAGGTTCTTCGGATAAAAGAATTTATGTTTTACTATAATAGTACCCCGCTCACGGTTTTGCTCGTGTGGGGTATATTTTTTATGTTTCATGTCTTCTCCGGCATAGCGGGGTGGGCAGAGGTAGCTTAGTGTTAAGACACTTTCTTGTCCACACACCGCCCAATTTTAGAGAAATTCGTGTTTTATTACAGTATAGTCCGCGAGGCCTAAGCTGAGTTTTGCATTTGTGTGAGTTCTTATATAGTTTAGGTGTGACGTCTCTTGTTTGGCATAAGCCGGTTCATCTTGCTTTTTGACAACTGACCTACACCTGTTGTACTGATAGCAGCAGTCACATTTAATTCTTAGTATTTTAATTTAGTGTCCAATTTATTAAAAATAAAAGATAAAATTGGCACTAGCATTGATCACGAATGTAAAAATGTATTTCACAAAGAGAAAACAAATCGTTGACAAAATTTAACTTACTTAATGATATATATTAAGGAAAAAATAATTATTAACTCCAACAAAGCATCAGACGAGAATAAAAGTTATGAGGATGATGTTCAGAGACGAAGAAGTGAAATAATTTTTATTATGGTTTTCTTTATTATTTCGTAATAATACACTTTTTTTATTAATAAACTTTATTTTTAAATGTTTTTTCTTGTTCTACTTTTAAAATTACTCACACAGATGCAATGCTCATCTTAAGCCTCGGGAACTGTACGTTCGACGAGTCGTGGCCGTCCTGAACTTAGCTGTAGGTGGTTGCGCCGGTATGATATTACGATTTTTCTTACCTCAGCCTAATTTTAAGGTGGCCACGACTTAGGGCCCGCACTATACAAGATTACCTTATACTTCCAGGCGTGCAGATACATGACGAGGTCGCGCGGGCGCGGGTCGCGGTAGCGCACGCGGCACTCGTAGCAGTGCGGGTCGGCGGCGAGCGCGTCGCCGGTTGCGGGCGCTGCGGCCGTGGTTGCGGTCGCGGTTGCGGGTGGTTGCGAGGCGGGCGTGCAACCGGTCTGCGTTGCGACTGTTACCTTGTCTGACTGTTGGTTGGGAAATTGATTGTAGTTTTTTTTCTATTGCACAGGAAGTGAGGAATGGAGTGTATTAAGGTTACTAGGTTTCCTCTGCCTACCTTACTATGTGCAGGATACGAGAGGGATTCATAATCATCATCATCATTATAGTATTCATTTTTACATTTATTTTTCTTAGTTATGCTATTAGATAAAGAAATGTAAATTAAATCCCAACAATAAAGTCTTATTTATTTTATAGTAATAATACTTTTATTCTTTAATTTTATTTTAATAATATAAATCTTACTTTAGCGTCATTAGAGTCTTCATTGAGGGAAGGCGACGGCGGCGCCGGTGACCGCACCTCCATAGGCGCTTCTTCCCCACTAGAAGGACTTGCTAATGTTGCTATAACATAAAAAAATACCTTTAAAAATAATTTATAAATAATATTACTTATAATTTTAGAAAGGATGTCAAATCATGACTCAAAAACACCACTAAAAACTGTATATAAAATAAGCTTCATTGTAAATATTATACAAACATACAAAAAAATATTAAGCTAGATGAATGAAGAAACATATGTATGTAAAGCTGAAAAATCAAAATTTTCATTTATATATTTTTAAAATACCGAATAAATTTGTTATTTTGAAAAATGTACAAATAAAGAACCTATAAATATTTGTTGTATTTTTCAAAACCCCATAATGAACACAGAAAGTGTTTCATTCTATATATTATAAGCTTAACCATTTTCTTTTTAGCTTCACGCTGTATCCCGCACTTAGAAGGGTAAGCAGAGAGAGAGTGGGAACCTGTTGAGTTGCGGAACTCAATGCCACGTATAAACAAAATGTTAAATTTCCTATGGACTATCCAACACAAAATTCCTGAGATTAGTGCATTCAGTCAAACTAACTTTTCATACAATATTAAAATAGATGTAATTTTAGACGCTAGTCGTGGCGCAGGGGCACAAAGCGTGACTGTATCGATCGTAATCGACTGGTTGTAGTTCGATCCCCAATCGAGGAAATAAAATATTTATTTAAATTTATATATTAATTTCTTCGCTCTGGTGTCGAGGTAAAGCGCGGCGTTGATATCCGCCACTCAACCCGCAATGCCTCCAGAATTCGGCGGAAAGCGGGGAACATGAGTGTCAAAACACTAGGTTCCCTCTGCCTACCCTGCTGTGTGCGGGATACAGCGTGACGCTGTTTTTTTTAGATATAATTTTAACTTACGTGTCATAGCAGAGGACGGCGTGAGTCCCGGCGCGGGAGACTCCAGCCGCGGCGACGACTCGCGGGACGCCGGCCCCGTGTCGCATTCATCTTCACCTACTAAAAATAAAGTTTAAATTAATATCGTAGGATTAAATAAATTATTTAGTTTAATTATAAGATAAAAATTAAATAAAGTATTGTAAGGTTTATAGATTATTAAGATAGCTGATGAATTTAATCACTCAGCATAAGGTGTTTTTAAATGGGCGAGGTAAATAAAGTAGTGCGGAAACAAATTATCAATCAAGTTTCGAGAAAATAATTTAAAAAATAGCAATTATGTGTTACAACACTCTGTCTCCCACTCTCCGCCTAATTGTGAGACATGTGCATGTGGCGAGAGAAGTTTTAAAAAATTACCTTTGTCATCTGACACTGGTTTTGAAAATAACATATCATCATCTGCAGCATCAACTCCGAGCCAATTTTCAGCATTATGTATAGCTATTAGATCTCTGACGAGTTGTTCGTCCGTCTTTCCGCCTGTATCTCCTCCCTTGCCCCGTAACGGTCCGAACACTGGGTGGTTGTATAGAGGATCGTTTACTACTGGGTAACCTAAAATATAATTTATTATAATTTATTAATAATTAATTATAATTTTCTTCGTTATTTTTTTGTTTGTAAGTACTAAAAAAAATTACTTATATTAAATTTTGGGCAATGACTATTGTAATATAATTTCTAATAAGATTAGACCAAATTTCACCTTATATTATGTATAGGATAACAGCGTTATTTAAAATCATTTAAACAGGAACAACACCCCATGATGTCAATTTAAAATCATATTTTTTTTATAAAAGAACACAAGAAACGCAATATACATTTATATTGTATACGTAAGTAAAATCCGCGGCAAGGCAAAATTACAGTTTAAATATTCACGAAAATCGCAGGTCCGTTATCAAGTTAAAAATTGTTACCAATACGTAAAGCCAATATTGTAACGAACTGCTGTTTTGTTACTTGATGAATAACTTTTTGTACTGGATCGTAACGGAACGGTGCTGTTGTATCAATTTTAATATTCATACGTACTCAAAATAATATGTGCTTTACATTTGACTTATCAGGAGATGCGCTTACATTCGGTAATTACTGGTTGAAATTTAATTTTAAAAATAATTTGTATAATTTTTCTATAGAGATGCTAACAACATAGGTTGTAGAGAAGCGTATAAGAATTTCGACGTAGATTGATAAGAACGTATTGACTTACTGGTGACCGTTTGGATGGTTTCTATCGTGCAACGTTAAATTTTCTATAAGTTTTCTAAAAAAGTGAAATAATACTTTGAAAAAGTTAAAAATCTGTAGTGGGTATAGGGCTTTACTTGATCTAGTTAGAACGTGGACATTATTGAGCTTGTTACTTATATAATACTTAACAAGTATGTTAGTTCTCCAAAACACGATAAAAAGTCTACTTCATGAAAATGCCAAACAAGTAAAAACGAATACTTACCTAAATATTGCAAATGCACTCTAATCTGATGCATTCTACCAGTTTTGGGGCGGCACAGTACCACGCTGGTGTTCGTATTCGTATTGTATCCTAGACGCTTGAAAATCGTTGAACAATCCTTGCCTTTCGGTGACACTTTGCACACACCTATCTTGTAGCTTACGACTTCTATTGGCTCCAGACATTCGATTTCCTCCCTGAATAATGAGAAACTTTGTTTGAGAAGTTTGAAAAATATAGAAACATTAAAATTGAATACAATCCAGGAAATGGATATGCCATTTCCTAGATCGTATTCAATATTTATGTCAGTCTGTTACAAATAAAAATACTTTATATTTTAATACTAACAAAGAAATTTAAAATGTCGATAATTTTGGTTAGCATTAAACTTATTTTCTTCATCTTGGCTATCCTTAAATATTTTCATACATACTCTATGCAAGACAACATAATCATATAATACATTTATATTCAACCTTACATCACTTGGTTTACATAAATCTCGAGGTACGTGATCTGCAAACTGATTTGTCATCAACGTAAATATGTTAAGTGTTTATTTTAATTAACAGAGTATACATACTCGGGGAACTCGCCGTCGACTCGACAAACGTATTCCTTTTGCACCTGTCGATTCCTTATCTGGTGCTCCATTTGCCTAGCTTTCTTTGGACTCCTCCCGAATAGTAGGAGACCTGTTTGGAATTGTGTCAATATTATTAATGACGCTAACAAAAATGTTTTGCTGTTGAAAAATTTTTATTTAAATATACATTCTAACAAAGCATTTAGGAACTTCATTGTACCAAATATTTTTTTTCAAAAATAAAATATGAAATACGTCCATCGTGGCGAAGTGAGACAGTGTCTTACTGAAAACGTTTTGATCATAGGTTCGATCTCAGGTAGGGAGGAATGTATTTACTTCCTTTGCCCATTGAGGTAAGGCAGGCGAGGCATCGAGTTTCGTCACCTAGCATACAAATTCACAATTTTGGCTAGTCCTTTACAATAGCATAATATCTTCTTTGCTATATGGGTTGAAGTGTAAAGTTCAAAAAAACATCGCATTATTTAGTTTGGTTCAGTTCAGTTCTTAGTTTATGGCGTTGCGATCGAATTATTTATGTCGCATGATTAGATTACCTGATGTTAGCCTGTCTAGCCTGTGTATGGTCCTGAGGTTTTTGAGGTTATATTCCTTAGCGAGAATGAACACAACAGTGTTGTGACGGTACCGACCGCAAGGATGCACCTGTCAAGCCAATTTTATATTATTACTCCCAATAAAAAATATAATAAAAACAGCTGTAAACAAAAACTTATAAAAATCAACTTTCCTTAATGAATAATTATATTTTATTGTTTTATTTATTTAATTTATTTTTATATTGTGAAATTAAAATTGGTGCTACGAAAATAAGCAATAATGATACAGCCACACATATTATAAAAAAGCCCCAGAATAAAGCGAAAACGACGTAAATCTCTCATTTTTGTACTGAGTTTTATTTGTTTAGTTCATACAATAGTGCTGGTGCCGTGCAAAAACAAAATGTGTCATAAAATAAAAATGGTGAATGAGACAAGAGGATAATTTTATTTATATTTCATTTTATATTATAAATATTAGTACAGTAAATGAAAGTGTTTTTTTAATACAACGGTTATTTTTTTAAATTAGGATCAACATGTGACAGTCGTTTTCGAGAAAAGACGCGAGTAATCTCTTGAACCACTTTCATGTGGGATTCTTAGTCCAAATGGGACTGTATGTTTTGGTTCCGTTTGGAATATTTATTCCACTTTTGTGCGGATCACATCAATTATCAGACCCTGATAGCGAACCTTTGTAGAGAAATAGTACAAACCATAAGATTTCGGATAAAAATTGCGTAATCATTCATCTAAACTCACAAAAATTTTGCAATCACGTACAAAATATTGAAATATTCCAAAATTTTGAAAAAATGTAAAAAGTGAACTATCAAATTCAAACATACCAAACTTCAAATCCAAATAAGGAAGATATCAAAAAGAATCCAAGAAAGAAAAATCGGAAATCCAAAAAGAAGCTAGCTACGTTCGCATACAACCAGAGCCTGATACAAAGACAAACGGTCCCAACGCTGACTCACCGGCAACGAGCAAGGCTTGTCTAGCACGAGAAGCTCCTCATCCACGTGTATGATGCATAAAGGACTTGCGAGGACTGGCGTCTCGTGCCTGGCCCGCATTCAGAACATTATATTAATGTCCTATATGATGTTGCGTTTTGGGTATCAACCAATCGTATATATTTATTTAACTTAGTTTTAAAATCATTCCTAGGGATTTTTTTGGATTTTAAAGTAAAAAAATAAATATAGCATAAATATAATGTTTCATATAAAAGCATTATATACTAGAAATATTAAAAGTGATATTGAAAATAATATAAATGGTGTAATTATAGATGCTGATAAAATACTTGTTGATATAATAAAAGAAAATGACTTTAAAGTGACATACAAAAGTTATAAAATCAGATTTATTAAAATTAAAGATTTTTATAAATATATGATTAAATGAAGAAAGCTCTTCGAAAATATAAAATCTACGAGTATAAGCTATCAAAGAGCTTTCTTAATTTTTAAAAAGGTCTTAAAAATTCCATTAAATTAATAAAAATAATGACAATTCAAGTCCTAATTATTCTAATAATGATTTAAGCATTGTCATTTTATACGTTGGAGCTATTATGCTCTTCATAAATAAATATTACAGCAGTAAACACTTTGATAGACAGACTTTCTTACGTAAGCTGTAGAAAGATTAACATAAAAAAGGAGAGCGGTTTTCTAAAGGTTTTTTAACATTCTGGAAGTTGCCTTGATATTTCGCTTAGGACTTTTAATGCCTTCATTATCACAAAGCTTGTGTATAAAAGTTATAATTTCATAAAATGCAACGTTCCTGTTTCATGTTTACCACAAGAAAATATTATAATAGGTATTTGTATAGTATGGTGTAAGATAAAATAGGGTATAATAAATAAATACATGTAAAATGAATGTTGATATTTTTATAGAAATAATTACTTATTTGTGGGTTGCTTTTTAGCTTCACGCTGTATCTCGCATAAAACACGGCAGAGGAAACCCAGTATTCATAAGACATTCTGTCTTCGCTCTCCGTCCAATCAAAATAATGCGCGTTGTAACCAGAATAAGGAAATTAATATAATTTCTTTACCGAGTGTGAATCGTGAATCGAATTCAGAACCGTCACATTTACAGTAAATGCTACGCAGATTCGTTACAACGACTTTGGGTTGTTTCAACTTTTAAAAAATCTAATTGAAAAGTCATATACAAAATAGATTTTGGAATATTGTATATATTGAAGAAGTGAAATGATTCATAATATGCACATTTAGCCTAAAGTGATATAAGTAAAATAGTTTCAATTTGAAATAATTATTATATATGTATTTATAATTAATTTTAAAAAAAGTTTGAAATTAGTGAAAAGAAAAAAAAAGACAAAATAGCTGAAAAACTAACTACCCAAATACCATAGCATCATTATAGTAAGCACAGCACACCGCATTCTATGGATTTATAATTTTTAATCTGTTCTTACTTAAATATTTTAAATCGACTATGTGCAGTATTTACTATGTTTTTTTTTTAAATCTGCTATGTATGTGTGTATATTTAGTACACAGACGGAACTATACTACGGGTCCAAAATGCATGGATAGTTCGTTAAATTTATTTATATATATTGATGAAAACGATTAATATTACAATAACATTATTTATATAGCGTTTAAATTTTTTTTATTCATTATTTACAATTTAAAATATTTACACATTTTTTGAGACTCATGCTGTATTCCGCACATAGCAGGGTAGGCAGGTGGAACCTGGAAACCTAGAGTAAAATACTCCGTTTCCATTTAGACATTTCCGTTCCTCATTTTGTGCCAAATTCTGGAGCTATTGCGTGTTGAGTGGCGGAACTCAGCGCCACTCTTTATCTCGTTATGATTTCCTCGAGTGGGAATTTCCAACAAACTTGTCGCATTTACTGTCGCACAATTACTTTACCTCGTACGTTTTACAAAACATTTCTTAAGAAGAAACAGACCAGAGAAATTATCCACTACAATCTCTCCATCATATATTTACATAGATATGTACCAAATAAGTAGATTCGTAATTTATGATAATACCAATGTTATCATTGTACATTGGCCATGGCAAACGTATTGCAACAATATATCACTTTACCTTTGCCGATTCGAGACCTCCCTGAGAGCGCGGCATCAATCAACATAATTGGACACGGTCGGTCACTTGGCGCTTGCTTCGTATAAAAATCACCACTTTTACGAACACGCTGTATAGCCTATACATACTAATAATGTAAATGAAACAATTTTGTACGTCCATTCTGTTTGGTCGACGCGACATAGTAGGTTAATGAAAAGTATTTCTTCATTTCTCATATTTTTTTTAGGTTCACATTGTATCCCTAATATAGTATGGTAGACAAGGGGGTTTTAGCGTTAAGCTACTCTCTTTTTTGCGGAACCGTGTTTTGTAATATATATCTTTTAAGAACTTCTATGTTACTCTTGAGTTTGGGTGTCTTCGAACCCCCAACTTGGACTAAGCAAGACCAGAAGAACCTAAATATGTCTTCGAGTAGAGGTCGAATCTATCCAAAGGTATAATTATAATCACATTTTCACTTACTTTCATGTGCTATTATAGTGTTTATTATTACAGGCAGAGTCACGTGTTTTAATAATGATAAATGAAAGAGACATCTTGCCTTTAGCCAAAGAATTCCTTTCCACCGTGATTACACTATTTTATTAAGTACGCCCGAGGCCTAATCTTGATAACTTCTATAGAAGTCCCTTTCTTGTGAGGACAAAGTCAGGTATATTTTATTAATATACACAAAAACAGAAACAAGGTTAAACAGCGGTTGCACGTCCTCCCATTGAAAGTGCACCTCACCAATATTCGAGGCTTGCACTCAAATATCAACGCCGTCCACTACCACCTTGAGACCGAAAGACCGCATCTTCTGTTCTTAACTGAGACGCAGATCAAATGTCCAGCTGATGCTTCGTACCTCAACTACCCTGGCTACTCCTTGGAACATAGGTTCGAACAACGAGCAGGGGTCTGCGTGTACGTTCGGGATGATATCTGCACCAAGCGTCTCAAAAACCTTGAGATACCAGGTTTATCTGTACTTTGGGTGTTAGTCGATACTGGAGCTGCACAAAATGTGTATGCTGGTGTCTACCGTTCGCACAGCGGAGATCCGGAGACAACCAGGCTCTTTGGTCATCTCAGCGAAGCCGCTGATGAAGCTCAGCAGAGGTACCCAGCCGCACAGTTATTCGTTCTGGGGGACTTTAATGCTCACCACAAAGAGTGGCTGTTCCCATACCTGACGACTGACCACGCTGGACGAGAGGCGCGCAAATTTGCATTATCGCTAAATCTCTCCCAACTGGTCAATTGTGCGACGAGGGTCCCCGATGTAGAGTCTCATACAGCTAATTGCTTAGACCTTCTGTTGACTACGGAACCAGACCGTTGCTCTGTGGCAGTTGCGGCCCCTTTGGGTTCCTCTGACCACTGTCTGGTGAAGTCTGTATCCGTGTACTCTCCACCCGATCAGGGCCCTTGTGGTATAAGACGGGTGTGGCGGTACAAGTCAGCAGACTGGGATGAGATGCGCCACTTCTTTTCGGCTTATCCTTGGAGATCTTGTTTTTCTTCAGGAGAATCGTCGAGCTGCGCAGAAGCCATAACCGAAGTCATACGGCAGGGTATGGAATATTTTATATCATACTCCGATATTCCTTCTGGTAGTAAAGCTCGCCCATGGTTTGACGCTGACTGTGACCGTGCAGAAGCGCAGAAACAGGAGGCGTATACTGCCTGGGCTGATGCTCGCACGCGCAAAGCTCCGAATACTCGTGAACTGAAGAAAAACTTCAACAGAGCCTCCAGGCTAGTCAAAAAAGAATTACGCAGAGCTCGTTTTGACCACATTGGTAAAGTAGGCGCTAAGCTTGCCTCGTACCCAGCGGGTAGTAAGGCATTTTGGTCACTCGCGAAAGCGGTCGAAGCGAACTTTTGTGGATCCTCCTTGCCGCCCTTGCAGAGGCCAGATGGTTCGCTTGCTCACACTGCGGAAGAAAAAGCGAACTTGTTCGCTTCTCTATTTGCGGATAATTCGCGTCTAGATAACGCAGGTAAAACACCACCATCATTGCCTCACGCCGACTGCTCTATGGCAGCTGTCCGCATTCGCCAAAAAGAGGTACGCGTAGCCCTGCAAAATCTAGACGTGAATAAGGCGAGCGGCCCCGACGGCATTCCTGCAATAGTGCTACGAAACTGTGCGCCTGAGTTGTCTCCGGTTCTGACACGCTTGTTTCGACTCTCACTAGAGACTGGAGTAGTGCCCAAGTCGTGGAAGCTTGCAAACGTGCAACCTGTACCCAAAAAAGGCAGTCGAGCAGACCCTGCCAACTACAGGCCGATATCGGTCACCTCTATACTCTGCAAGACTATGGAGCGTGTACTGAATAAAAGGCTTGTGGCATATCTGGAGGATAATGATCTCCTAAGCGATAGCCAGTACGGATTTCGTCAAGGGCGATCGACAGGAGATCTCCTTGTATATGCCACTCACATATGGGGCGAGGCTATCGAGAGATATGGCG
>JAAIXJ010000225.1:42650-67267 GCA_013403705.1 Heliconius hermathena
AAAAAAAAAAAAAAAAAAAAAAAAAAAAAAAAAAAAAAAAAAAAATTAATGTAATATAAAGGCTTTTTCGTATAAATGACTTATTAAGTCATGTTTTATTTTGGGGTTTAACATATATACCCAAAATTATACAATAATTTTGAGTTTAACAGCGTGCCAAATTTGACAGACTACAGTACTAACTGAGTTTTACTTTGTCCGTATATATTTCTTGTTTGGGAGAGAAATTTGTGTACTTTCAATTTTAGAATTTTTTCCTTTGAATTGTTTTTTGGATTCGAATATGTTATGTTGATTGACTGGAAATCGAATCCACAACAATCGAGTTTAGTCAGTGTAGTAACGATGTGAGACAGCGCCACGACGTCCTTTAAACTTGCTACTAATAAACATAGAGAAGAAAGTTATCACTTAACTTATTATTAATATTTAATTTGCTTTAATTAGAAAAGGCCTCTATTTTAATATATTTTTAAAATATTCACAAGATTTATTTTAAAAACAGCATGTGTGAAAAGTTTAAGAAAATTTTAAGTTCAAGCAATGTTTTAAGGAGTAGTAAATTGGAAGCTACTAACTTAAACACAACTTATAAAGGCCTTGCAAAGTATTTCATTTTTCCACGTAATATTATGAGTTGAGATCAACTTTAATGTATATATAGAATAGACTTATTATATATACATATATATATTTTTATAAATTAGATTTTAAGGGACCTTTAAAATCAAGTGATGGCAAAAATATTTTGCCATTTTTTAAACTATTTACAAATAAAAAAATGTACCTTGGAAACCGTCCAATCTCTTAGCGGAATTTGATGTTGCCTGTCGCTTGTTGAGTGGGATTCGAACCCACAACCGTACAGTTATGCACTGTGTGACTCTGCACCGCGTTCACTAAGAGTTCGTAGTTTATATTAAAATTTCAAAACATCTTAAAATTATTATGTAACAGTATAAAATGGTATCAGTATTACATCCATATATGGAATTCATGTTTATACCATCCATAAATTCCGAACATAAAGGCGCACAACAGTACAAGTTATTATATTCTTTGTATTGCGTTATTGTATCTATAGAATGGCGGAATGCAATAAAATTAAATATTATATAAAAGAAATGAAAAACAGAAATGATAGAAAATAATGAAAAAGCCTGTTCAATCATACAATAAATAATTTTAAACGATTTTTCCAAATAAATAAACAGCCGTTCGTTCATGGCGCAGGGGCACGAGCGTGCCTAAACATGGCGGTTGTGGGTTCAATTCCTCTTTAGGGAATAAAATATTATTATATACTATTTTTTTTATCGCTATTCAACACGCAGAGAGTCGACAATTCGGCGGAAAGTGGGGAACGGAAGTGTTGTAATGGGAACGGAGTATATTACATTAGGTTCCCAGGTTCCTCCACCTACACTGTTTCCAGCGGGATACAGAGTGAAATTTTTATTAATAATAATGCAGCAATAATGTAGCATATTTTCAACCAAACTTCTTCTTCGATATGATGGAAAAAAATCGTAATACCTAAGCGATGTCAAACAGAACATAATTATGTATACGATGACTAGCAACGTTATTTCCTGTAAAAGACACTTTGTATAAGCGAAAGGACTTTGTGAGATGCTTCCATAGACAACGCTACCTAATTTCAGCTCGTGTAAACATTTCGTAGTCACGTTTAATGCTTAGATTCCAGCTCAAATATTGCATTAATGATAATAATTTGGAGATGTTGATTTTTTTAATAAATGAAGAAAATATTTAATAATAATATTAATATGTATTAATATGTTGAGGCCCGTTGAAGCGGTAGGGCACAAGCGTGCAACTAAGCGCTACAAGTTGTGGGTTCGATTCCCACTCAACACATAATGCCTCTAGAATTCGGTGGAAAATGGGAAACGAACTGTCTTAACACTAGGCTCCCAGGTTGCCTATCCTGCTATGTGTGGAATACAGCGTAAAGTTAAAAAAATATTATATATAATGAGTTGTTTTTAAGATTATCATTTAATAGATAAATATGTATATACAAGTATGTATTGTCATGTATATAAAATATAAGAATGTAATATGGATTGATAAGTCTTTTACCTAGACCCAGTCCAGCTTAAACTCAACATTTAACAATTTAAACAAAACCAAAAAAAAAACTTATAAAAATAACTAATAAAAAAATAAAAACACTTACCTCCAATTAAAACTACCCACTAATCTAAACAAAATACAAAAGTCAATATCATGCAAGGAACAAAGCGTCGATAGAAGCTTAATATACGTATGGCCGTCTCAATTGCCACTTACAGGTATAGATGCCGGTTTGTTGACAACGACAATGTCCTCGTCGATATGAACGAGGGTGATAGGTTGGCTGGTCACCGGTACTTCGTGCCTGTAACGATACATACGTCACGGACGAGTTCAGACAGGAGTATGTATGGCTGTAGCTGGATCGTCAGCTTTGGTAAGGATCGTCACTCAGATTCTTTTGGGTTTTTAGAATTTACGGCTGTTTACGTTTTTTTGGATTTTTTTTTAGTTTGGATATCACTTGCGTTCTCGTTTTTTTGTTATATTTGGTGGAATTTCTTATAATTGTGCAATGGGCCTTAAATGTCATGAAATATAACGTTGTTTAAATTTCAATTATTAATATTATATTATACAACGACTTTATTCATAAAAATAATGTAAAATTTCTACTTTGCCATCGTTGCTATGGGAATGGAAATTAAAAAAAAAATAGTTCAAAAGAGTCAACATTTAAAACTTTGTAAGTAAGCCTTTGATGGAAACGACAGATTTTCACGTTGAAATCCACTGTGGCGTAGTAAAAATCGAATACGTAAAAAATAAACGTATAATAAAACATAAAAGGTATCTGTAATAGGTTTTGTTGTTTTGAGAATGGCTATAATAAAATACCTCGGTTATTTTATGGATCTGAACATCAGTTAAAAAGACAATTTACGATTTTAGTTTATATTTTTAGTGATAGACCGGAGAGGTCGTAAATCTTGGAGGCATAAGACATAAATAATTAATATTGCTTATTTTTCATTCCACTAAAGCATTCTTCGATAAGAATTACTGATATATACGAGAAGTGATTTGAAAGAACGATTGAGAATATAAATATGTGTATTGTAATAGCACGATTACGCAGGTGGTATCCCAAGATATGAAAAAACGTTGCTCAAGATCCAAGTTAACTGGTACCATTAATCTGATCTCGTGGTGTATGAAATACAGATAAGACGAGATCAAACGACAACAAATGAACATGCGTGAGCGAAAATAAGTTAGAGGATTTCGTTTCTAACAGTTTCTGTCCTGAAAGTTATGTTATTTTACATTTGAGATGAAAATTAGGAACTTTTTGTTAATAATATAGACATAAAACTATTAAAAAACAGATCGAATCTAACTTTTTAGACACGAAGGTTGTTTGCGATACGATACAAGGGATAACACATTAAGAAAAGTTAAGTAGAGTTTAACTGTCAACTTGGTGTCTGTAAGAAAGAATAAATTTTTGTGTGCACTCGCATGCTCATCCGGTGCTTATTCGATTGAAATTTTGATAATAGGACATTCCAATAACTAAAGGCTTGTATGTACAAACGAATTACAATTTGTGTCTAATGCTAAAACCAAACTCTGAATGGATTCATTTTAATGGTCAATTTTTTTATATATAATTAATAGGTTAATTTTGAACCAAAAAAATGAATCATATCACCAATACACCGGTTCTATATAATACTTCCCTTACATAAAGACAAAAGTAAGACAGGAAAGAATATTGTTAATAACAGTGAAGTCTTTTAAGGTGTCCTCCGCATTATCTAACGTAAGTGTTGTAGCAAATATATTGTAAACATTAAGTAGTTCCTTTTACAATTCTTGTGCTAAATGATAATCTATATCTTAAAAGCTATCTACAGTAGTAGCTACTATATGAGTTAGAGTTAATTTAAAATTAGCAATACCTATGAACGACGTTGGCGAGTAGGTCATTGTGTTTGAGTCTGTAGTCAGGATCAACTCTTTCATAGTTGACGGTTAGGGTACCAGCTCGGATGCACCTTTCATATTCTGCGGCCGGATGCGCCCTAAATTCTCTGGCGAATACATCAAGGATTTTCTCGCCAACCCATCTTCCTTTGGTGAATGTTGTGAAAGTGAAATAATAAGGATATACTTTCCTGAGGCCTGCAAATTAAAATGGTGAAAGGTGAATTTATTAGAAATAATGGATAATAATGGAACTGTTTCAATTTTGTTTAATTATGTAATTTGCAACATAATTAAATATATACTTACAAACTAGTAAGTAGTAATAGTTTTAATGGACTTCAAATAAATTAATGTGATATGTAAAATTGTGCAGAATATCTTCATTTACTTTAAGCTGTATAAAATAAATTATTTTTATGTTCACTTTAAGAACTAAAACTAACAATATAATTAAAATTGTTTACAAGAAACACCATCTATTTACGCCTACAAAACCTTGCAGGAATTACGGCACTGCGGTAAAATGACTAAGACTGGCTCAACAGGCTTCCGTACCTGTTTTACATTGATTTATATTAAAATTTCATTATTAGAATATTGTGACTCATCAAATTGTGTTGGGGTGATTGTGTCTAAAGTGGATTAAAATTTTCATTAAAATGAAACTGTTCTGGCGCAGCGACATAACGTCTAGATAGGAATGTTCGCGGGTTAGATTCCAACTCGGTTCTTAGATTTAGTTACGAAACAAAGTGTCTTAATGCTAAGTTCTCTGCGCGTACCCTGCTATGATTACGCGCTATTCATTTCTATTAAATTTTGACTTTATAAACGTGGTAGCTACTAACTAAGAACTACTTTTATTCTCAATTCAATTTCATATTTTTTTCTATTATTACAGTACAAACGGAAATTAAAGATATATTTTAATACAATCATAAACTGTTTCTTTTACTTTGAAACGAGCTTAATCTTGACTTTCATACATAATTTTAGCCACGGCCTTTCAAAAGTTTATGTATAGATGAAATGTAAAGTAGCATAAAACGTACATTAGTTCGTCTTAGAAAAGTATAAGAAAACCAGTGCAGTGGTAATAAAAAACTCAATTCGCGGTTTATTAATTTTTAAACGTTAACCTTGCGTTGAGGTCAGAGTGAGTTAAGGTCCAAACTGTATATAATTTTTTTATCAGCTTTACACTTTCCCGCGTAGTAGTAGTGTCGGCAGAGAAAACCCGGGTGTTAAGACACTTCGTTCCCCACTTTCTGCCAAAATTTCGAAACATTCCTTGCTTTGTTACCAACTCGGCGTATACAATACCTATGATCACCTTAACTAAGTATAAATCTAAATTGTACAACTTTGTATTTGCTATTAAATCCCACATATACATATATAATATTTCATTTTACAAATTATATCAATGATTAAATGATCAATCACTCCATTCTCAATCTTTATAACCTGGTATATAACTTCGATACTATTTGACAGATCGTGAAATTGAGCTCCCCAATAAGCTAGCAATATCATTACAATAAAGTATATTACTGAGCTTCATTTTACAAGGCGGTCTGACTACTATAATTTTTTTAGCTTCACGCTATATCTCGCAGGGTAGATATAATGAATGTTTGAACTTAGTGTTAAGACTCTCTCTCTAATGACAGAGAGAGTCTGTCTTAATAGACACTATATCAAAAGATCAAAGTAAACAAGTATCTAATGCTTTAAATATTTAGCAGTGTATAAGATCACAGAGAATTCTCTACAGAAGATATTTAAAATACTAACCATTTTCAATGTAGTACGAGGTTTCGTTATATCTATCGTCTGTGAATCCCGGCCTCTTCGCTTTCAACGCCTTTGTTTCGAGCTTTGCCTGGAACAATAAAAACCAATAAATAGTTAACCAACTTTGAAAGGCATTTAGAAAAGTGGTCGTGGAACTTTCTTTTGTTCTAATTGTAGTGTAGATTCGATTGCCGCTTGGTGTAAATATCTATTGATGGTACGTTTTATTGTTGGTGATATAGTTTAGTTTTAAAGTTAATTAATGAGACCGCGGTGCAGTCAGGCAGCTCGCGTCAGTCTGTAAGTGTAATGGTTGTGGGTTTGATTCCCTCTTTTGTAATGATTATATATATTATTTGCTTTGAGAGATAAAGTACGGTGTTGAGTTCCGTCACTCAAGACTCAATACAAGTATTGTAATGTATTCATTGGGAACTGAATGTGTTACTATCGGTACACACCGGTTACAGTCAAGTACATACATCGATGCCAGGCGTGGCGCAGGAGCACCATCGTGTGACTGCCAAACGCAATAATAGGCTGTGGGTTCGATTCTCACTCGAGGAAATAACATATTTATTATTTTCACTTCCTCGCTCTACTACCGAGGCAAAGTGCGGCGTTGGGTTACGCAACTTAACATGCAATGTTTAAGCAACATTACGTTATTACACTAAGTTCCCTATGCCTAACCTACCATACGAGAGATATGGTATAAATCTAAAAGAAGAAGGAAAAAAAACATCCATATAGAATCTCAGAACTAATTGATTACGAGAAATCCTACTTGAATGTAGTGTGTTTATTTTAGAAATACTCAGCAATGTGCATAATATTATAGTAGAGTATTATAGAGGTACTTGATATCCAATCATATTAACATGAACATTCTATTAGTAATTGAAGTGCTTTAACTAATATCGTTTACATATAGCGGCGTTAAGTACCGTCCATACTCAATGTCTTGAAATCAGATGGAAAGCGGAGAATGGAGAGTGTATAGACTAAGTCTACTCTGCTTATCTTGGTTTATAGAAAAAAAGTATGTAGCTAATGTACTGCGTTTGCGTTTTGCCTTTTCAATACAAATTTCCTTATATGTTCTGCCAGATTTGGCAGGGTAAGTTTTTAAAATATAATTTTAACCACAGACACGTGGGCCTTACAATTGTCATAGGCAACGGAATTTAACGCTGCTTCTTGTATTTATTAGAGTGAAGTTAAAACCTACCAATATCGAATGTAAAGTTAATTTCAAATACTTTTTAACTGTTTTGCATATATAATATATAATCATATTTTGAATAACTTCGTAAAATCTTTTTCGAAAAAAAGTACTTCAGGTAGGTGTAGTAGAATATCAGAAATTCTTGATTTAGAATATATTCATTTGATAAATTAAAATTTAACTCAGGGGAATTTTCGTTTTTAAAATATATGTACAGTTTTGGATTATTTAATGGAGGATAACGTTTTAAAATATTGTTTTATACTAATGAACGATTGAATGATAAATATTTTAGAAAACATATAAAAACTAGAACGACATTTATTTAATTTCCCTACAGAGATGCTACCAACATTAGAAAGCTGTTAAGAATTTCAACGTCGTTTGATAAGAACGTATGGCTTGTAGTTCGAGAACTACAATAAAAATGTATAATGTATATACTAAGTCATGTTTCTATATAAAAGAAAAAATGATAGAAAGTAAAGAACAGCACAAGAACAATAAGTGAAGAACAGCGCAATAACAACGACAATAATAGTAAGGATATCATTTACATAAAAAAGTTTAGAGATATTTGTCAGTGAGGCAAATATCGGCGGAAAATAGAGAAAAGAAGTGTATTGTTTTCATGGGAACAGAGTGTCTTAACACTAGGTTCACCTTGCCTACCCTGCTATGTGCGGGATATAGCGTGAAACTAAAAAAAATATTTGCTATGGAGAGAGAGGGATTTATTAAATTTAAAAGCAATTTATATTTACATAAAAATTTTGAACGACCTTCTCTGTGTACAGATAAAATATTAGCTTAAGCCAATAATGGGATTGCTCAAATTATGCATCAATCATTTTTGACGGATGTGAGTGGCGTGATCTATTTTTTTAGCTTCACGCCGTATCCCGCCGGGTACACCGATAGGCAGAGGAAATCCAGTGATAGGACACTTAGCCCATTGAGTTCTTTCTGCCTACCCATAAGCGGGATACAACGTGAAACTGAAAAAAAAGCAAGGCTTACCCAAGATAAGGCTATAAATCCATACAATATATTAAATTGACACATTCTCCTTTTGTTAGAAAGAAACGCTTATAAAAAGTTCCTTGCAGAGCCCGCCGGCGGCGAAATGAGAAAAGTTTTTTTTAAAACGAAACAATCTACGTGCCATGAGATTTTGCTCATTCCATTGTACGTGTCTTCACTTAGGCGAGTTTTCAGTGATATAATTATGTAGAAATTGGATGTTTACTGAAAAACCGTAGCGTTTGTTGCATATTTGTATAGTTCTTTATTGAGTAACTTATATAACGCGTTGCTTATATACTATTTAGTGAGTTGATTTTAGATTTTTTTAGGGAAAATTTTATAGAAAGATCCTAGTAATTAAGAGTTGAACCTAAAACAATTACAGATAGTAAAATATTACAGTATGGTATGCGTTGATCTGTGTTTAAAAAGGTGAAAGTTCATCTGCTTTGTTAATTCTCTCAACATAACATCTTCCTTGTCCACGTTTATTTATATCGCGGAATGAATTATTTTTATTTCTCAACAAGCAATGCTTTGAAGATTGAGGCACGGAATGTCTTAACACTAGGTTCCTTATGCCTACGTGATGCAAAAAAAAATACTAATAGACGATACTGAACCTACGACAATTGCGTTCATAATGATAGTTTAAAATAATGAAAGTTAAAAATATGAAAGAACGCAGCATAATTAACTAAAAGTACACCTGCCAGTAACAAAAAGGCAAAATAATCAACCAAGCAAATGAAGCCAAATTAAATGTTGAAAAACCGTATATTTTATAACTAATAAACGTTTTACGTGAAGTATTTCAAAATGTCGTTTGCAGGAACTTTATTTCATATTATAAAATATATTGTAGCTTAATTCAAAAGTTCACTCAAAGCGAGCCATTAAACATTCATTCGCATCGGTCATTCCGTTAATAATTGAAGTTTAAAAATAATTGTGTTTATTCTACGTCAAAGTTAAATCTGGAAACGTAACTAGCGTGTATTTCTGCATTATTTATATAAGGCAAGAAACGCGATCTAGTAAGAAGAGAAAACGCGGCATTGAGATCCGCATTTACAATGCACAATGTTTTGAAAATTATGAGGAAGTGGGTAACACTATGATCCCTCTATCTACCCTGCTATATGCGGGATAAAAAAAAATATAGGGAACATGGTAAGCCAATCCTATCAACGCGTGTAACTGGATTATAAGTAGAAATTATGTGGCGATAACTACGTGAAAATTGTGTGGGATGAGCAAGTCGTTGTGCGAAGTGCTATAACTCCTATTTTAAAATGATTTGATATAAATAGAAAAAAAAATCCTTCCTGTATTTAATGAGGTAGACTAAGTGAAAGCTAGAGTTGCATCATTTTTAGAAGTGTTTTTGTTTATTGGAATATTTATGCATGTATCGTTTTTTATCTGATTATATTTATTTTAAATCTATGTATGGTTATGGTGTAGCTGAGGTTGTGGGTTCGTTCCCCACTGGACAGAATGAATTATTATTTCTTAATATTTTCATTTCTTCGCTCTGGCACCAACGCATTACCCCCACATTGAGTTCCGCCACTCAACTTAACACTAGGTTCCCTCTGCTTGCCATCCTGTATGCAGGATACAGCGGGAAGCTGATTTGATTTTTTCATTTTATTTTAAGCGGGAGATTATATATATTTTTCCCTGAAGATAGCGAGACGGGATAAATAAATAATAAATTATATATACTATAAGGCCTGTCAGAACAACAAAATCCAATCAGTTTACACGAAAATTCATTAAAATATACAAAGGCTAAATTATTTCGCCGGAAATTGCTGTGATGGGAATATAAAAAAAGCTTGTCCATTCATCCATTGCGACCCAAAACCTTTTCTTTCAAGATATCTAATGTATTTAAATTAGGTGGGAGTGCACGACTTAGTCGTAAATTTAGCACGACCTCTACAGGACATTTTGCGGAGATAATGAAAACAAAATGATCCCAACCCCGGGACGCGAAGACTTTGAACTTTATAAATTTTTACTCTCCCTTGTTTTACATATATAATATGTATGCATATGTATAACTCTTAAAAGAGAAAGGCTTTAAAAAATATTGTTTTATGAATCTGTAGCAATACAACACAGAAAGCGAAACAATAAATCAAGATATCAACCTCAATCATAAGCAAGCAAAGCCAGGATATACTAACAGATATTCCCAGTAAATTCAATATTATCTGCTACGATACGATTCTCCTCAAATTTGAATTCTAATACAATAATCCCACTATATAAACCACGGTAAGTGACACAAGCTGATCTGTACCAGCCAGCGACCGCTATTTGGCAGAGTGCCTCGCAATGCGTGCGATTCAATGTGTATTCAATTCTCGATGTGCATCTAAACCGTTTTATGAGTTTAAAATATCTAACAATTAGTTTGGCCGCCGTTCGTGTTTACTCTGGCTCTGAGTGCTGCTTTTACAGATCGTTAAAGTTACTTCAAACGATTTTGATTTTTGTTTAAACGGGTCATGCGAAGTTTAAAATGGAGTTTGTGGGATTTTTTATTAGCGAACAAACGTTTTTATTTTTCATTAGTGGGTGTTTTTGCTCGACGTTATTTTTTTATGTTGACTTTTGACAGATATATACAACACATTTTTATTTATCTATACAATAATAAAATTCAATAAAAAAGAGTCCGAGAGATTTGCAAAATATTATAGCTCAGTTGCACTTCTTGTGTACATACAGTTACATCATTGACGTACATTGACGATACTACCGAAGATTTTTTTTTCAGCTTCACGAAGTATTCCGCACACAGGAGGGTAGGCAGTGGGAACCTAGTGTTAAGACACTCCGTTCCCCACTTTCCGCCAATTTCTGGAGGCATTGCGTGTTGAGTGGCGGAAGTAAACGCCGCGCTTTCCCATCGACACCAGAGCGAAAAAATGAAAATATAAATAAATATTTCATCTCCGCGAGTGGGGATCGAACCCCCAACCAGTCGATTTGCAGGCACACTTTGTGCCCCTGCGCCACGACTGGTCTCAGATAATAATCAAAAATACAAACCTGTCAAATATATTTTAAACAAAACAAAACTAAACAAACTAAAACAATTATCATAATATTGTCTCAAGTTCTAAATGTTCGTAGTATCACACAACGTTTATTTTATGCTATCCATCTGTACCTTTAACTTCTATTACACGAATTTATATTCTATTACAATCGCAATAAGTATCAAAATGCTATTATCTTCAAAGAAAGGGGGAGCTTTGGTGGTCGATTCTATCTGTCGATAGGTGCGTGATCGAAACCATTCAGTGTATTCCGAGCTTAATGCACGTTGAGGCAAATGAAATGTCTTCATTACATTCGTGTCTTGTATGGTTAGTTTATGAGTTTGCATGTTTGTAAGTAAATACGCAATTTTATTTCTTTTATTGTATGAATAATTTCGAATTTAGTTGGATGGAGAGAAGTTAGGACAATGGAGGTGAACGTTATCGGGTATTTCAAAGGGTTACTTTTGGTAACAAGTATCAGGAACGGTTCTGGTCTTCTTACTGCTACGCGATGGACACAGTAGGCAAGTTTCACATTTCTTTGTGGGAATACAGCTGGTATGGATCTGACTTTAAGAAGGAAATTAGGAAGTTATGGATTCCATTTTGGTTAATGTTGAGGAAAAAAGGTTCCTAAAGCTGTGGTGGATTGTGAAAGTGGATTACCATAGTCTTCGATCTTATTCGATATTAGATGTATTCCTATTTTTAAAGCTTCACGCTGTATCCCGCATAAAGCAGAGAGAATCTATTGTAATTAATATATATTGTTGTCTATAGGTACTCCGCTGTACGAGTGTAATTGATGTCATCTGCCCCAATTCATTTTTTTTATTGCAACTTTAATTAACCAATATATTATAACGGGAACTTTATCAAAGGGAAATGAAACCTTACTAGGGCCACTCATAATGAATGTGTCATACAATACGAGTACTTTTTTTTAGTTTTCTGCTGTACATCCTTCTAGGATAGTCAGAAGGAACCTGAACCTATATTTTAATAAACAATATGTAGAGTTTGGTTGATATTCAAAATGGTATAAAGCAATTGAAAACTATATAAATAGTTATTTTGATTTTTTATTCGATAGTAATACCTATATATATGTGTCTTAAGAGTGTATTTGATCGGGCTAATCTCAAGAACTACTATTTACTATGAATTCATAAGTTCTTTTTTGGATAGTCCATATATCGATTAAGGCTGTAATAATATTACTATTATTGTCACTTAAAATATTCGATTACAACAAATGCGTTGAGTCTAACTCTTATCTTTAATTAAATTTAACTACACAGCCGATACCGCAAAATAAAGTGTGTTGTAGAATATAGAAATGTTTATATATTCAGAAAAATATAAATCGCAATTCCGTGACCTCTGAAATTTATAACCTAAGTTCCATTTCAAACTGAAATATCTAAAAGAAGCAAATAATATGAAAAATTACAAACCTTCTTTAAGTCTTTGTTAATATCCGAGTCGTCAGCTTTTCTTTTCTCGCAAGACAGTATGCAGTTTTTCCCGTTATCTTTTTCACCCTGCAACAAAAGAATAGATATTTTAGATTGAATCTTCAGATATTACTATATCCAATTTTATTGCCATCTATATATATATATATATACATATAATTGAAGTGTATAGTGTATGAAATTTCAAAACACATTTCGTAGGATTGGACTTGTTATTTACATATTTTAACATTTTTAAAGTGTTAGAAAAGGAAAATATTTTTTAGAAAACACACAAAAATTTTAAAAGTATCGGTATTTGACACCGCGCCTCTTGGACGCTGTCTAAGCACTCTGATCTTTATGGCTTGACCATATGGCTTAGTGGTGAAAGCACTTAGAAGGTTTCCATGAAGAGCGGGTACATATAAATACCACTATAAGTATTTTTTGTTAATTAAATACATATTTGGAAACGTCTTTTCTATTGTGTGCATGAGACTTTAAAATATGCTAAAATTATTTGTTATCTATGTGTTATAGTATTTGCATATTTCTAAAATTTTCTCGATCAATGTCAAGATATCTTAGAATACAATGTATTTTGTATTACAGAAAATATTTATATCGTTACTCGTCATCATTTTTAACAGCAATATATAACTTGAAGATTACGACATTATCGTACAGAAATTGTTCACTAACTATAATCAAATTCTTGGTAAAATAGGTTCCTACTTTAAAACCCTATTCTGTTCCAAATGAACTGGCAAATAGTTCTATATATGCTATGAGACCTATATTTCATCTTTTTTTCCAGTTTCTCGCTATATTCCACATATGCAGAATAGGCAGAAGGAACCTAGTGTTAGGACACTCCATTCCCCACTTTCATCCTAATTTTCGGGATATTGAGTGAAGGAACTGAACGCAGTGTTTATATGTATACAGTTCTATCTTCTTTTATTCGTATCTACGACAGTATAATAGAATTTATCCATCATATGATTGCGGCGTAAGATGTGCCCAGAATGCTGGCCTCCCGTAGGGATGCTGGGCTGGTTTGGAATTTCATCTGTAGAGAATATAGGAAAAATTCATCCATTCGCTCTATTTCGGCCCCTTGAGAATTGGTAGCAAGGTTCGAGAGCTTTATAAGTATTATGTTTTAATCAAAGTGAACTAATTCAAATAATTGTAAGATTATAGTAGGTATGATAAAATAACAGTGAATTGATATATAAAATATTAACAAAATTAAATAAAAATTGGTTTAAATTTTTTTTGGAGTAGTTTAAAAAGAATTTTCTATAAACATAATAAATAATATTATACTAAAATACTATTTATCATCCTTTCACAATTAAATTACACACGTCATCATATTTAACCATGCACAGATCTATAGTCCCCGCAACAATTTTCATTAATAATGTTCCCTAATGGAGATCGAACTCACATTCTCACACTCGCTTATAATCAGGCTGTTCCACTGGTAACGAGGGAAACCGCAGCATTGAGTTCCAACACGCAATGGAAATTTGGAGGAAAATAAGAAGCGGCTATGCCCTAAAGGGAACAGAGTGGATCTCAGGTTATACTCTGCGCGAAAAAGGGATATAAAAAATACCTACTTTACTCTTTAAAATACAGATTACATAAATAATACAATATTTACAAAAGTATCTATTTAAAGTAAACCATATAAAATATCGCATGCCGCACGCCTGTAAATAGCCACTCCTAGGGCTTCTTTTTAATGTTATGTTACAATTAAGCTCATTGATCAGTAATACGACTGAGTCACGAATGTTTTGTTTAAATGGGAAATATAATGAATAAGTTGTATATTATATATGTATTGTATATATTATGTTATAGGATATCTCTCTATGCCACTTTGTGTATTAACAGAAAATTTGTAACAGGTGAGGGTGAACTTATTTCTTATAAAGATTTCATCCAGTCAAACTATCAAACTATAGGTATGGGATAAGGTGAAAATTGTTACGGATTTAAAAGTGCAGGAAGAAATATGTTCTTCAGCTTCACGCTGTATCCCGTACAATAGGGTAGGCTGAGGGAACCTAGTGATAACACACTCCGTTCTCCAGTGGGGATCGAACCTACAACCAGTCACGTTTACAATCACAATTTCTTCCCCTGCGCCACAACTGGCTTCTGTTCTTAAATGTACATGAACTCACATTTATAAATATAAGCAAACACGTAAAATTATACGTAATATATAGTATAAGATATAAATTTATAAATGAGGACGGGACTAGAAGAGACATCTTAGCGAAGCGAAGACAGACTTAGCGAAGCAAATCTCTCACTGGTCAAAAGTGTGTTTCGCTGTAATGCTTCTCTTACTAGACCGTTAAATCTACAGCTATGAAATTTTGCAGGCACGTTGTGGTTTAGTGATAATTGTAGTTTTTGAGTAAATGTTCAAAATATCCCATAGAGTTAAGCTGTGGAACGTTTTGAAATTATATCAGTTATATATATATATATATATATATATATGTATTTTAAAGAGTCATTTAGTTTTTAAAGTACTTCTTAGTTTTTTTTTATTACATTGCGCAACATAGCTCCGCTCATCTCCACCCGCCGTGCACAGCATATGGCGGATCCTAGTAATATTACTATAAAGTTGTTAAATTTTTGTTTCATCGAAATCGGACTACGATTTCCAACCAAAGTTACAGCGTTGTAGAGTTTGACCGCTTTTTAAATTTGCGTTCCTTCGCTCGCTACTGCGATGACGTCACGCTGCGAGAGTCATGTCCGATGGCGGGTGATGCCGAGAGGTTACGTGCATAAAATTTAATTCGTAAAGTGGTTTACATTTAATATCTTAAGTGAATGAATGAATCAGTTTAGGAAAATATTTACGTATTCCTGGGTATCTCTTTTTTGGCATATTGTCAAATATATAAAACAAAGCCGAAATAGAAGAAATATGAAGCAATTTCAAAATATTTTTTTTATTTTATTTGAAAAAAAAAAATCTCTAAATTTTTTTTATTTTATGTAAAAATATTTAGTATTATAATAACGACCCGCCGACGGCTTCATTCACTTGAACTACATTATAATTTATTTAATTTCACTAGTGGCCTCCGCGTTGCTCCGCCCGCTTCTTTTTTATCTAAGCGTATTTAGAGAAAATAGGTTTGGTACGCTCTGCCTTTATATTTTGTGTGATATCAGGTTTTTTGACAGTTTATTGGTTATTAACATTATCATTACAGTAACTTAATTCTAATTTTTTAATCACATGATAATCAAAAATAAGCAATAAATGGTGATAAGTATATCCAGGCGAGTACCTGGACCGATAGTCTATTTTATATATCTATATCTTAAATCCAATATACAACAAATCTATCAAGCTTTTCTAAGAAAAAATTGTCTTAAATGAAAACTTTAGTATCAAAGCTAATGCGGGAGTAGCTAACTTCACTGCTAATCGGTTTAACTTAATCTCCAGAGAAATTTTCTATTTAGTCAAGTAAATTATATTTACATAGCAGTAGTTTCAAAAGATACGACATTGTAAATTAATTTATTTATGAACGTTTGTTTAATTAGATTCACGCTGTATCCTGTACATAGAATTGTGCGCAGAAGGAACCTGGGAACCTAGTGTTATCATTAAGACGCTTCCGTTCCCCATTTCTCGCCGATGCCGCTTTTTTTCTTTACCAGAGTGAGTAAATAAAAATATTAAATATTTTTTAACATTCTTGAAGTATTATTCCAGACTTAGGAAAGAAAAATACTTATTGAGAAACGAGATTCTTTGGGAACCGGCGAAAGAAGCGCGGGCTCAAGTCCCGCTACGTTCAAATTTTTATACGTTTTCTTAATAAGTAATATTAAATATTTAATTTCCTAGAGTGGGTATCGAACCCACAAGCTGTAGCGTTCAAAGGCTCTTGTGCCCCTGTGATAGGACTGGCCTCAAATAATATAATTGAAAAACAAACATCTAAGATTTTAACGACGGAGTATTTATCGTAAGTATTTATGTAAATCTTAAAATATTATTTCATACTCAACAAGTTCAATTAACATTGTAAGAAATCCTATATGCCATACCACAACTCTATATTAATTTTTATTCTATAAAGTCTACTTCGATTACATATGAAAGTCCGGTGAATTTGTATTTCTCTGTTAAAACAATAGTTGTGGGTTCGATTACCATACGGAGGAATGAACTATTTTTATTTCCTTACTCAGTTGAGTGCTGCCATTCAACGCGCAATGTCTTGAAAATTTAACAAAAACTGG
The DNA here is from genome assembly GCA_013403705.1 of Heliconius hermathena. Lineage (NCBI taxonomy): Eukaryota > Metazoa > Arthropoda > Insecta > Lepidoptera > Nymphalidae > Heliconius > Heliconius hermathena. Next base: position 59,564 of record JAAIXJ010000225.1, read on the forward strand.
CAGACGGAGTGTCTTAAGACTATCTTTCTGACTGCTCTGCCCTGCTATAGGGGGAAAAATAAATTCAATACAATATTTATACAAAATTACGTATAGATTGAAAATATAATAACAACATAAATCTTTATGCCGAACGCTAAGAATAAATTGAAGTTATTTCATTAGGAGGCTCCGTCTGAAATATTGCATTAATATAAAATTTCATTTATCCAGAGGTAGGTTGTAGGGGAGGATAGCGATTTGGCTTTCGAGGAGATGATCCGCGGTTCTAAAGTCTTTTTGGATATCACATAACGTATAGTTTATGTAAATAAATTTTTGTCATTAGACTAATATTTATGTATATTCATAATAATATTATAAGCTGAAGGGTTTGTTTGATTGAATGAGATAACCTCAGGAACTAATGGTTCAAATAAAAAAATTGATAGTATATTTATCGCTATAGGCTAAATTGTTTATCTTTTAGAATTATCTGATAAAAACATTAAAAAAAATCCTATACACAGTTTTCAACGATATTAAAATATGTATTTATATTAATTAAAACGAATATAATAACCAGAATGGCGCAGTGTCCAACTGTAATAGCGACGATTTTAGGTTAGATCGTTTAATCAGCAATGTTATGCGGAAAACGAAGTGTTTTGACACTGCCTAGTGTGTAATGTCTAGTGTGAAACTGAACACCAAAACGTTTTCGCCGTGCTAAGTCTAACGCTAAGTAAGACGAGACGTAAAATGTTCATTTCTTATCTAAAAACTTAAGAGAAAACTTTTTATCACACTTTTCTGTTGCCTAGACACCTCTTTCCTTTCATTTATCCTTTTATCTTTTTTCCCGACATTATTAATATAAATCTCCGGATCATGGAACTCAGTAATTTTCAACGTTCAAATTAAATTGTTGGGAAACAAAAGCGTAAAGATAAAAAATTGGAGATAACACTGCCTTAGGATCAAGAAACTTAACAGTTGTATGTACACAGAAGTTTAAGTAAAAAGTTTCTCAATTTGCCGAAATGTTGTTGAAATTTTGCAGAAATTCATTCACTTGTTTAAAAGAATTGCCTTTGATGTTTTCGCCTTTATTTTAAACTGTCGTATAATGGCCTGTTTATAAGTGGAGACTTGTGATTTTAAGTTTACAAGCTTTTTTATTATCCATTTAGTTTAATAATCTATTTAAATTTTTCCGTTTACGTTACGTTACTGATTGAATGACTGACAACGTACCGACGAAACTACTGAACTAAAAAGTTTAATTTGGCATGTAGATATGGAACAACCTATACTCTAGAGTTTTAGAGTAAGAAAGGATTTCCAGAAATTCCATTTCCAGAATTAAGTAGTGTTCTATATTACAAATATACATGTTTTTTTTGCGCAAAACAAAAAACATTTCAAAGTTTTGTTACGTTTGCCTTAAAGTTTTTGCTTAATCTGTATTAGTACAAGAAGAAGCTTTTTGTGTTATACATTTGGCTCTCATCTACGACTTCAATGAACTAAAGAGTATTTACAAATGTATAAAAATGGGCTACTTAGTCAGTGTTGGAACAAAGAACTTCAAAGTTTCATTAAATATAATGTTTTATTTTATTTCTTACAAGTACCAGTATCCTAATAAAAGGAAAAAATAATATTGGATATCTGAGAATCTCATGTAGTACAGCTGTTCTTTATATTGTATTATATAAAAGCATACAGTACAGCACAGCAGTAGACAGAGCTAACTAATATTCATAGAATACACACCACAAGAACAGTGTCTTGAGACACTCTGTTTACATTTTCAAGACATGTTGAGAAACGTTGAGTGGCGGAACTCAACGCCGCATTTCGTCTACCAAGCCGCGAAAATGAGAATGATCAAATTTTCCGAGTGAGGATTGAACCTATTATACAAATCCACATCGTATTTAAAGTCACACACATGAAAGTACAATAAAATAAAAAAGTACATACATTTTTTTGAGATAAGCTACAATTATTTATTCTAAGCTTTTAAATTATCCTTATTATATTCCTACAGTGTCACATTAGGGTAGCAATTGCCGGTTATTCGAGGAGAATGTTCGCATGATGCGAGGTTCGTGGCTATAAATTAAATACATGTGAATTGCTTTTTAATATGTTTTTTTTTTATATTTACGCTGTACCGTATACAGCATGGTAGGCAGAGGGAACCTAGTGTTAAAACACTTATTCCCCACGCACCGTTCAATTTTCTTAACTAAATATATCCCTGTATGGGATTCAAATCCTTATTTATTATTTTTTATCAATCAATCATATCAATCGTGGCGCAGGGGCATAAAGTGTGACTGTAAAATCGACTGGTTGTGGGTTCGATCCCCACTCGAGGAGATGCCACTCAGCACGCCAGAATTCGGCAGAAAGTGGGGAACGGAGTGTCACAACACTAGGTTCCCTCTGTCTACCCTGCTATATGCGGGATACAGAGTGAAGCTGATTTGATTTAATTTTATTTTTTATGATATTATTTTATTTATCCTGTCAGTGATAAACAGAATACCTATAAAATGCAAGATGGTAGAGAAATTAATAACTTTAGAAATTTAAATATACGAAATAGAATAGTAATGTCTAAAATGCTTTATTTAATTTACATACTAAAAAATAAACGTTAGCACGCTATGCCCCATGTCCACGGTTCCGCCCACTATTCGAGAAAGAACATGTTACTGTTAGTGCAATAAAAGACCTTTAACTCTTCAACCCACGTACAGAATGAATTAATTAGATTGAAATAATTGCATTCATTAAATTGCGTACGCATTGATAAAAAGTATTAATATGCTTAATTAAATTAAAATAAACGATTGATACTTTTATTTTTTTTTTTAAGTTTCACGTTTTTTACACATAGCAGGGTAGTGTGTGTTAAGTTCTTGTTAACAATTAAGACACGCCGTTTCCAACTTTTACAATCCTTTTTCGAGACACAGCGTATTTTAGTGGTGGAACAGAACGCTGCGCCTTGTCTACCAAAAAAAATTATAGATAATCCCTAATTTGTATATAAACTACAACTATCGCGTTCACAGTCGGGATATTTTTTTAAGTAAAACATTAAGTTTAAATTTGCATTAAAAAATTAAAATTATAGATATTAATAGATTATATTTTTCAGCAGAGGCCAGTCGTGGCGCAGCAGCACGAGGTCTGACTGTAAAACCGACTGGTTGTGCGTTCGATCATCACTCGAGGAGATGAAATATTTACTTAAATTTATATTTCCATTTCTTCGCTCTGGTGTCGAGGTTAAGCGGGGCGTTGAGTTCTGCAACTCGACACGCAATGCCTCCACAATTCGGCAGAAAGTAGGGAACTGAGTGTCTTAACACTAGCTTCCTTCTGTCTACCCTGCTGTGTGCGGGATGAAGCCGATTTTATTTTATATTTTTCAGCATGCTATATTTACTCTAGACCAGAGCAATTAAAATGAAAATATTAACCATTTCATTTCTTCGAATAAGAATCGAACCCACAACCACAACTGGCCTCAAAGTATAGCTACAACAACAAAATCCATACATATCCATATATCCAGTATGAAAATTCATATTCCTTAGACACGTGACATAAGCGCCAGTAATAATACATCCGTAACCCCAACATGAATGAGCTCAAACAGAAATGATGAGCGCTCGTAAATTATTTAGAACATTTGCGAGTTGTACGCATTTGTTACAGTGTTGCCAACTTTTGATCTACTCTTGTCGTACAGATGGGTATATGGGTATGGGTATGGGTATGGGTACGTGGGAGGATTGCTTTGATATAAGCTTTGTCGTTTTATATGGAAAATGTTGATCAAATACTAAGTAAAAATCGTTCATATTACGTATTTCATTGTCGTCGTTTAAGTGTGAGTTGTGTTTTTCGTTATGTATATTTTTAAAATATTCTAAAGTGTAAAATTACAAAGTTTACCTTTTTTAATTTTGACTAGAGACTCAAACCCGTCTCGATCGCTTTAACTTATTTTTATATTATACCCAAAGGATAATATATTAATATTATTATAATAAATATATATATATATATATATATATATATATATATATATATATATATATATATATATATATATATATATATATATATATATATATATATATATATATATATATATATATATATATATATATATATATATATATATATATATATATATATATATATATATATATATATATATATATATATATATATATATATATATATATATATATATATATATATATATATATATATATATATATATATATATATATATATATATATATATATATATATATATATATATATATATATATATATATATATATATATATATATATATATATATATATATATATATATATATATATATATATATATATATATATATATATATATATATATATATATATATATATATATATATATATATATATATATATATATATATATATATATATATATATATATATATATATATATATATATATATATATATATATATATATATATATATATATATATATATATATATATATATATATATATATATATATATATATATATATATATATATATATATATATATATATATATATATATATATATATATATATATATATATATATATATATATATATATATATATATATATATATATATATATATATATATATATATATATATATATATATATATATATATATATATATATATATATATATATATATATATATATATATATATATATATATATATATATATATATATATATATATATATATATATATATATATATATATATATATATATATATATATATATATATATATATATATATATATATATATATATATATATATATATATATATATATATNTTTTGAAAGAGATACTATGTAATTGCAATAAGTGATATGTATCACCTACTAACAATACTTCACACTAGTTTCCTTCCAATAGGGGCCGTCACTTACAAGCAAGTGCCCCCGATTGACACAATTCCACTGCTTTTATAATTATTTTCCACCTAAATCTACCCTCTTTTATACGAATACGCTAACAATATATATATATTATATTTTTAATAAAAGTTATCCTATGTTCTTTCTAATACCTCTAAAATTAAGTAGTTTTTGCGTGAAAACGTAAAAAAAAAAAAACAAACTTACATTCATGTTTATAATATGAAGTATCTTGATAGTAGAGAATACAGAAAATGAAAAACTTTGTGATAATAAATACTTTTTTAAACACAGTTTTTATATCTTCTGATAATTTGCTTAACAGGCTGTTAGCAGTTTGTTTGATTAGAATTGTTTAAATAATATATTATAAATATATTTTATTTATTCGCCCGAGCAGGAGTCGTACCCACAACCATCACGTCTACATTTAAATGTTGCCCCAAGACGGGCTATCAAATGAGTAATTTCTTTTTTCATATAAAGAATATTATTCATCGAGAATATAATTCCCATATATTTCATGAAAAAAAAATAATAGTAACCTACGAATAAAATATTACCTACACACGGTGTTATAAATCAAGGCGTCCAATCTAAAAGTCCGAGGAGAATAAAGGGATCTACGGAAAACAAGTAAAGGGATCTGTAATACGCGCACCAGAAACAATCTTTACACGAATGGTAGAGGTATATTTTTGTTTTTAGGAATATTATTTCATATTCGTTTTCATGATTTTTTCACGTGTTGAGATTTTTCACGCTTTATCCCGTATAAGGCAGAGATTATTTAGTGTCAAGACACTGTACTTCACTTTCTGCCCAATTTGGAGATTTTGCTTGTGGAGTCGCACTGTTTTATTAACCAAAGCGTAGAAGTCAACGTTAATCTTTCTACTCCAGTGGGGATCGAATCCACAATCATTGGGTTTTCACTTAGATGCCCTCTGTGGAAAAAACAATAAAATAATACATAATGACTATGTGGAAATTATTTTTTCCGATATGACTTAGCTAAAATGAGAAAAATTGACAAAAGAGGTTGACAAGGTAGTTGTACTCTTTAAACGTTTGATTAACGAAAATTATTACCAAAACAAAATAAAATACAATTAGAACCAAAATATACAAAATTATGTACACTGCGAGTCTAATAGATAGAAATTAAAGACTTACATTGAAATATTTCACTCAAAATACATAATATATAACATCTATCAACTTATGAAGCGACGTATGCGTACATAAATAAGTTAGTAACCAAACATGACGAACTGGTTCAACCCAAAAAGCCGTATTAAAACTTTCGAGTTTAAGGTCTTCATTCTCAACGGGGAGCAAAACTCCGTAAAAAGTGTAGTTTGAATAAGCTTCGATGTAGAGCTTTCCGGAGTTAACGTATGTTGACGACATCGTGATAAATCATGGGTTAAGTTACTGGTCCGGCGAAAAAATGGAGCAGGACTTCCTGTGATACGACTAGGGCTGGTAATAAATAAAAATAAATATATTTTTTTTATTATGACATATATTAAAATCATTATAAATTATTGAAGGTTAATTTATGTGCAGTATAATTGAGTTTAGATATTTTTTTATTTCAGAGTATAAATGACATTCATTCATTCATTAGTTCAGTATCCATACTTTCTGATAAATTTAAGGAACCTTCGAGGGAGATATTTTTTATGACTCGAAGATAATAGATTGGCATTGAATTTTACCACTTAATATGAAATGTATAATATAAAAAAATTGAGTGTAGGGAACGGAGAGTCTTAACACTAGGTCTGCTATTGCCTCCTACTCCGTCTCCTATTTCCCTTTGCTTAGGGTAAGTATGTATGCGGGACAAAGCGTGAAGCTAAAAAATAAAACCCGTTTAAAAAATGTACTAGTTGGTAAAACCAAGGGCTATATTGTGTCACATCAGATTGGAATATCGTATAGGTACATTCGTTCAGTTTCACGCTGTATCCCGCGTATAGTAGGGTACGTAGGGGGTAACTGAGATTTTAGTGTTGAAAAATTCCGCCCTCAGTAAAAAAATTCAGTTTCTCATTTTCCGCCAAATTTATTTTAACTTGCTTGAAAACCATACATTCTATAAAAATGTCATTTACCATCTCTTTGCAAGATTCGAATTTAAAACTGTTGCGTTCAGACAACAGCAAGTTAACTGCGAAATGAGGGTGTAATTACATTTTATATATCGTATGAAGTACATCCCTAGCAGTGAAAAAACACGGCAAATTATTGTCCGGAACGTTTCAGCAACATTTGTTTGGAAGATCGATGACTCTCATCCTTCATATTGACCAATATCGAGGAGTTGTTTAATATTCTGTATAATCGCTTTTAAGCTAACTGCTATTTTTTAAATTTATTATGAAAATATGAAGTGATATAAGGATATTGTGTTTTAAATTTATAATTAACTATTGTATAAGTGAAATAATATGTACTTTTAGAATTATAAAAACTAATATTGTACTAAACTTTAATAAAGATTTTTAAACATTTTTAAAGTGTTATTCCACACTTAGGAAAGAAAAATACTTATTTAGAAAACGTATAAAAATTTGAACGCAGCGGGACTCGAACCCGCGCCTCCTGGAAACCGACCAGGCGCTCTGACCACTAAGCCATGCGTTCTCGCCAAGCTACGTCGAAATTTTTATACGCTTGTTACAACTTATTTATGTTGTTAG
>JAAIXJ010000225.1:67776-84640 GCA_013403705.1 Heliconius hermathena
CTAACAACATAAATAAGTTGTAACAAGCGTATAAAAATTTCGACGTAGCTTGGCGAGAACGCATGGCTTAGTGGTCAGAGCGCCTGGTCGGTTTCCAGGAGGCGCGGGTTCGAGTCCCGCTGCGTTCAAATTTTTATACGTTTTCTAAATAAGTATTTAATAAAGATGATGTGTTCAGAAAAAAATAAGATTTTTATTATCATTGGGCGGTGAGTGATTAAATTTCTAATATTAAAATAATCACTATATATTATTATAATAAGTAACTAATCGTACTAATGGGTAGTAGATAAAAAAAAATCAAATCAGTTTCACGCTGTATCCCGCACACAGCAGGGTAGGCAGAGGGAACCTAGTGTTAAGACACTCCGTTCCCCACTTTCTGCCGAATTCTGGAGGCATTGTGTGTTGAGTGGCAGAACTCAACGCCGCGCTTAGCCTCGACACCAGAGCGAAGAAATGGAAATATAAATTTAAGTAAATATTTCATCTCCTCGAGTGGGGGTCGAACCCACAACCAGTCGGTTTTACAGTCACACTTCGTGCCGCTGCGCCACGACTAGCCTAGTAGATAACATTCTAAATAACATGGACTGGATAGTAGATAACATTCTAAATAACATGAAATTATCATCTATACCTATTTTTAGCTTCACACTGTATCACGTGACGCATATAACACGGTAGGCAGAGATATCCTGGGAACCTAGCGTTAGGACACTCCGTTTCCATTAAGATAATTAATTTCTTAAATTTCCGCTGAATTTTGGAGTCATTGTGTGTTGTGTTTTGCCTCTTCACCAGAGTGAGGAAACGAAAATATAAAATGTATAAATTTTTTCGAGTGGATATCAAACTCACTACCTGTCCCATTAACAGTCTGACACTTGTGTCCCTGCGCCAATATTAGCCTACATGTACAAAAGAGTTTTCAAAATTTCCAATGTCAAACAGTACTAAAAATACGTATGTGATAAGGCACTTGGCATCTACTGCACGAGTACCCATATCATGGGTGAGCAGGGTGAGCAGTACAGATGACTGAGATTACTGAGATGGTCAACATTGGCGTTCCAAGTGAACCACTCTACCAATAAATATTTAACTGATACATTGAAAAAAAGAAATATGAATTTAACTGTTATTTATTAATTAATCAGTTGGAACCATTGTAAAGTAAACATTTGATTAAAACAAGTATGTTATGTTAAATATACATAAAATAAATCAATTTAGCAATACAATATACAAACATAGAAAACACATATGCACATAAAAACAAAAAGGAAAGACTTGTTTGTTTGTACATTGCACTACAAGCCTAGCAACAACCTATGGAACCCATTAGCATAGTTAGGTCAAACCATAAATTACCTTTTTAATGACCCGCCCGGTCATTCAGGGTGTTCAATTTATCAGACTGAAAAATGGGTTCCGTCAAATTAGAATAGAAAGAAAAATCGTGTTGAGTTTATTTTAGTTTGTTTTGTGCGTGACTATTAGGAAGATAGTGGCTAGTTTCGTTTCGTAGTAGACTAGTCGTCACCCGCAACTTTCCATGGATTTTAAGATTTTTTTTTCAGCTTCACGCTGTATCCCATCTTTAGCTGGGTAAGGAGACCGAACCTAGTGTTAAAACACAGGTTAAGGCATTGCCCGTTGAGTGGTGGAACTCAACGACGCTCTTTACCTTGTTACCAGTGCAAGAAAATGAAAATATTAATAAATAAAATTTCCCTCGAGTGGGAATCGAACCAGCAAGAACTATGAGATACAAGTACAAATAATATAAAAAAAGAAAAAGGCAGCCGAAGGAAAATGAGCATCATTTTTTAGAACAGGCAACGCTACGATCGATAGTAACCGCCTACGACGCTACGAGGCTACACACAAATTAAGCAGTATACACATTATACTTTAATACTGTCATAATATATATGCTAATATTATCGAGTTAGAAAAATAATTTTGTATAATATTAGATGTAATATATAAATAGCGTGTTTCCACTCGGTGGTTTTTTTTACTCTGGTAATAAAAGCGCGCCCTTGACTTCAACCTTGACTTCAACACTTGGACAAACAAAACAAACAACAAACAAAAACAACGAACAAAATTGGGGAACGAAGTGTCTCAACACTAGGATCCCTCTGACTGACCTACTATAATCGAGATACAGCAGCGTGAAGTTGAAATAAAAATGTAACGTATCTTTATATGTTTATTATAAATAACCAAGTAAATTAAAAATATTACTTATAAAAATTATCTTACATTTTAATTTAGTTTTATCCATATTCAATCTAAATATATAGATTTTTTTAGCTTTTTTCTATCTTCACTGTGGAATAATTCTTTAAATAGTTTAAAATATGCACACAGCCTAACTCTTTAATATGTAAAAAGTGTAGGAAATAGTTATTCCTGTAATTAGTCATGAAAGTAAAAGTACGGCTAGCATTTGAGAACTTTCAACCGTTAAGGCTGAGCGCTTGAGATTTTTTAAAAGGAACATTTGAACGGAATTAAAATTTATTATTAGCTTCATTAAACTATACAACAAAGGCATAAGCGTGTAGGTGTAAACTACGACAGGCTGTGGGTTCGATTCCTATTCGACGAAGTGCATTATTTCATATTTTAATTTCCCTGCTATGGTAACGAGGCCAAGCGCGGCGTTGAGTTACGTCACTCAATAAGGGAAAATTTAGAACTCGGCAGAAAGTGGGGAATGGGAGCGGGAAAGTATTTAAATACTATAATAAGTTCCCAAGTTCCCTCTGCGTACCCTTATATGTGCGTGATACGGTGTGGAACTATAAAATTTTAATAAAAAACGTAGGGAACTATTATTTAGCGACGTTATGTATATATTAATAAATAAATTATACATTTTATCAATTTAATGTACTTAGATAAAAATATAATCGCGACAAGAACGTTTGACTGCAAACGCATTGGTTGTAAGTTTGATATGTACTCGAGAAACATAATTATTCTCATTTACCCGCTCTGGTAACACTGGCAAGAAACGGCGGTGAGATCTCCCCACATTACACACAATGTTCTTAATTTTAGTGGAAGACAGAGAACGAAGTGTCTAGACACCAGGTTGACTACCAGTGCTTTATGCACCTTGCAGGATAAAGAAATAAATATGAAAAATATATACATATATATTCTAAACACTGTGTGTAAGTACTTAACGTATTTTCAACTAAAAAAACTTTAAGATCGCCAGGCATTTCCGCTACAAATGGAAGCATGTCGAATTCACAAGATAGACAAATGACCAGTACTGAGGTCATGACAGGTTCGACTTGGACAAATCGTATCGGGCGAGCCTCCGACCGCTTATACTGATACCTCAGATAATGGATTAAGTTTTTCGGGAACTTTCAAAGTTTTTGGCTATTTTTATCTTAATTTTGGAGTTTGGCTGTTCTTAACTAAAACATATGGAAGAGTATTGCTTGTTAATAAAAGTTTGTATTACAGAGTAACGTTTTTAATAAAATAACACACAATATGTTTTTTATAGTATAGTCTACCGTCGTAGTCCAGGGGCACAAGGGTGTGACTGTAACGCGACGGTTGTATGTTCGATCCCCACTGGAGGATTTAAATTTATATTTTTATTCTTCGTTCTAGTGTCGAGGCAAAGAGCGGCGTTGAGTTTCGCCATTGAACGCGCAATGCCTCCAAAAATCGTCGAAAAGTGAGGAACGGAGTGTCTTAACACTACGTTCCATCTGCCTACCCTGCTGTGTGCGGGATACAGCGTGAAGCTGATTATTTTTTCGAAGTAAATGTTAGAGTATGTAACCTGTATTTTTATAGAAAAAAATAAACAAATAACAAAATAAAAACCTGTATTTCGCTCTGTCTCGATATAAAGCTATAAATGCCATTTCTAAATGATGAGTCCCAGTAATTATAATATATTATCAGTAGTCCGTAGTATGTATATAGGAAGAATCGTCAAAGAATGTACAATGCACATATTATTATGCATTTTAAGCACATACAATTTATATTTTTGTTTTAAATATTCTAAATGTAGAAATAATCTATAGAAAATTTGACAATCAAGAAAGGAGTGTCCGTTCTCCAGTCATTTCTCTTTTGTCTTTTTGAATGGCGAAGCTGTATTTTCTCTAATAAGGATTTGAAACGACCATCGCAAGCTGCCAGGTATACCTAAAAACGTTACACTATTAAAATCTAATATAAACACAAAATATTGTATAAACCTTAGGTAAATTACACAACTTTGATGTTAAACTGGGGTCATATTTAATAGATCCATCCGCAATTGTCTATTGCAATAATAATATGGTATTAATGTTAAATTATATGTTTGTATATTATGAACTGACATTTTGCTTCGAGACGTACGTATTTCGTAACTAAGGTTTGTTTATTATTTCTATCACTTGTAGCATAATGGAAAAACATACGCGTTCTCAACTTTTTGCCCAATTTTTCAAGACCTTGAGTGGTGGGTGGCGGAATTCAATGCCGAGGTTTTCTCTCCCTTTACCAAAAAGGCAGCTGTTGTTTTTTAATCAGAAAATTCTAACAACGACTAATATTTAAATGACTTTCAAAATTATAGAAACGTACATTACCTGCGAAAAGGAAACTTGTTTTACATCTGGAAAGAAAGTTGTTTGTCAAACGAAATTACTTTAGAGCAAATAAAGTCAAAACGAGCTGTGGATAAAGTAAGATGTATGTAGAAATCGTGAGGTAATTAACTGCGCAAAAGTTATTTATAGAGAACAGAAGTTCTATAGATAGTGACAAAAGTTCATATCCAGATACTTATAGAGCTACATTGACAGCATTTCTTTTGAATTATTGAAAGACAAATATAAACTTTTTTTCAAAAATATTAATAAAAAATAAGAAATATAATATTGTTATAAACTGGCAAAAAAAACTAAAATTACATTCCTTGTTTTATTTATGGATATTTTAAAATACTCTCTTGTACCCTTAGCAAGTGAACCAACTTAAAAATTCTATAAGTTTAGACCCTGCTACAAGTGGTTTTAAGATAACTCTCTAGGTTCCCTGTTAATTTTCAAAAATTACATTATTTTACAAAATTACAGAAAGTGGGGAACGGAGTGTCTTAACACTAGGTGCCCTCTGCCTACCCTGCTGTGTGCGGGATACAGCGTGAAGCTGATTTAATTTTTTTTAATTTTTGATTATGATAAGTCCATACTTAAGAAAGAAAAATATATAAAAAATTAAGAATAGCTACAAGAACTCCCTTGGACAGTTAAAGTGGCGTGGATTCAAATTCTGCTTCGTTCAAATATTTATTATTCATTTTCTAAAAAAAAGCATTTCTTAAGACACTTTCTTTTTATAGATGAGATTTTTTATTACTGTAAAGCTTTAATGGTTTATACTGTAAGAATAATACATCACTAACTCTCTCTCTCTCTCTATGTCAGGTACCTAGTATTTGAAGATGTAATTTCGAATAGTCTGCAACACAGTTGAGAGGAGTGCAAATTGAGTGGTTTATATACATGAATACGCAATTAGTTTACGCTTGTGGCTTCGCTACTATTATTATTTGGACACAATGTCTTGTAATATTCACCACAAAATTACCCTTTTCAGTTGTAATTTTAATATATGGAAATTGTCTTTTTTATAAATTATATAATTTGATAGATTTTTGTTATCACTTACCGTAGGTACCGAGGTATGGAGTTTATTTTGACACACACATTTTAAAGTAAAATATCAATTAAAAATAAACCTTTTTAAAAACAATCTTTCTAGATTTATTTTCATGGTGTATTGTATTTTACAAATGAAACCCTTTCATTTGACACCCATATTTTGGACATTTTTGGAGGGTCTTTGGCCATTTTGTCGTGGCGGCAATTTTGATTAACAATAATAAAGAATAAGTAAATCAGCTTCACGCTGTATCCCGCTCACAGCAGGGTACGCAGAGGGCCTAGTGTTAAGACACTGCATTCCTCACTTAACATTACCAATAATATTCATTATATATAATTTCCAAAGCAGAATAAATGTATTGTGCGAGGTACGTTGTTGTTATTTAATAAATAAATAAATAAATCAGCTTCACGCTGTATACCGCACACTGCAGAGTAGGCAGAGGGAACCTAGTGTTAAAACACTGCGTTCCCCACTTTCTGTTGAATTCTGGAGATATTGCGTGTTGAGTGGCAGAACTCAACGCCGCGCTTGTCCTCTACACTAGAGCGAAGAAATGAAAATATAAATTTAAGTAAATATTTCATCTCCCCGAGTGGGGATCGAACCCATAACCAGTCGGTTTTACAGTCACACCTTGTGCCCGTGCGCCACGACTGGCTGGTTATTTAATAAAGTCTTAATTATGTTACAAAAAAATAACAATATTAATACAAAAGAAAATATAATTCACAAGTCCTTTGATAAATCCTCCCAAATAAGATATGTAAAATCCATTAATTAATCTCGGCCCATATAAATGAAGATATCCATTTAGATCTCTTAACAACATGATTCTATTATATGAATATGTAAATTCTAATTCTAATTGGACTAATGTCTTACATATGGATATTCCTAATGAAATATACGTTTCTTGTTGAAAATTGTAATCGTGTTTAATTTTTATAGCTTCACGTTAACGTTCACGTTAACGGGATAGGAAGAGAAAATATGAGTGTTAAGATATTCCAATTTCTACAATCAGCGTAATTTTCAGGATATGGCGTGTTGAGCGACGGAACTCAACGCCGCGATTTCTTCTGTTATCAGAGTGAGAAATAAAAATCACACAACCATCGTGTTTACAAAAAGACGCTGTAACGCTCAACCACGACGACCTATTATTATTGATGATAACCCCTATCTATATACCACGCAAATAGACAATTTTCAAATCAAAATATAATAAATCTATACAGCCTTGAACTTTACCATTTAAATCATTTAATCTCTATAAAATATTTAAAGCAAAACGCTTACATCCCATAAAAGTAACTATAAAAGTGAATAGAGCCTTTACAACCACAATTATCGATTTAACAGATAGGGAGTTTTATTTGAAAAGAAAAGAAAAAACATCAAAAGTTCAAAAACATCTCAACATACGAAATCGCGTGACTTGTAACTTTTAAATTGGTATCAGTGAAGTTTAGATATGGTGCAAAGTAAAAAGAATGTGATAGAAGCTAATAAAGATAAGCTAAGCTTTAAAGCAAGAAACATTTGAACAAGCTGGTATTTGCGTTTTTTTAAACGTTAGGTTTAAAAAAATCACAAATATCAGCGACAACTTCTCTCTCAAATAGTAGGGTAGGCAGAGGGAATGGTGGGAATGGGAATGGTGGAGGCAAAGGTGAGAAATAGGAAAAAATGATTCTTTCCAATGGAAATCGCGCCGTCCCGTCTATAGTTACCAAAATGATTATTAGAAAACCTGAGGTTTAAAGCATTACAAGAGTTTCATTTAAAATGTGAAAAAATAGCAAAAGCAACATGCTTTGTTTTAGATTATTTATTTATTTAATATATTTTATGTATTAGTAGGCAGAAAGTATTAAGAAGTCTATTTCATTACTCTATCAAACTATCTGTAAAAAGGGAAAAATATAGAAAAATTTTTTTTTATTCAAAAAAATATGTAACCGCTCTAACTTAACATTCAAGCCAGACAGTGTAAGTAAATCGTGATGACCGCTCATTAGCTACAGAAGGGCAATTCTGATGTACAACATGATTCTACTCGCTTCGGAGAATACTGAGAAAGATTCCCCGAAATTACTCACATGTCATTCTTCAAAAAGCCGAAAATATCTCAATTTTCTTTCCGCGTTAACAAATAATGTATCTGACATCCAATTTTTGTAAAAAGTATATTATAACAAGCTTTGTCTATGTCTCCTAGTATTCTAAAGCTGAAGAGTTTGTTTCACAGAACACTCTAATCTCAGGAACTCCTGGTTCGTATACAGTCCATTTATCAAGGAAGGCTATGTTAAATCGCGTTATTGTTTTGATATCTACGGTTAGAGTTACCTCCCGTACTCAGAATATGTCATGTGTCATACACGCTTCTTAGTTACTTTCATTTGACCACGATGGCAAAACCGCGAGTAAATATAATTTTCATATAAAAATATAGATGTAGATGCGGTTCGGATCTAGGTACTTTATACTGTACTATAGATCCGAAGTTGCGCAGGGGCACATGCGTGCGACTGTAAACGCGATAAATTGTGGGTTCGATTCTTACTCGAGGAAATTAAATATTTAATATTTTCACTCCCTAACCCTGGTTACGACGTGCAAAGTGCGGCGTAGAGTTCCACCACTCAACATACAATGCCTCCAGAATTCAGCGGAAAGAACGGTGGCGGGTCAACACTAGATTCCTAATTTCCTTCTGTCTACCATACTTCAATTTCTTATATGTTTGTTACAGTTATGTATTTTTTTATTATACC
The DNA here is from genome assembly GCA_013403705.1 of Heliconius hermathena. Classification (NCBI taxonomy): domain Eukaryota; kingdom Metazoa; phylum Arthropoda; class Insecta; order Lepidoptera; family Nymphalidae; genus Heliconius; species Heliconius hermathena. The sequence continues at coordinate 76,272 of JAAIXJ010000225.1, forward strand.
GATTGTTTCTCATTTTAATTATTCAATATGTAATACATAGTAATCAGATTTTCTACTTCCTCTGGCAATGCCTACAATTGAATAAGGAACTAATAAATAAATAAACGAATAGATGAATAAATAAACAATCATTCTCAACGGTATTTGAACCCCTAATCCTTGAACAGGCGGCATTACAAACGTAAGCATTTATATTTATTAGTGCGTAGTAAATTATTTATACTCCAATAAATAGTTCAGCTATAAAATTTTATTGCAAGTAAATAAAATAGAATAAGCTATAAGTTGACAATGTGCGGCGTTGTACTATGCCAGCCACTACGCAATGTTTGTTGAGTGGGTGATAAGGAAAATACTGAGTGACCAGTCACTATGTCTAATTGCTTAAATCGTATGGCTAGTGTTCTGTTACGGACTTGGCCTGCGTAGACTACATGCCGAAGTAGATACGTTTTTTTTTTATTTTTACTTAATCTAGCTTCATGCTGTCTCTCGTGCAAAACATGCAGAGTGAACCTGGAGTACTAGTGATACGACACTCCGTTCCCATTAAGACAATTCCGATCCCCACTTTTCGCTGAATTCTCAAGGCATTGCGTGTATAATCACATTAATATCAGTTGCCACGATGAGATGATGCAGGAGATGTCAATTGTTATGATAACTGATTGACAGTTTAGTAGTTAATATAAAGTCTATCGCCCAATATTAATAACCTATCTCCAACGTCAATCTTAGATTGTTTCATATATCTATCCAATCTAGAGATTGGATAGATGTATGAAACAATCTAAGATTGACATTGGAGATAGGTTATTAATATTGGGCGTTAATGTACATAAATGGTCAATCTAGATAGAAAATTCGTGTTAATTTTATACATTGTAATTTTTAGTTTTTTTTATTTAACAGGTTAGGTTAGAGACGCAGAATATTTTGAAACGAAATTGAAGTGAAATGAACTTTATAAAAATATACATCTAGAGCTAAATTCAAATCTTAATACAAATTTTCAACATTATGCAATTTCAAAAAAAATTCTATAAATCCTTTTTCGACACTTAGTTTACAAAAAAAACTTATAATCTTTTAAAGATAAGTCGTGGGAACACATATCGTTCCCACAACTTTAACTTTACAAAAGTTAGTTTATCCGACACTTTAAATATTTCGATATGTGTAAAAGCTTTAATAAAATATTCAGTTTCGATTCAAACGTCTAAAGGTTTCCGCAGTAGGCGCAACACTGTATGCACTCATAGATAATTCAAGCACGACTCAATGGAAATCAAGAGTGACTCGAGTTAAGAGCACATCGATGTTCACTTGATGTCTCGAGTGATCGTTAAATATTCGTACAAAAACTCTTTGGAAAGACATTGCGGTGGAGTTGGTGAGTATCGGACTATACGTGGTGGTATTGAATTCGATTTCAGTCACTTTTTATTAAAAGATAGAGGTTAAAAAATTCCTTTAATTGTATGTGTGGAGTGAGGATCGGCAGTGTCTTAATAGAAAAGGACTGTATTAGCACTGGGTTCCCAGGTTTCTTTTGCCTATCATACTCTGTGCGTGACGCCAAAAAATCACACACACAATCACAATCACGAACCCACAACCATCGCGCAGTCAGACGCTGTCTGTGCTTCGTGTACATAAGCAACAAAAAAAATATACAGAGATTATAAATATAGCGAAACTACCCTCATTTTATAGAAACATGTGAAATTAGAGGAGCATTTGCTAAGGCATTGAGATCGGTAGCGCATATTTCATACCATCTCGCAATCCAATACGGATCCCGTCACGTCCCGCGGCCCCACTGAATGGAGTGCATTTATTTATTACATTTCTATGTATATTTTTTTATGTTTTAGCTATTTGTTTATTGATGCGATATTTTGGGGGTAGTTGCATTTTTTTTTAAGGTAAAATTCTATGTATTGTATCCCACTCATAGCAGGGTAGACACAAGGAACCTGGGAACCTGGAAATCTAGTGTGAAGACACTCTGTTTTCTGCTTTCCGCTAATCGGAGTCGAATGGTAGAATTCAACACTGCAAGGCCGAGCGATTGATAATATTTCATTGCCATCATCGCGTGAAGTCAAGATGTGTTTACACTGCGCTACAATGGTCTCTGTAATGTTATATTGGTAAGCAACTAATACGTTTTCTATAGGTACCTTATTATTTGCGACGGTTGTCAGTTCAAATCACGCGGATAAACTATAGAAATAATTATAAGGAAAATTAAGTAAGTATATAAAAAAATTTCTGCTTAATAAACTAACAGGCAATACCTTCAGTTATTAACAAGAAATATAGTCTCACAGAATGTGAGTAGGAATGTGTGATTTTTGTATCGATCGGATGTCGTTGATTATTTTTTTCTTTATTTAAAGTACCGTTGGAGTAGTTACAGCACGGACAGATGGTCTTGCACGGGATATTATTAATTATATTGATTTTTTTAAATACATTATAAAATATTTGTTATCATTTCTCATGTCAACTGAAGCTCGACATTTTAACTAAGGTTTATTTTGTAAATACACATTTTTCTCATTAAATAGAGCTGTAATTAGATCAGGTTTGAAATGTAACTTAATTAGTCTTAGGTTTAGAATTTTAGAGGAAAAAAAATAAAACAATGTAAAAAATGTAATGGTATGAAAAAAGTATACGAACCATATGTCTGTAGAGTTATCAGTTTTTAAATATTTTTTTAAAAAGTAAGTAGCAAAAAACAGAGGTTACAGAAACTATGAGTTAGACCACTTTTGTACTAAGGGTGCGATATGCCCCAACAAAGCATATACAAAATATACGTATGGATGTATGTACGTCAATAAGTGAGTGTAGGCACATTTTATGAGGGTACAGTGCGTGATAGTTGAATTACGAGAGTTAGCCGCAAAGGCAATAAACTAATACAAGGATAAGATAGTACTAGGCTTTTCTTTAGAACGTCATGATATCTACAAGTTTAAATTATATTAACAAAACTTTGTATTTCTTTGTATTTACAGTTGGTACAATGTAATATAAGCTTTTTGTTTAAACGCGGAGGTAGTGGATTCAAATTTGCAATTTCTTTTCATATATTTACATATATATGAAAAGCAAAGAAGAAATTTTAAGCAATATTGGCAACAATCTGCTTTGATATAGTTACAAATATGTTTTAAAATTTTCCTTTTCAGGATAATATAAATATGTAATAATTTTCAGGATAATATAAATATGGATATATCTAGAATGTGATTAATACTTTTATAATTCGGACAGAAAACGACACTAGGTTTGATCTACCTGTCCTGCGGGGTACAGCGTGAAGTTGCATATAGTGATGTGGTAAAGGTTCGAGTATATAAAGAAATCACAGAGCTCAAACACATCCATCATTTAATTACCTTAATAGGCAACACTGAATCCACTTCAACAAGATATCTTAATGAAGACGAATGCATCTCCATATCTAATGCATTCTATTCAATAACTTAAGAGTGTCTATAATAACCTTATACTGCACTGTATATCGCCCACTGAGCTCGCCCACTCTTTCTTTGATTGTTAGAGCATTTTTATGGCTTTTATAAGCTTTGATTAGAAAGTTATAAATATGTACCGCCCTTTTAAATTGTAGTTTAATGCTTAAAAAAAATCTCAGATCAGAAGAAATTCTGGGAAGTTAGTGTTAAGACACTCCATTCCCCAGTAAGACACTACCGTTCCCCATTTTCCGACGAATTCTTGAGACTCAACATACAATGTCTTGAGTGGTGGAACTCAACACAGCATTGCAGAAAGTTACGCGAGCGAGGAAATGGAAATATTAAATATTTCATTCCCCAAATGAAAATTGAACGATTGCACTTGCACTCTTGTGCCCCTGCGTCACGACGGCCTCTAAATGTAAATTATTATATATTATCATATTTAATAATTTTATATATATTATGTCTCAACACTCCCTCTTCGTAATATATACATACACACAGGGTTTCCTCTGCCTACCGTGCTGTGTGCGGGATAGAGCGTAAGCTGATCTTTAACAAATTATATAATTATATTTTGTTCAAGACAAAAATACAGGGTAATAGTTACCTATTTATACACGAAGGGAACAAAGACTAAGTAGAATTGGTCACGTCCAAAGAATCTGACCTATCGGTTTGGGTGGACGCCAACATTCTAATTAATAGCCTATACATTTTACGATTCGGCGGGCAACAAATGTATTATACAAATATCTTCTATATAGATAAATATATATTACTTCTGTTCGTATGTTTGTTACTGTACAACTGGTGTAATTTAGTTGAAATTTTGTGGTTGAGATTTCATTGTATTAGGTTCCCAGCTTAAGCCTAATAGGTGGAACTATAGTTGGTGTGTGTAATTAATTAAATAATAATATTAGTTTTTTTACAAGCGTTAGACTGTAAACGTTACTTCGCTTTGGTAACAAGACAAATCACGGCGTTCAGTTCCGCCACTCAACACGCAACTCAGAATTCGACGGAAAGCGGGGAACGGAAGTATCTTAATGGGATACAGCATGAAACTAAAAACAATATAATAATTAATTTTAAATATATATTTTTGTAATACTTCAATTCCGGGCAGGAAAACGTCTGCGGGCCACGCTAGTATATAGAAAAATATTAAATCTCAGTCTAAGTCTCGGATAGATAAAAATGTTTACGGTGTCTTATCTAAAATAACGAAATTGTCTTTTTACTCGAGCTCTATCTTTTGATAAATGCTTTAACTATACATCTATACATATCAATAAATGTTGAAAGCGTCTGTCTGTGATTGTCAACTAACAGTTTTTTTTTTTCAAATATATATAGTTATTTATAGAATACTAAAATTAAAAACAAACAGTTTTAAAAATTTCGTCTGTCTGTCTTTATGTTTTTCCGGGTTACTCTCTGTACTCTCCGGTTAAACCAGATTTTTATAGGCCAAACATTGAACAATAGAAGGAATTGTCGAGTAACATGTAGGCTAAGTTTGTCCCGGAATTCCTCCGGGATCAGGATTTACGCGAGAAAAGTTTGCTTTTTTAACTTTCTACATATTTAGAAAAATAGAGTTGTCGAAGAAAGAAATATTAACTAAATGTACAGTCCGCGAGGCGTAAGCTGAGCTTTGCATTCGTACGAGTCATCAAGGGAAGTAGAGCCAAAAATAACATTTAAAAATAATAAAAATAAAATATATTATTATTTCTCAATAACAAAAATTAAACATAAAAATATAAAAAATATAGTTAACACTAGTTACATAAATTAAATTGTATCATATATTATTTGAGGCCAGTCGTGGCGCAGAGACACAAAGTGAAGCATGTAACTTCTCAATTTGAATAAAAAATTATTTGAATTTGTGACTGCAAAATCGACCGGTTGTGGGTTCGTTCCCACTCGAGAATGAAATGTTTATTTAAATTTATATTTTCATTTCTTCGCTCTGGTGTCGAGGCAAAGCGCGGCGTTGAGTTCCGCAACTCAACACGCAATCCCTCCAGATTTCAGCGGAAAGCGGGAAATGGAGTGTCTTAACACTAGGTCCCCTCTACTTACGCTGCTGTGTGCAGGATACAGCGTGAAGCTGATTGTATGAATATTTATTTTATATATTTATACATACCTACATTATAGGTACATAAAGCTATAAAACAAAAGCAATTACACAAAACGCCAGTTAAATTTAACATTGTAAAGTTACTTTTACTATTAATGTTTATATGTACGTAACGCGCATAACCTCGCACAGTGTGGTGTACTCGTATGGCAGCGGTAGGTATAGGCAACATAGCACAGTCGTCATAAATGTTACGAAAAGTAGGTTGTGAGGTCCAAGAAGCAAGGTCGATAGGCGTGGCTATTAATGGTGTAAGTTATAAAGGACCACTTGGTCTTTGAGGTTTATTAAGCCTATGTAATTTTGAAGTATAATAAGGTGTTGTAGATTTTTTATAACAAAAACCATGATTTCATTATTAATTGACTTTTAAATTACGAGTCCCGCTACGTTCAAATTTATACATTTTTATACATTTTTATTTCTAAATAAGTATTTTTTTTCTTAAGTGTGGAATAACACTTTAAAAGTGTTAAAAATGTTATAAATATATTGTATTATATTTATTTTATTGTGGCGTGCCATATATTTTGTATACTAAACAAAAGCTGTAGGCTCTTATCAAGGCTTATCAAATTTCAAATATAGGTAAAGTAAAATAAAAAAAAAAACCAAAAACAGAACAGAAAGACTAAGAACATAAATAAATTACAATTTTTAATATGCATGATGATATGAGCAAGAAGAGCAAGAACTGAACTCGTGACCTTCCTAGTAGATTATCAGGTAAAGACGTATCTGTTTTACATTAAAATGAATAACAATAGGGATACTAACAAAGTATTCAGTAAAGTACACTGTCCTTATCGTCGTCTGTATGTACGAGTTTCCACAATATGTTTGTTTTTATAGTTCAAGCCTAGTTAATTACGTGGCAATTTTGAATTTCAAGCTTTAATTTATATATTGTAATATGTTTTTAGCTCTAAATTAAATTAAAAGAAGCCTATGTTACATTGAGAGAATTATACAGTTAAATTAGTGGCGATTCACTCTGCTTTAACTTTTTGTTTTATATAGATATCATACAGGAAATTAAAACAAAACTTAAGAAGCGATTCTCGAAGGAGACTTAGCACAATAGGTGATGAAATCTAATACTCCAAAAAAAATTTTCCATCTCCATATTAACTTAAGTAAAAAAATGAACAAAAAAATCGCTAATACGCCATAACTTGAGGTAACCACAAACGGTTTACGAGTTACGAGAAACCCGCCGCCGTATATGGAACAATATGATTTTAAACAAAATCATTGGTTTCGCGGTTAACTTTCTGGGCAGGAGTAATCTAAAAGTGCTTTCAGAGAAACATTCGACTTTTCAATACGAAATAACTGAGCTTTTCAAAATGAAACAGCGTATGTTCAAATCAAAGTTTGTAGGTAATTGAATTCGTGTGTTTGGTTTTGTAAATTATTTCTAGTAACAGAAAAGTAAGGTACAACATAACTATTTTTTTCTGTTTTTTCTTATATTTCAAATATAATAAAAATTTTTTTTTCGTTTTTATAGGGAAAAAATATGTGATAAATACAAGGATCTAATAATTACGAAATTTGAATTAAGACCTCCGTTGTACCTTCTAGGTGCATTGTAGAAGAATTTGCAGTAAAAGAACAATCATAAATTATACATTAATGGCGTCATAACTTAAGGTTTATAGCGTACAATGATTGTTGTTTAAATTCTTAACCGCACTTAAAAAATAAAAATACTTTTTTTAGAAAACTTATAAAATATTTGAACATAATTGGATTTGAACCCAAAAACATACGTTCCCATCCACCTACATTGGAATTCTTATAAGCTTATAACACCTTACTCTTGTTTTCTTAAAAGAACATTTCTGTAGAAATATATTTTTTTAAATAAGAACAAAAGATCGTAACATTGAAATGATTTTTTAAACCTTAGTACGAAAAGTAATGGTACATAAAATATTTAAATGTTCAATCAGCGGATACAAGACTTAGTCGTTCGTTTTAGGTATTATTCTTGTTTTCCTTCGTGACTCGCTAGCGTCTATCGCAAGATTGTAATTCAATCGGTATATAAGTAAATAATTATTTTTTAGCTTTAGGTCACGGAACGCCACGACCACTTAAAAATTAAAAGATAGCGGTGATAAATTATATTTGTAATTTCAATAATTCTAAATTAAAAAGGCTAAATTTCTAAGCAACTACGCAGCTTCACATATGGAACTTAATGTTAAAACATTGCATTTCTCACTTGCTGCAAAATTTTAGAGACATTACGTGTAGAACGGCGAAACACCGCGTTTAGTCTCTCAAAGTGGGGAAATAAAAATAATGAAATATAATTATTGGTGAATCCAATAGTTCTCGTGGTAGTGGAGATCAAACTCCAAACCCTCGTTTTTAAGGTCAAACGCTATCCCACTGTGCCACGACGACCTTTACGTGACGCCATCCATAAAAAAAAACGATAGCGACCGTAGTAAGATACCTTACTATATCTTTTTATTTTAATGGTACCAAAAGCCGCAGATACTATAAGCATGATGAATCATACTATAGATCAATGTAATTTAACAATTATCGTCATTACATGGATTATTACTAAAGAAATATTTATATGATATTAAAGAATGTTAATCAAATTCATTTATTCAACGTCGTATAAAATTCCTTGTATTTTGAATATGTTTATATTTCATTTATTAATATTTCTTATTAATATATATATA
>JAAIXJ010000225.1:84708-374447 GCA_013403705.1 Heliconius hermathena
ATATATATATATATATATATATATATATTATTTATTAACCGATTCAAATAAAACGAACACAAAGTAAATTTTACATATAACTAAAGTTCACCAGTAATACAGTAGTGATAACTGCATTAAAATCGGTTAAGCCGTGTATGAGAAAAGCGTGTACATGGCTTTTATTACATTGATACATATATTCTGATACCCATACTGAAAATCAGACGGATCGACCAAACATGTGTACATAAAAGAAGATTTTCAAAAAGATTCCGACTAATAAATACAAACATACAATAGCAAAAACATTTTAGCCAAACATTTACTGGCACTCGCATATTTAAGATCATTTGGAAAACGGGACCTTCAATCCAGTATCAATGGCGTCCTATTTCAACAGAATTCCCCAAAAGGCCCGCGACAGCCAGAACGAAAGCATAAAAAGGCAAGTTATTCGAAACGCGACGGGCGGGAGTTGAAATACGATCGACGAAACGTAAAAGTTGATTTCGCTAACGAAGACCGCCTAAAAAACGGCTACAATGCTAAACTGTTGAAGGGTATGAGAATAAAGCTTCAAATGCCTCAACAGCCTCGCCTGTGGCATAAAGACTGGGGAATATTTCTGCGAAATCACTTGTGCCTGTATGGAGGTGTATGAGCTGGGATTTTGTTGGAATTAACTTAAGGTGAAGTTGAGTTAGTATTTTTTTGAGTATTAACGATTGATTTTTTGAAGGTAATCGACTATGATATAAATTTAATTTCTTTGTTTTGGTAGTAGTGCGGCATCGCAACTCAAATTTTCGAAAAATGAGTGGGGAACAAATTGTCTTACGTAGGTTCCCTAAGCGTACCCTGCTGAAGTCAAGGCGTGGGTGATTGTTTTTGCAAGTTTTGTTTTAAGGATCTTTATTTATTACTTAATTTAAGGTATTCGTTCATTATTGTTATAATTTTTAGTTTAGTTATAAAATAATAACTACTCTAGGGCTCATTTAAACAATTGAACTTGTTTTTTTATTTTATTGATGATAAACCACATAAAATAATATTCAAATATTTTTTGCTTATAACATTCCTTGCACATAACTCAGTAGTAAAGAAGAAACTAGTGTTAAGACACTTCTCCTTTCCGATTAATTTGGAGACAGTGGGTAATTTAACGCTGTATTCTATCATGCTAGACAAAAGGAAATGAAAGCAATTTAAATCATTAATCAAGAACACAGCTACAATAAAAATAAACATTATCAATATTCAAAATGATCACGTAACAAAATTATAATACTAATTTCTTACACAGCTTACATTTAAATATTATATTTTAGAGGATTCTAAGAAAGTCGAACTGGACAATGTTTTTCTAGTACAATACACTATAACACTTCCTTCATAAAGACACAGACGGGCTGTAGCGCATTTTAAGTGCGTACAAAGGTAACGTACAAACTAAATTGTTGAATTTGGAATATTATTTACATAATATATTATAATATTTTCTTATTCTCTTATTTATTATATTATATTTTTTTAACTTCTATTCCCCACTTTTCACCGAATTCTGGAAGCATTACATATTGAGTGGCGGAACTCAACGCCGCACTTATTTAAGTCTAACTTTTAAAATAATAAAAAGTAAGCTATAAATAAGGGTAAGACAAATGTATGATAACATATTTCCAATGTAATTCCCATACGAGAGGTCCAACTTTGATAAAAACATCGGGTCTTGCTAATTATTTCAAGACTTAATTCTTCTTAAGAAATGTTAAATTAAACATATTAAAGTGCCATGGCTAAAAACGAGTTACCAGTTCAAACACTTTTGTTTTTTCTCTTTTTAGCCTGCCTCAAAATATTTGTATAAAGTTTTGTACACTACAATAAATATAAATAAAACTTTTGAAAGGTTTAATAAATTTGGTTGTATAAATTAAAAAAAAAATACTGAATGACTTTGCGTTCTAGATATCGAAATAAAAAGCACATTGGAATCAATAGCAGTCCTATTTTTTTTGAGTTATTGGTTCTCACCATAAACAAACTTGATATTACTAAGGGGCTTGCATAAAACACCGAAATTGGTAAAAAAGGGGGGAAAGCAAAAAAAAGTTAAAAAAGGCACAGAAAAGTAAAGATAAACCACTCTGTTTCCACAAACACGACAAAGTTACGTAAAGCTATCATTATAATCAATTCAACTAATACATACCATTATCTCCCATAAGCCCACGGTATGTGTTCACGTATAGGCATAAAATAAAGGACAAACATCAACAGTTTTAAATATAGTTAAAATGTAAAACTTTTCAGAGTACAAACCTAAAACACGGGTTTTCTAACTTTTCAAAGGGAAGCTAGCTTCGATACTCGAAACTTTTTGCGGTATACGTTTTGCGTGGACGCACAAAAAATATGGGAGTGCTCGCTCTCGCTACGTTATTGAAATTTGTGGACCGGTTGTTTGACAAAAAGCAAAAGTTTCGCGGTCCCCTTGACCCTTGTCAAAGAGTGTCGAGTCGATGGGTCTTTCTTTATAAGGATTTTTGTTGATAACTGAATGGATAGTGTATCAGAAACGACCAAAGCTGTTAAGATCTTCAATAGTTGTTAAGATTGTTTTAGAAATTATGAAGATTGTGTAAGTTATTAGTGTGTATAATTATTTTTTTCAGCTTCATGTTGTATTCTGCATATAGACAGAAGTAGCTCATTGTAAAAACAGTCTATTCCCCACTATTCATCGAATTCTGGAGGCATTGTGTGAGTTAGTCGCGGAACTCAATGCCGCGCTTTGCCTCTACAACAGTGTCACATTTACAGTCCCATGCTTGTGCCCCTGCCCCACGACTGGCTTCAAATATTTTAATATACCTTTTTTTTATTAATATACCTTTTTTTTATATTAATGCCGAGCAAAGATTTTTTCTGAATATGCAAAAATAGAACAGAGTATAAATCTTCTTCTATTTAACATTTGAAATCAATGAATATATTTATAGTTTTCAATTAATAATTAATTGACTGTAAACTAATAATTTCGTTAATTACTACACTAAATTATTACTTTACACTCAAAGCTACTACTTGGTCAAAACTCTTGACTTGGATACAATATTTTTAAAATCAATTTATATAACATTTTATTACGTTTTCTTTAAATAGATTGTAAATAACAAAGGCAAAATTCAGCTTGAGCAAAATTCAGCTTAATTAAAACTTGTCGTTTACATTCAAACAAAAACAATATAATTTCGTGATAAAAGTCCGTAAAATACAGCGTGAACCTTCAATTTTGGGGACCATTGGGTAATTAATAATGGGAAGTTTCCTTTAGACTACGCCAAATTAAATGATAAAAGGCGATTCGATAAACTCGGTATTTCAAGTGAGCCAAAAAACACTCCCGATCTGTAAATGTGTCGCAGTGATATTTTATAGGTGTCTTATATGAGAACCTGTTTACAAAAATCGGCGGGTCCTTTAAGTTGATACAAAATGTTTCTGTTTCAACAGTACATTAAAAGTTTTTATTTTTTTATACAAAATGAGGCTTATTTTTTTATTTACAATAATGCCACTTTCAACGCTTGGATGGTTATAAAAATATTCGATGATATTTATTTTTAGGATACTATAGCATATTTAAGATTAATAAAATTTAAATCGTCCATGTGATGTATCGCGAATATAAGATATAATAAAATCGGCCATATCGGCCATTACAATGGGTTGATTGGATTTAAATAATGTTCATTTTCCCATTATGATAGACAAAGCGCGACGTTGAGTTCCACCACACAAAATGCAATGTCTTAAAACTTGGGCTGAGAATGGGTATCTTAGTGTCTTGCCTATAGGTCCTGTCTTATCAAAATGAACATAGTTATCATCATTAATAATAAAATATTTAATTCCATTCAACTGGCGTTAGTTGCCGTTGACGTTTGTCCAGTCAGGTCAGCTAGATATTGGCAATCAAATATTTGTTCTGGTCTGATTAGGATCAGGACAGGCTATCGCAATCGATATCGGGTCGGTGCACGCATTGTCGTGTTATATAATATTAGACGTAACAATGCCCCAAAGTAGAATGTATTATAAATGATAGTGCGACTTCAAATGGTTTTCGGTTTTCGGGGTAGTAAGTTTAAGTTTTAAACATTAAAATAATTTTAAAATATTAAGTATTTAGTGGAGGTTTGTTGATAGTGATAGCTTAGTTACAATTCACTTTGTAAATATCGAAATCTAATTCCACATATTTTTGTAGACTTTTGGCGGCATTAAGTTCCGTCACCCAACACGCAATGCCTCTGGAACTTGTCTTAATGGGAACTGAGTTCGATGTGCGGTTTAACCCGGCGGATGGCCCTCAACCATCGATATTTCCGTCCCCTATCTCTCTACTCCACGGTAGCCCGTATAGTATATTTATAATAGACATCTATCAACAATAGACGCCTCCAATTTTTTATACATAACGCATCAACGATATCGACAACATCGTGTTATTTGTCGTGTCGTTTACATTTCAATATGGACGGGAACAGGAAATTGGTTTGCAAGCACTGTGAACGCTTCAAATGATTTGTATCGGCGGTGCGATCACTTAGGGGTCATGGAACCTGTTGAACTATTACCAACTTTGTTTTTAGGACATTAAGGTTCCCTTTGGAATGGATTGAAACACACAAAACAAGGTGCGCCTAGCTTGTGGTAGCTTTCAAAGGGCTTTTGGAATATTAAAATGTATATGGCGGTGAACCGTAAACATAAGGTATGGATATTCTTTTGGTTTCATCATATAGATGTATAGGTAGATATAGACTTTGAATTTTGTATGTAGATTTGTCTATATAGCTTTAAATATTATTACGCATATTGTTTATAAATGCGGGTGAAACGATACATGATAACATCATGATAACTAGATATTTTTTTTGTACAAAGAAGAACTTAATGTTTTTGAATACATGATTATGACTATAAAATTTACGAAATGTATAAATTTTTTTACAGTAAAATTCGAAATGGTAATAATGAAAATAAAATTTGCTTTGGAACATAAATGCATGGATATTGGTGTACAACGTGTATACACATTTTTTTTATATTATTAAGATGCATAAGAGAAGAGAAGAACCATTCGGGCGGATGGTGAAGTGCCTCGACACTAGGTAATCTCTAATATATACAGTAATATGTAATTTAATTACCATTACTGCTGTGATCAACAAGAATATTACTATGAAGATAAGCAACTATCCAACATATTAAGTCATTTACGGAAAAAAATGAAAAATTTTAATATCGCGAAATTACACCCAATCTCTTGTTAATACTCACTCATTGAAGTGTTCTAAAAGCTGTCTGGTCTCTAAAGTAGTAATAGTAGAGACAAAGCTGACGCTCCACTAAATTTTAAGCTTTACTATTCTTGTAACTGCTAGAGGTGCTATAAATTATTATTTTATATTTATTTCTAGCTCTCTCTTTCTAGCTCTTCTAGCTCTTCAAAGTGAGTGATAAAAATTGGCATAAAGGCTTAAAGTTTTTTTTTGTCAGACATTAAGTGATAATAAAACTATGGCGTGTACCGTCAAACGCTGTCATGGTGTACTTACTACCATATGCTTAGTAAAAAAAAAATTAATACATATAATGTCGTATATCAACATTATATATATATAATGATAATGCTATATCAGATAGGAATAAGCATAGCATAATATTTTTTACGCAGCACTTTATTAATCCACACAACTTTCAGTGGAAGGAGTTCCATTCAATCGTCGTTTCTCATCATCTATTATATACTAATATTATAAGTTAAAAAAATATTCAGCTCAACACATTAATCTCAGGAACTTCTTGTTCAAATAGAAAAATTCCTTATGTTTTGTAATCAAAATATAGTCACGTATTGAGAATGAGGAAAAGAATATTACGTTGATGTGTATCAATGTAATATTTCATTCAAAATTCTTAGTTATTTTCATATAACTAACTACATAGAAATATCCATCGGTAATACCTACAGTAGTATTATTTTGTAATAATAACTACACAGAGGCCAGTCGTGGCGCAGGGGCTCAAAGTGTGACTGTAAAACCGACTGATTGTGGGTTCGATCCCCACTCGAGGAGATGAAGTATTTACTTAAATTTATATTTCTATTTCTTCGCTCTAGTGTCGAGGCAGAGCGCGGCATTGAGTTCTGCCACTCAACACGCAATGCCTCCAGAATTTGGCAGAAAATGGGGAACGGAGTGTCTTAACACTAAGTTCCCTGCTTACCCTGCTGTGTGTGGGATACAGCGTGAAGCTAATTTATTTATTCCTATTTATTTTAATAACTACAAACTCGTATACTATATCAAAGAAAATATAGTAGAGTAAAGCACGCTTCTTGTTGTCTAGTGGTAGGTTGGTATGAATGCAGGTTGCATGAATAGTTAACAGATTGGCAAGGTGCCAGTGAAACCTACTTGGTTCACGGGGCAGGTCTTTTTGCTGTAGGCGGTTAAGAATATATTTATCAAAAGAATTACGTTGAGTAGAAATCGAATCCACAACTATTGTAGAGTTCGATATTTTATTGTATAGTTTAGGAAGTTATAATTTGTACATATTTAATGAAATTTTAAAATAAAAATGTATTAATATTATTATATTGAGGCTAGTCCGCCACGAGTATTTTAAAACTAGGTTCTCAGATTCCCTTTACCTCGCTGGGATACAATGCAAAGCTAAAAAAAAATATATATTTCATAGCAAGAAATCAATTTTGTTCCTTACAAACCACTTCAACAAGTAAGTGAGCGTCTAGTAAGATTGAAAACTTCTTCTTTCACTTTTAAACAACCGACGTACTTCCCTCAGATATATTTACATACGTATTTTAACTGGTATTTGCTAGGGGTGGCTACGCGAAAGGGTTGATTACGAATGCGAGGGGAAACAAGAGTGCTGTGTTAGATTTAAATTTAAGTGAAAGCAAATCAAATTTACAGTATAAAGCTATTTGTGTACATTTTTACACACTATATAATACTATGTTATACAATGTTTTACTACACTTTTTATATTTTTCCTTTTTAGAAATATCCTAGCATTTGTTCGTATTAAATAATTCAACTCTACAAAAGTATATTTATATATATTAATATAGTATACGTACATATATTATATAATATGGTTCCTTGACCCAGTGATATATGAGTACAGATATCACAAATAAAGAAATCGTACTGACATTCACTGACTTCCCTACAAACCCACTTCATAATAACTTATTTCAAATTCGTCACACGCACTGTATACAAGCTTATCAAACACAAGCAAATTTGAACTTTATTAACGAATCAATAAGATAAAAATTGATACAAATAAAAATTATAACTTTTGACTACACATGTACATTTCATTATAAGCCTTATAAGGTACACTTTTAGTACTATAATAGTTTAAATTTAAATTTGTGGGTCTTCGTATCGAATGTTTGATTTTACCAAGCCAATGCACACCTCGTGACTTGAATAGCGGAACGATTTAAAATCGATAATTGTATTCGATGTCTCGATTACGTGTATTGATGTTAATTAATTCGATTCAAGTTAAAGATTTGTTAGAAAAGGAAGTGTGATTAATATTGCTTGGTTAAAAGTGATTTATAGATTTTGAAAGTGTGAATCCACACTTAGAGAAGAAAATTTTAAGTTTTAGAAAACGTATAAAAAATTAATATAGCGCAGTTTGAACCCGCTCCTCTCGGAAGATTAAAAAAAGAAAGTAATTATTTTTAGACTTTATTTTTTAATGAATGTACGTGACTGGGTTTGCAATTTTTTTTTAAATAATAGACTAAACTAAATTTTGCTTATAATAATTGTAATTTAAATAAATAATATATCAAAATTGTAATGGTGGAATACAAGGCTCTAAGTACAAATAAAAAAATACCCCGAGGGAGGATTGAACTCACAATCATCGCGTTTACATTCGCCGTCCCACTGTATCACAATGGTTTTTTTACAAGTAGGTACTCGTTTATTTATTATGTAAAAATAAATAATTTTATGCCAAACTTAAAAAAAAAATACTTGTAAATCCCTAAAAGACAGTCACACACAAAATGACATTATAATTTTCACATATTATACATATAATAGCACTCAACACATTAGATCCGCTTGAATAATTTTATTTTGGCACGTCATGTAAATATTTACGTGAGAAGCTTATGCTGTATTATTACTGTAGACGCGACAATGTCTGATGCCATATTAGAGGTAATTTATTATAAAATGTGAAAAAATATAAAGATGACAGTTGCTATGAGTTAATTTAAATATATTTATTTATTAGCGGGGCGTTGAGTTTCGTAAGACAATATATAATGTGTCATAAAGAGGGTGGAATGTAGGTAATGGTGTGCCGCATGTAGCAGTGGTGGGCAGAAAGAAGAGAATTTCCGTCGAATCGTCTTTAAAAAAAAAAATTAAATACTAAATATTTCATTCCCCCGAGTAGAAATCAAACCCACAACCGTATGAAGTAAAGGGTACGCTACGACGGCGTCTACTATAATATATCAACTTAATCTCTTTTAATTTAAAACGACTGTATAAAATATATATACATAGTAAGCAAAAAGTTACCTAAAACTTTATTTTATCTTTATATCTTAGTAAATTTCAAATTCCACAGACTATAATTTAGGCAAAATTCAAGTCTAAGTAAAAAACAAATCGACCCACCCAACAAATGATGGCGAAACAAAACCTCGAAGGTCTCAATCAATTCGGCAATCTTCATATATTTGACGTTGACAGATGCACTTACCGCTCCTCGTTTAATTGGATTCCGTCCGGGCTTTAGGCAAAAGGGTAGTTTTGTTTGTTTTTCAAGAATCTGTATCTGTATACGTATGTAAATTTTATTTTTAATATATTGGTAGAATCAATAACATAATAAAGGTATATATGTTATTTTATACGGATTATAGCCCGCGAAATCGTTTATGTGGGTTATAAAACGGAAAATCTATTTTTTTAAGGTCTGGTATGAATTACTCGAATTCGGTACTTCACTATACTCCCCGATGAACAAAAATGCAAAATTTCCTCTTAATACTCTCGCGTAGTCTCGTCTACGGATTCTACAGAAGAGCTCTATATATATCCTAAAGACTCAAACACGGCTTCGCTGGCTTAAAATATAATATATTTTTATTTCAAAAACTTTTTTTCAAATATTTTAATAAACATCCAATGTCCCTTCTAAGAGATCAAATAATAAGTTTACTAAGTTTCATAAAAATAAATTGAGTAGTTTCGGCGTGAAAGCGTAACAAGGAAACTTACAATCACATTCACAATATTTGTCTGATTGATTTGTGAACTTATCTTCCGCAGTTTGACTTCATATGTATGTATGTATGTATCAAACGAAAAAAACCACATCGTTTTTTTCGAATTTTCCAAGTGTAAAATCACTCCGTTCTCTAATTACAACACGAATTCGAAACATTGCGTGTTGAATTGCTATATATTTTATTTAACGTGAATAGAAGCAAAGTAGCAGTAGCATATAATAAATCATTTATATAAACGGGCTTAATAAGGCTTATAGAAGCAGTAGAACTGCAGCCATAAGTATCTTATGAATTTTATTAGGTATCTATAGATAATAAAAATTTATATACAAAGTTTTATTATTTAATGAAAATGTATGCAATGCATACAGTAAGGGTAGGCAGTGATAACTTAGTGTCAGAACACTCCACTATCCATTTTCGGGATAAAGTGAGTTGAGATCCCCAACTCAACGCAGCGTTTTGTTCTACAACCGCTATGATCCTTAAAAAATTGAATATAAAGAAAAAATACATAAAATACGCCAATTATCATAGTTTATAAGAAATTGTAGCTCAAACAGATAATATAATCGAAGCACAATGATTTACTTTGATCTACGTTAAAAATAGTAAGCGAAGCGATTAACAGTCCACACAGCGTGCGAGTGTATGACAACATTCATTAAAGTGAACGCAACTAGTTTCTAGTTTTCTAGAATTACTTAGGAATTATGTCAACTTAACTCATATATGATAATGTATGGACAAATGTATATGTAAGAGATCTAATAGTATATTAAGTTTATTATTAGCGTTTGTTAGTAAAGCAGAGATAGCGAATTCGAATATAGGAGGTAAAAAAGTGTGTTAATAATAGGTTCCCCTTGGTTTCCTCTAACTACTACTACTATACTAACCTGCCATGTTGGAGATAGCGTGAAGCTATAAAAATATAGTAAAGAAATCACTTAGATATAACTGAACTGCATTATAATGGAGAATTCAAGTAGGGATATCTAATTATAAAATAAAAAAAAAACAAAATTAATCGATATTTAACGTGCACTTTTTGTAGGATGCATGCAATGGCTGGAAAATGAGGAATGCAGTAAGTTAACATAAAGCTCGTATTACCTACCCTTTAGACAGCAAAGATGCGTGACAATATGAACAAACTGGCCAAGTGTGAGTGGGACACGCATACAAAGTGTTCTGTACCATTTGCATCATTGTGATCAACGGGAAGTATAATTTAGATAGTTGACGAACTGTTTCTTTGCTTATTATCTTCCTTTTGTATGAAATAAACTAAAGATTAAAGTTACGGTAAACAACATTACAAGAAAATGTTATTTTGCTGCTTAGCAACGAACTCTAATAATAAGAAAAAAATAAAATAAAACAACTTTAAATATCATCAAGTATCTATAATCTTCATCTCGTAGGACAGAAAAAAAAACAATAATGCAGTGAGAACCACATCTAAATAGGTTAAATGGAAACCAGTTAACGTCCTGTTAATAGTGGGACCATTTGCGTTAACGGCTTTAACGCCTCGCGTCGTCGCGTCAAACTAATTTAAAGTGGTTAAATTGCACTCGTAACGTATTTTGCATGCTCGTTTAGCGTTCTAATGTACATATGTTTGTATGTAGATACATACATATCTCCAAAAATTACTATTAAATTTTTTTTAATATTTTTTGTAGCTTCACAGTAGGTAGAAGGAACCTGGGAGCCTAGGTGTTAAGAAACTCGTTGACATTAAGACACTTCCGTTACACAAGCAAGGTAAAAAATATTAAATATATCTTTTCCTCGAGTAATATTTGCCACGCCATGATTGGTGACGATTGCATTGGTCAATTAATGCCAAGAAATGTTTGTGCACGTCGAGAGAAAAGATTTATAAGCAAAAGTGAGGTGTAAGAGAGGTAAGGAAGTACCGATGACAACGAAGGAATGTCATGTAAAAACCATGAGGACTGGAAGTACAAAGTGCATAATGCAATTCAGTAAGAAAATGTATTTAGAAGTATAGTGAGACCTTCGCTTTCTTATATTATTATATTTAGAAAATATTCTATCTATATTAAAGTTTTTTTTATGTTTCGTATAAAAAATAACAAAATATTTCTTAAACATTATACCTGATTTAATTATACATTATATAAATCTGAAATTACTTTAACAATGAATTTGTTCATAGACTTCCATACTCCTTAGTACCTTTAGTAAAATATTTTTAAGCTACAAATGCAACGTACAAAAATAAAGTTACATATTTAATTTTGAAAGCTTCAAAACACTTGAAGATTAAGTGTTCAGAAAACTATTTTGAATGAATTATTACGACACGAGTAAGAAAAATATTGCTGGTCTGGCTCTCTATTAAGTATTTTTTTAATCTTTTGATCTGAATGTACTTTGTTTTTTGTTTCTATCTGTTCTAGGAATTTTAATAAATCTTTTCCATCCGGGGAATTTATTTTATTATTCGTAATAATATTGAAAAATCCCTGGAAAATCGATCTAAAAACATTGTATACCACCCAGGCACATTTCAAAGGTTCCACGGCGAACTTTCACTTCACGCAGAGTAGCCAGCGGAAACCTAGTGTTAAGATACTCCATTCCCCACCTTCCGCTTAATTTTCGAGACATTGCATGTTGCGTGGAACACAACGCCGCGCATTGTCTCGATACTATAGCGAGGAAAATAATTAAATCCCCGAGTGGGACTCGAACTCACAATTATCACGTTTACAATCAGACGCTGTACCGCTAAGCCACGACGTCGCACATTTTTTCCAAAGTAAAGTTAGGCATTCTCCTGAGGTACGGCAATTCTTATCTCTGACGGCAATGCTAGTCTCTTTAAACGTAAAGGAATTTAAGCTAATTAAAAATCTGTTTGCATATCAAGATTTAATTTGAATATCTTTATAATTACTCGATTGAGATAAATTTTCTTATTTATTACTTGAGATTTTCATACAAATAGATACAAGAGTGTATACATATATACATATTAATAACAAGATAAAGTTAGAATTACGTAACTTCGTGATAGGCATATTGTCTTAATATGGCGGTTTAAATAAGCACTTTTTGTTATACATATGTATATAGCTAACTTTTCAAATGTGTAAAATTAAAAGTTGTTTATAGCTTATAAGCACAGGAAATAGAGTTAAGACACTCCGTTCCTCATTCAGACAGTTCCGTTTCCTATTCTTGAAGCATTGCGTGCTGAGTGGCGGAACTCAACGTGGCCCGTTGCCTCGTTACCAAAGCGAAGAAATTAAAATAAACCATAGAATCTTAAATACTACCCATAAACGGTACGTAGAACGAAAAATAGTGTTCTGTTTGTGGCGTCGTTGATGTTAATGAAATGTTTGATTTGCTTCGTTATATGCGGTATTGCGAAACATTAGAGTATTATTTTCTACCTTATTAATAGTTGACGTGATTGTGTCGCAGTGGAATTGTGGCTGTAGGTGATGGTTGTGAGTTCGATTTCAAACTGGTGATTGTACGGATATTTTTTTATTTTAACCCTTTATATTTAATAAAACATGACAAGTAAAGAGAGCCAAGTGCCACATTCAGTAGTCCGTTTTTCGCCAAAATTCAACTTAGCAAAATTGCGTATATTTCGTTTTATATATTTTTGGTTACAGGTAGAGATGGCATTCGTTTGTCAATTGACATAATCATTACATAAGACTACCGTCAACGATTTCTTAATTGCTTCGCCTACTGCCCTGGATTCTTGAAAATGAGCTGACTGTACCTACCATGCTCTCTGATATAGTGGGTTTGAGACTTCAAAGATTTTATGATGGGAGGTTCACATATAGTAGAAAGTCCCCACTTTGTATTATCACAATAGCAAAATACTAAATAGTTCGGTTCCGTAAGTGAGGATCGAACACACAACCACAGCATTCATTATCAAACACTGTTTCACTGCGCAATTGGTTACATAAAAAACACATCGATATTATCAAGTTTAAAATTAAACCTAAGCAAAAATCGATTACACAAAAAACCTTACACAAAAAACTTTACAACAAATATTAAATAAATCAAATGAAACACACAATCAAATTGCAAATACAATAAAAAGAAACACAAAATTATATTAATAAAAAAAAAACACGTACCTACAGCCAATAATTTATTAAATCACTAACAAATAAACCTCCATACCTCAAGCATCGCTTGTTCCTAACTTTCAATCGCAGGTTACTTTTTGCCTCCCCACATTGTAGGTGGGCACGTCAAATTAAATCATCCAAACTAAACTAAAACGTTTCGGCCCACTTAATGCTATATATATTTAAGTTATAAATCACATGTTAATTACGAGATGTTCTTGCTTGCAAATTAATTTTGCGTCTCTATGTAGAGTCAATAGTTTAATACTTTGTGTTAGAGATGAAAATTGTATTAAACTTGGTTTTAGTAAAATGATGAATATTTCAACAGTTAATGGTTGTTTATGAATCAATATGTCTCATGTTTAATGATAAATAATGAAACAAATGTTACAATGATAATGACAAATGGGAAGTAATTATGAAATAAATGTTTTCGGAATTAGTGTTTGAGGAATATTATTAATTTACAGGTTGAGGTTACTGTGACGCAGTGGGCCAGTGTCATGCTGTAATCGCGATAGTTGTGAATTCGATTCGTACTCAGGGATTTGAATATATTTTATTTCCGCGTCCTGACAATCCAAAGCGCGGCGTTGAGCTCCGCAACTAACTACGTAAGTTGTTTTAATCTCTCCTCGGTTCTCAAATTAAGATATTAAAAAAATGTATATATCGATCAATTCTTTAAAATACTGTAGATTCTCTGAATAGGCATTTAACTAGACATTGCCATAGTAAAAAAACATAATCAACCCATAAAATATTTACGCCCACAGATAATAAAAAGGGAAGTGTCTAAATAAATACTGCCATTCATACTGTCAAAGATATATTCGACCATTTATATGTGTTCGCCGGCAGGTGCCTGAGATCTTGTTGTAAAGTGGGCAAATAAACTTGAGTTTTAATACCGACAACTTCTATGTAGAAATACGATGCGACACTACTGAATAAAACGAATACCCGTTTGGCTTTGGATATTTATTTTTTACCGATTGCAACGGTAAAAAGTATAATGTATTTTTTACATTTATTTGAAAAAAAAAAAAAAATATAAGCTGCTTGGTCCCCGTGAGTTATACTATAACAATTCGAACCAGTTCCTGAGATTAGCGTGTTCAATCAGACAAACAAAATAAACTTTTCATCTTTATTATTAGTATAGATTATAATAGTATATATAGTAAAGGTCTTATGCTATTAATCCACATATTTCTAAATAAAGGAATCTTTTTCGAAGTAACCAACTCCATATAAGGAATGTAAGCGGTATGTCTGTAAATTTTATCACTATATCTAGGAACTGTCAGAGCAGCGTGAACAGGTAATAGACTGAGGCTGGCGACAGAGGCATTTCAGTATATTAATACTTGTATTTATATTACAGTGTAGAATAAATACGATTCTATTTAGAGGTTATTGCACTAATATCAACTTGTACGCTGTATCCGCATGTGGTATAGTAGGCAAAGAAAACTTAGTGCCAAAACACTCCACTTTCTGTCCGAATTCGAGAAATGGCGTGTTGAGTGGCGCAACTCAAGGCCACGCTTTGTTTCACTACCAGAGTGAGGTAAAAACATTAAATATTCCAATCTACCGAATGGGAATCAAACCCACAGCAGTAGCTATCGTACGTTCTATTTGAAAATTTAACACGACTATAATTCCCACATTAATATAAAGAGACCGAAAAGGTCCATAGATATGACAAAGGGTCAACGTTAAGGGTTTGATTAAAATAAAACCATTTTTTATTGCTTTCAACCAATGACAAGGATAGAATTGTTTTCCATTTGTTTCACAGTCACTGGACCATATAATGATTACCCAACTTGAATATTAAAATATGTATAGTTTTTTTAACTATACGCCTTGCATGTAGAACAGGATCTAGTGTTAGGACACTACATTCTCCGTTTTCCGCCTAATTCCAGTGATAACGTGTTGTTTGACAACTAGAATATGAATATTGAGATGAGAATATTAATTTGATATTATCTTTAATATCAAATGAATATTCTCCTATGTCACACCTCATCTTTAATATGAAGCCAGTCGTGGCACAGGGGCGACAATAAACGTGACGGTTGTAGGTTTGATTCGAATTTGGGGAAATGAAGAATTTCACATTATCTCGACCTCGACAATTTGGCAGAAAATTGGGAACGACAGTGTCTTAATGGAAACGGGATCTTAACACTAGGTTCCCAGGTTCCCTCTATCTATACACTCCGTACGGTTGACACTCTGCTTTGTGCGGGATGCAGCGTGAAACTAATCAACAACAATTTACCTTTCGTCCACTCTGTTGATGCGATAAAGGTGGTATAAGCCTCAACGGTGGCGGGGCCGGCGGTAGGGCGGCCAGCAGCGGCGGCACTAAAGGCACCACACCTCCCATAGGAAGTGCCACCGCGAACTTCTGCACACCCATCCATGGTACGAACCACCCGCCGCCCGCCTGCATCGCCCCGCCGTACCACGCCAGCGCGATTATCTAGCATACACTATCGGCATTTGCACATTTGGATGTTCACTAACACTACCTGTTGACAAATAGAAAAAAAAGTTACAATTATAACATAAAAGATATAGTAATAGACGGTATGTATTTGTAAATAGCTAGAATCGCGGATAATTATTCCAGCATATTGCAAGTAGTTTCTTAGTTCTGCACCCAAATTTTAGAGCATTGTGTTGCGAACTCATCGCTGCACTTTGTCTTATTAATAGAGCGAAAAAATGAAACTTTTAATTCCCCGAGAGGGAATTGAATCCAAAACAATCACGTTTCCAGTCAGAAGCTGCACCGCTGCGCTATGGACTCAACAAATTTAGAGTACGCTTGACCAAAAATTATAGTTGCTGGTTTAAATTCCGATCAATCGTTCACCGCACAATGTTCCTAAGATTATATAGACTAAGAAATCACTTAGTTATTTCCATCGACAATATGGGGAAGATTAAAAAAAAATACAATAATTTGCTTCGCGAAAAAAACTGATGATTAATCAAATCCTTAAACGTAAACTTTTAACATAAAAAAACTGACTTTCAGAGAGCTTACAAACAATTGTTGAGCACAATCGACAAATAGATTTACCGTAGTGGTTTATTACAGTGTCTACTCTAGAAAGGTTATTATGAACATTAAACAAGAAAAGATCAAAGTAACCGAGTATTTCAGGAGATGGGTTAGTATTTACTTAGTATTTTATTGAAAATATTCAATTCTTTCTTTCTTGATTTCGCTATAACATTTAAATCCATTATTTATATTTCTAATAGTTCAATATTATTACATTTTAATGTTACAAAACAAAGTAACGATCTTACAATAAAATCAGTCGAAGTCTTTAAATCTTTGATTCAATTATTTTTTCAAAAATGTAATTTGAGATGCATCCTATAGCATTGTTTTGTCCGACTACAAATCTAAAATTTAATACAAAAATTCGGAAATCGAATTGACGACCATCGCGTGTACTCACGCTATTCCAAGAAGAAGTCCGGTATCACAAAAACAAAACCGCTCGTCCAGTGGTTTTTGTTGCTTACGAAATACCCTCATTTACTTTGAAACATGTCAACATCAAGACATCAAGGACGGACCGTCTACGTTCTGAGCAGCAGAATTTCCACGCCAATTCTCAATTGACAAGACGCGTGTCTCATGAAGGCGGTGGTAGAACTGTTATAATACTATAAATAGATTTAACAGTGGTTTATTACTCATTTAATTTCGCTAAAATTGGTTTACGAATTAATAATTTAAAATAAAAATTTGATAATTATTACTATGTAAAATTAGTGCTATTGCTATTGTAATGTTGCGACTTATCCCAATTTAAGTGTCGAGTGGCGGAATAGAACGTTGTTCTTAATCTTGCTAGTAGAGCGAGGAGAGAGCGAGAGAGTTGAAAGTAATTGATTCCTCCAAGCGGGAATCCAACCCACAACCGTCGCGTTAGTCGCACACGAGGTGCTACTGCGCCATGATGATTTTATTAAAATAGATATAGTCGTATTTAAAGACGACCTTACCTACTTAGGGTAAAAATTTAGCTGCGGAGGCATCCTCTAACAAAAAAATAAATAAAAACGTTCAATAAAATTACCTTGCGCATAAACAATATCGATCGAAACGTTTTGTTTATAAAAGTAATGTATTTGTCGAGGGATACTTCCCGTTCGTAACATGCCGATCATTATCTCAGATCAAAGAAATGCCATAGAATTCACATTTATTGGAGCGAACGAGAGAAGGGAACGAGCGCCGAATGAAAATTGTCAGTTATTTGCTTTCTTGCCATCGCGTCTCGTGAATGATGGGAGACCGTGGATATATATATATATATATANAGACATGAAGTTATATAAGAACTTTCTTTAGGAGGTATTTGAATGGAATGGCGAATAAAGATATTTCTGTTGCGATGAGTAATCGTGGCAACAACAATCTTATGAGTGCTCAATCTCAACATATCGTTTTTTTTATGAATGCTGTCTATTATAGCTTTCCCAGAAGCGGCGTTTAGTTTCGCCACTTAACACATAATCCCCTCAGAATTCGGTTGAAAATGGGAACTGAGTGTCGTAACACTAGATTTCCTCTGTTTGTCCTTTTGTGTGCTGGATACAGTGTGATTCTATTATAAACTTGATATTATTTTAAAGTGGTGTACATATCCTTTTTGTGACTGTAAAACCGACTGGTTGTAGGTTCGATCCCCACTCGAGGAGATTCATTTCTTCGCTCTGGTGTCGAGGACAAGCGCGGCGTTGAGTTCTGCCACTCAACACGCAATGCCTCTAGAATTCGGCAGAAAGTGGAGAACGGAGTGTCTTAACACTAGGTAGGTGCCTACCCTGCAGTGAGCGGGATACAGCGTGAAGCTGATTTGATTATCAAGACTTGGTAGATTCTAATTGTTTAATTCATAAACACATTCCAGGATTACCAAGAGAAAACTTTTTTAACCGACGTCTGTAAAAGGAGAGTGTTCTCAATTCGACTGTATTTTTGGACAATGACAAAACTTCGCACTCTCATTTTCATTCTATGTATCCTTCATACGTTCGTATATTTTTTAGGCCGCCCATTAGCCCGAAATTTTACAAATGAATACCTTTTTGTTTTCTTTTTATACTGTCATCGACAGAAGTTTTCTTTTTCTTTACATACAAAAGATTCGTTGTTTCCTTATCTTCAATCATTCTTTTGGCAAATACTTGGCCAATGATAAGGCCATTGTGACGGCGACATTCTGTGACATTCATAGAAACATTTTATGTATGGAAAAGAAATATATTATTCTTCTATAATGAAAGCCAATTTTTGCGTTTTTTTTTCAAATCATCAAATTTATAGATACTTGTGGAAGCTGTATACTAACAATTAATAAAAAAATATTAAGTTTCATATTCATCTTTAAAATTTTTCAAAGTTGACGAAAATTAAATTAAATTACATTTGCATCGTCAAATATTTTAAAGGAGAATTTAGAATACTGAAAATCTTGAGCTTCATCCAAGATTTAACAAAGAAAATTACGTCGTCTGATGGGAGGTCACGCTCACACGACATTAAAGGCGGTCCACAATGTGGTGCGCGATAAATTTAAATATCTATGAAAACTGTACGCTAGTGTAATAATATTCTTGAATTTTGTAATGAAAAATTCATA
This sequence comes from Heliconius hermathena, assembly GCA_013403705.1. Classification (NCBI taxonomy): domain Eukaryota; kingdom Metazoa; phylum Arthropoda; class Insecta; order Lepidoptera; family Nymphalidae; genus Heliconius; species Heliconius hermathena. The sequence continues at coordinate 103,914 of JAAIXJ010000225.1, forward strand.
AACATTGCCATTTTTCATGTCAATGTTTTCATTAAATCGTCTAAGCTGGATAATTACCACCAGTGGAGAACGAATCTAGAACTATCGCACTTACATTCTGTCATATTTGAAAACATAAAACTTCTGAATGAATTGCAACTGCAATCCACAAGTACAAACGGGTACTCACGGAACCACAACGGACTTCGATAAAAAGGAAGTCAGTTATTCTGATGCAATCATCACGTCCCAGTAATGGCTTGTACAAAACTCATTGCAAACCATTTGAGTATAAGAATGTGATGACAAAAAACTCATATGAAAGATACGTTCGCATATTCTAACTTCTTTTCATATATTTAAAACAAATAGCATATACCGATATATTTCATAAGTACCTACACGTTTATTTCAAATTTGTGAAAAAAAAGAAAAAACAATACAGCGGCTTTCGTGATTTTGAAAATTTGCAAGATGGGTTAAGATTTCATTTTAGTTCAACAGATCGGAGATCAGCTTGTTTTGCTATGAGCAAGAATTATGAACCTGTTCTTTTGATCGAGAAAATAAAAATATAAAAATTAAAACATTTCTTTGAGTGATGTATCTATCTGATCATACCTAGCAAGGCCGGAGTTAAAAAGCAAAACCATGATAATATTTTAGACAAACAAACCCACATGACAAGCTAGTTGTATATTTTACAACTACAAGTAAAGAAGTAAAGAACTTAAGGTGTCAAGTCGCTTCCGTAAGAGGAAAAACACAAATCACCGGCGGTATATTTAAATGTGCATACAACTATTTACATAGTGCCTGTTCGTTCAAGAAAATTTATGGCTGTTTATAAATAAGATATATAAAGTAATCACACCCAACCTGACCTGCGAAGATTGTGGGTTCAATTCTCGTGACTTACAGAAAATGTAGCGGTGTGTCCCGGCATGTGACGTTTCTGCATTAAGTTAATAAATATAAGGAACATAATTTGTTTTTTATTTAGCTAAGAGAACCGGTGAACAAAGTTAGATTCTTTGCATTTTTATCTAAGCCCACGAATGAAATCAACTATTGCATACATACATACTTTAAATTTCCTCCAATTTACGAACATCAGCGTGTAAAATCTTGAATTTTAGTCTCAATATTTTTTTGTACTTTTTTAGCTTCACGCTGTATCCCACTCATGGCATGGTAGAAAAAGGGACCCTGTGAACCTAGTGTTATGACACTCCGTTCCCATTAAAACACTTCCGTTCCTCATATCCCTCTGTGCAACAACTTTTATGAAAACGTTTCTTGTTCATCTACAAAGAATATCTAATAATAAAATAATTATTTTAGATCAGATTTTTTGAATACACTTTGATTGACTGTTTGGATTTTAATTAGGACACTATGAAAAAAGAGGAACATTTTTTTTATTATTATATATAAAGAAGAAGGAGAAGTGACTTGGCATAGTATTTTACTCATGTTGAGCTTTCACTATGTCATCATTTAAGTCAGGATTAACTGAGGCGGAATAAGATAGCATTTGACTGGAAGCCCTCTTTTTTGTGTCCGATTCCTTCGCAGAGGAATGAATTATTAACATTTTCTCGTCCTGATAGGCAACGTGTGATAATAAGTTCGAGTACTCAACGTGCAGTGTCTCGAAGTCGGACAGAAAGCTGAGAACGGAATGTTTTAACACTAAGTACTCCCTGCCTAATATGTTTACATGGGAGACCAAAGGAGTGGATTTTACGAAATTTCTGCGGAACGGAAAAAAAAAATTAAATTCCATTTTGCGTCTCAAAGTCACGAAAGAAGTTGTGGGCAACGACTTACCAAACGAAATTAATTCTAATGTAATATCCATTTATGACGCTAAAAGGGCGTTCACCAAAAAAGGTATTTCATACAATTATTACAGACGACTTTATTAACTGCCGCGGAATTTGAACCTGTATACTATAAAAAATATTTTATGCGAACTTTATTATTATATCGGAGTGAGAATCGTAAATCTTGATTGTAATAAAATTAAATTTTAATTTAAAGTAATATAATACAGTTTTATTACACAAACCAGGTTGTTTATTAAATTTCGTTTGCGCTTACGAATGTAAAAGTATTTTAAGTTCAATTTATTTTCCTAAAAATTTATGAAGTACATAAATAGTTTTGTTTTCATTAACGATGACTTTAGGTTCGATTACCTCTCGGGGGAACAAATTATATTCAATTGTTTTCACTTTCACGCTTTAGTAAGCAGACAAAGTTGCCACTCAACTCAATGGAATATCTGGAAAATTTGGCAACAAATTGGAAACGGCGTGTCTAAAAAAAATCATTAAATGCATTTAATACGTATCTCCTATAAATGGGCAGAAACTGAAGAACGAAGTGTTTAACACTATTTAATTACATAAAACTAAGAAGCAATGATAATAAATATATATATAGCACTTGTAATATTGCGCAATATATTGATGAAAATAAGTCACCAGTGCGGTCACGAGCGGACGCTTCAGAATCAGATCGGCTAGAGATAACCGGCGCAACAGGATTTATTCGGTCATTGGACTTTTGTAGCGTAAAACCCAAATATCGGGTTTATTTTGCTTTCATTGTATATGAAAATAGTTTTTTCACGTAAAATTGGTTGCTTGTAATGGGTATGTATCGAAATTCCATATGATTTTTTTTAAGTGGAATTGTTTGCCTTTTCTTTATATATTTTACGTGTAAAAGCGGTAAGTCGCTCTGCCTAAACAATACAACTACTTGTTATTCTATTTATTTTTAAATATTCAATATCGTTTATTTTTAGGTTCACGCTGTATCACAAATATAGGCAGAGGGTATCTAATGTTAAAACACTCCATTCCAACTTTACACTCCATTTTCGAGTTAAATTCTATATTTTTGTGATAATCAATAAAAAAAATACATTCTAGAAAATATAAATAACAAAGACCTTTGAAATAATAATATAATAATATTAAGTAAAACACAAAACACAAAACTCTTTGAACCGTACTCTATAATAATGTGTAGATTCTGTAAATGGGTCTCAATGGAGCAGATTTTATTTAGGTCAGTATTGTTTGCGGGCAACGGGAACCTATTGTTCTGTCGTATCCTAAACGATTCGCGTAATCGAAATGTAATCTAATGAACGTTAGTTTTCATTTAGAATTTGTTGAAATTTTAGTTCTAATGATTAGATTTTATTTATAACTATATATATCATATTATGATATATAAACATGAAATATAATATTATGTATGTAGATATACAGCACTTACGATGTTAAGGCATTCCGTTTTCCATTTATAATACATTTGAAAAGACATCATCATACTGCTTCGACTTTGTGTTCAGGCCAAGAATCAAACCCGTAATCAAAGCATATACAATAAAATACTCAACAACAGTTTTTTATGATCATGGAGCCGATAGAGAATAAATATTATTAACTTATCCTACAAAAAACCTGATGATACACAATACAAATAAACTAAAAGTAAATACAATACAGAGCCACAATTACCACGAACATCACCTTTCATCTTATCAATTTAAATTTCAACATTCATAAATTATAGACTTCAAATCTAAAAACCATTCTTTCAATAATATACCATATCATGTTTCGACCTCATTAATAGAGTCATCGTTTCGTCTTAAATTACATACTTAGAGACATTGTATGGAGAAAGTTCTTGTTAATCAGTTCAAATATGACTGGTAATATTACAGATATCAAAGAACTATCTTCCCTAAGTTACATTGTTTTTATTATTATTTTTAGTTTAACACATATTATGTAAACATCTCCCGCATATAAAAGGGTAAGGAACAAGGAGAAGGTTAAGACTCTATCTTTGAACCAATCTATGTCGGCTTGCAAAATCTGACAAAATATTCCCAAAGATCAAAAAATCACTCGAACGAGTAACGAACCTATAACCATTCCGTACACTCAGACATTATACTTCTACGCCCGCAATATTAAATCCTACATTCGATAGTGATTATTCAAGCGGAATTTATGGCTTGCCCACCAAATGAAAAAAGGGAGGGCCCAACAATAGTCGTCATTTAGTGTTGTATCCGTATTAAAAGACGTGGGAATAAAACCCATTAGGACCATACATAATGGGAATTTCGTTTAGAAATAGATTGTGAAGCGATCGATTTGATTTCGAAATCAGATTTGTAAATATCGATTGTATTGTCGAGTTCTTTTTGTATGATTGTCATAGTAAAATGGTCATTTTTATTTTTAATGCGGGTTTTTATCCTAGGATAACTGGGAAAAAGTCTATGGCGTATTAAGAGATGAAGTTTGATAATATATATGTATGGATATAAATATCGTCTAATTTTAAATTTCAAAAATAAAATAATGCATAAGGATAATACAGAAATTTTATTACCCATTAAGAAAAGTATTAGCAATAAATGTTCCAAAACATTTATGTTTGAGAAAAAAGATGTTGTTAAAGTAATATTATTAAGATAATTTGAGATAAGTTCAAAATTTTAGTCCAAAGTTTCAAGCATACATGCAAAATGATGTTCTGTAATATACATACAAAAAATATTTAACATATCACTCCCTAAGTTCTGGGTGGGACAAGCCTTTGTCTTACCAGTCGAAGGAAACTAAAAATATTTTAATTATAAATATACCCTCAAGTTGGATTCAAACGTACAATCATCGCCTTGCAATCAGCCATATTACAACAATGAAGTCGTGCAATAATTTATCTAAATAACGATGCACTTTCATCAAATTTAATCCAAAGGTTTAAGTTTAAGGTGCATCCCAAAAACTAATAATGGGATAAACAAGAAGACTTGGCCATAAATCGGTCCAAGGTATAAAGCTTGCAAATTACGCCAGTTACCATCGGCCCTTAAGCTTTTTCTGCCACAGCTTAAATGCAATATATAATACTTGGCAAGACTATAAATTTTGGATCTTGACATTTATTTTTGGGTTAGAAGTTGGTAGTATTGGTTGTAAGAACTCGAAATATATTTTTATCCTTCAATATTAAATTTTACATTACTTAACTATATAAAGTATACAATCTTTAGATTTTAAGATTTTTAGATAATTTAAAGTTGATTTTTTTTTAAAAATAGGTTCTCCTAGCTGGTTCACTCTTCTTCTATGCTAAACTTTCTAAAACTACTGTTTATATACCCGCATTCTCCGTATCACGGATAGTATAAACACTAGCTTCCCAGATTCCCAGTGACAATCTGCTATATGCAGGATACAGCGCGAAGCTAAAAAATTATCCCCGTACCATCCCAAATTAGAAAAAAGAATCAAATAATTAATTAATAATTTATTTTTGCCACTAATAATTTATTCCCCAAACGGGAATCGAATACAACCATTCTATACCGAGAAGGACAATACACCTCCACGAAATAATACTGTTTAGATTATCATAAATCTGGCGTCAGCCGCATCTCGATCCCAAGTCGTGGAGCTTTATTTTCGAGAAAGGGTTCCGAAAGATAAAACAGGAAATTTGAATGTGACATTTTTGTTTCTTGTTGGGACGATAGAATTTCATTTTTGCATCTACTTAAGCTTGAATTTAAATTGGGTTTGTTTGTTTTACTTTTTCAATTAGCGAATGTATTTTTGTGTTTAAATATTGTTTATTTAGTGGGTTAAATGAAACGTAAAAAAAGAAGGAACGTTAATTGAAGAAGAGAAAAAATTTAAATATATGCAGGTAAAAATATTAAGTTTATTTTTAGTTTTTATTTTTTTCAAAAGTGCTGTACCAATTCCCATAATTTATAATTATGACACGTCAGCCCTTACGTGTCATAATTATAAATTATCTCTATTTAATAAGAATATGTGTGGTATGAATCGAATCGTACATCTTACAATCTATACAAACAATATTTCAGGCGACGACTAGTATGTTTAAGTTAAAATTTTTTATTAAAAAAGCTTCAATTTAAAAAGCTTGAAGCTACCCTACACGCTCATATGAGCGTTATATAAATAAATTTATATTTATACAGGCAACATTTTTATTGAAGCTACAAAGTGGCAATACCAGCACGTCTCATATTGTACCGGTTATTAGATTTTAATGTTGGCATAAGTCTACTTTAAGTCACGCTATATTGCTATAATAATATTGATGCACTACTCAAAGGAAATCTTCTTACTGGGACGTGATATGAATACTTATACAAGTATTAGTTTTGTTTATTTTTACTGTTGCTTTATTGTGTTTTATTTTTGCGATTTCGTTTGCTTTTCTAACGAGTTGTATGAGAAGAATGTAGTGGCATCTCCGATTATTTTTGTTAGTGTTCACTTATTCTCTTATAATTTTTAGAATTTAGCTGTTTATTTAAAATCTTTACGCTTTCCACCAGACAACAAGACATCCCAGTTTCCGTATTCTGAATGTGGAATTCGACACTGTGCTTTGTCTTTTTTTTAGCTACACGCTGTATCTATCAGATTAGGCAAAAGGAACCTAGGGCTACATTACTTTGCCACTTTCCGACCAATTTTCGAGATATTAGGTGTTCAGTTGCAGAATTTAACTCCTTGTTTTGTTTTGTTATCTAAATAAATAATTTTCTTAATTGGGAATCAAACCTATAACTTAAACAACTACAGCTTCAATAATAATCATTTAAAACATTCACGTTTCATACAAATAAGTGTCTCGTTATACGTATACTTAGCAGACAACAATTAGGCAAATGACGCGAGTGTAGCAGCCGCAGCTTCATCTCCACTCCTATAATGGGGAGGACCTACTTTTCTAGTTACAATGAGAGCGGTATGCCTGCGAGAGCTGCCGTAAATAACGGAACCGGATATCTGGAGACTTCTTTTTATAGTTCTTTTTTTATTATTTTCATAAAAATTGCGTATATAAAGTCTAAAAAATGTGAATGGAACCTTCAAAGTTTATAATGCCAACTAAAATTGTATTTATACCAAATTGAAAGTCAGGACAAATCACATTACAAAAACTGTAGTAAGCGTGAAAATGCAGAATTTTTTTTTTGTTTTTTTTTAAGGCAGAGGGAATATGAGAACCTAGTGTTAAGACACTCTGTAAAAATATTTATATTAAAAAACGCACAAAGTGTAGCTGTAAAATCGACTGTTTATTGGTTTGAACCCCACTCGAGGATATGAAATATTTATTTACATTTATATTTCCTTCGCTCTGGTGTCGAGGCAAAGCGCGGCGTTGAGTTCCGCCACTCAACACGCAATGCCTCCAGAAGTTGGCGGAAAGTGGGGAAAGGAGTGTCTTAACACTAGGTTCCCTCTGCCTTTCCTGCTGTGTGCGGGATACAGCGTGAAAAATATTTATGGCGAATTTAATTTCAGAAATGTTAAAAGAAAATGATTTATCTTCACTCGAAATTTCTATAATAAACAAAAGTTTCCATTATAAAGACTAACATGGCATATAAGTAAATAAAGTGATTGCATTAAATCAGTAGCATTAGCTCTTGCGTGACTATCGCTTACACGCGTAACACATGCAACCATCTTATCAGTTTATTTTATTTGTACTACCGTTTTTACTTTTTATTTTCTTGTTGAAGTAATTAATATTTAATATATGAAATAGTAGAAAAGAAAGAATCTGTAATTTTTAATTACTTCTAGATAATTTTCATTATTCTAAGAAAAAACTATGATTTTTTTATAATTTCAAAAATCAGCACTGATTATTTTTAACTAAGTTTATTCAATATACAAAACAAATGAGAAAAAATTAAAATCTATACTAAATTTTAGCGTTCCAAATACAAATTGACTGAGCTGGACCGTATTTAACAAATTTAATATTTTTTTACTACTTGTTCAATGCAAACATAAGATAGCAAAAGGAACCGACTACCATCAATCAATCACGAAAACGTACCAACACTGTGCCACGTGGTATTCTATAATAATAATATGTCCGCTTTAATTAATCACCATTATTTAAATTGAAGTTTGCTCATCAATTTGCAGGTACTTCATTAATATTATCGCTAAATCGTAATTAAAATGTTAAGCACAGATTTTACCTATTTATTTATTTGATCAACATGGCCTCATTGTTTCATATATATTTTATTTGCTTTAGGCAGAGGGGACCTGGGAACCTAGTGTTAAGTTTCATCAGTTCCCCACTTTCCGCCGAATTCTAGAGGCAAATACGCGTTTTGCCTTGTTACCAGACTAAGGAAATGAAAATATTAAATATTCCATTCCTCAAATATTTATCTCCTAAGTGGAAATGAATCCACAACCTGAAAAGTGGTACTTTTTACAAATTTGTATCAAATATTATTTTCCTATTAAATATATTAAATAAGATGACGAATAGTTATTAATAAAAACGTTAGGAATAGGAAAAAAAAGCTATATATAAGCTATATATACATAAAAGTTAACCAATTGACTCTTTTTTGGAAGTAACGTAGTCAATAAATAAGTGTATATGAAATATATATACTAGTATATATTACATATTTAAAAAAGGATTTCGGACAATTTAAATTCAATCTGTTCAATTATATCGACAATTTGCGGGGTCCTTGCACTCGCGTACACCAAAATAAAATGGCTCCCTTATCTCATAATTTATCTTAAACGAGTTTGAGACCAAAGCGAACGTTTTAAAAAGTATTAACGTACGATATTCGACAATGTTATGAAATCTTTATTATATTTCAGTTAAGTATTGACTTTTTAGGATTCTAATTTTTATAAAATTGTACATTTGCTTGTTTTTAATTTAGTTTTTTAATATTCTCTTTTGAAATGTTTTTTTCTTAATTTTCGATCAAAGTCGAAAAAAGTCACTTCTTTCTCCACTTTCCACTGATCTAAGTGGCAAGTCGCAAATGACAAAACTAAAGACTAATTTGATGAAATTTTCCGCGATTGAGATTTGAGCCCACTGTAACAGGGTAACATTTTTTTAGCTTTACACTGCATTTAGAGGGAACCTAGGAACTTAGTGCTAAGAAACTCCATTTTTCATTGGCATGTTTTCGTTTCTAAATGTATATACAATTTTTGAGGCATTACGTGTTGAGTAGCGTAACACAACGCCGAATTCTTGAGGCATTACATGTTCAGTAGCGAAACTCAACACCGCAGTATGCCTTATTGCCAGAGCGAGGAAATAATACAATTAATTATTTCTTTCCCTCGAGTGGAAGTCGAACCTACAATAGTTGCGTTTACAGTCACACTATTGTCCCGCTGCGCCTATTATGCGAACATGCCATGATATTTATATCCCCTACTATTGCTACTAAAATATCCAAAGTTTGCCATCAGTCTAGACAACATTTAATATCAGTGCTTAACGTAAATATTTACCTCAAAAGAATTGCAAAATATATGGAAAACCGACGTTCCATGAGGTCATTGTGGCGCATCTGCATGTAACACGGTGCTCGTGGGTTCAATCGTTAAAATAATTTATTTCCATTTTCTAAGTGCGCCTTTAAGTTTCGCAATCAGTGCCTGAAATTCGAGCAGAACGAAAGCAGAGTGTCGTAACACTAGTTTTTCTTTCCCTACTCTAATATGCGTGAAAATGAAAAAAAAATCCATTACAAGCCCATACAATTTGCTATAAATAATTAATGGGAGCCTAATTAAAATAAAAACAAACATAATTGCTGTTATTTTAATACTGTTTTATGTTTGATTGTATTAGTAATAGGAATACATTGTTTCACAATGTTTTTAAATTGAAAAGAGTTGATTATTAAATCAGTTACAATTTACTAGAGAGGTTCGAGGGTGTTTGAAATATATGAATAATCTTATGTTCATGTATACATACCTATTAAATATTTATCTGTGTGCGGCTGAAGGGTGTGAAATTAAAAAAAGTAAAGAAACTGCAATTTTATCGTCGCGATGAAGTGGCACAGCCTTTGACTGTTAATGCGACGGTCCTTGGATCAATTCCCACTCGAAAGAAATTTAATTCGAAAGAAATAAATTTTATTTTCTCCCTCTCCAATGTCTAGAAAATCACATGGTAAGTAGAGAGCGGAGTGTCTTAACATTAGGTTTCTTCTGTCTACCCTGGTATATGCGGGATATAGCGTGAAAAAATAACTATGGAAAATATGATGTAAGCATTTTTAAAAATAAATAAATAATCAGCAACTGTTAGTTTGATCTTTAAATGTTAAATAAAGCCTCAACCAAGACTTAAGAACTTAAGTTTTTTACCATTTACAGTGTCCAAGACCACATAAGGTGCTATAAGAGAGTATTAAAAACAGCAAATTAATACTTAATTTAAAAAGCCAAGTTTCCTCCAGGTGTTTACAAACAGAACACTACAATACAAATAGCGAGATACTCAATACAAACGTTCTTGCCTGTTCCACGAGTGCGATCGGTAAACAATCAACGTTCGCTTGGAAATCGATCAATTACACTATCGACAAGTTTCACATAGTAATGATGGATAAATGCTAAGTGGGACACGCAAATAAAACTTCAATCAATAGCGTTTTTTTTTTATTTTTTTTATATAATAGCTTCACGCTGTGTTCTATAGTAGGATATGGGGTTAGAGCCCAGCGTTAAAGAACTTAAGAGACTCCGTTCCTCACGCACCGCCCAATTTTCAAGATATTGCGCTTTGAATGGCGAAACTCAGCGCCGCGATGTGTCTTATTACAAGAGCGAAAAATAAATAAACATAATTCCCATTAGCAACGGTTTTAGGAATCAAATTCACGACCGTCACGTTTACAAACAGACGATGTGTCATCATCATTTTCTGCGTACAGGTATTTTTTATTATCTTATCTTATTATTTCCTTTTTGCCACCCTATAAGGAGGATTTATTATAATATTAATAGTTATTTCTTTTTTTATCAGCTTCGCGCTGTATCCCGCCCACAGCAGGGACGGCAGAGGAAACCTAGGTTATGACACTCCGGTCCCCACTTTCCGCCGAGTTCTGGAGTTTTCAGTAGATTCAGCCATCAACTTAAGATGACATGTTGATAGAAAGATATCTTTAGATATGTAGTACAGTGTTAGGTGAGATACTTACGTCATTATCACCATTTCTATGGTGTTATTGAAAAAATCACACCTACTGCGGTGATATAATAATAATATTATAACAAGTAATAAAGAATCGAGTCCGTCGTGGCCCAAGCAAGCGCACGATTATAAACGCGACAGGTTGTGGGTTCGATTCACATTCGAGGGAATAAAATATTTAATATTTTCATTTCCTTGCTTTCGTAACTAAATAAAGCGTGGTGTTCCGCCACTCAACTTACTGTCTCAAGTATTCGGCGGAAAGTGAGGAACGGAAGTGTTCTAATAGGAACGGAGTGTCTTAACACTAGCTTCCTTGGTTCTCTCTGCCTACCCAGCCGTGAAGCTAAAATAAAATATATATAGCGTGAAGCTAAAATAAAAGTAATATAGAAAACAAAAGCATGAAGAGGTTATCGAAAGTCGATCGTTATAGCGACTAAGTGGCGTCGGTCCACAGTTGGAACGCAATAGGTCTAAGTACAATTTTTATATGGGTGTCTGTGGGAACGACGTTCATACATTAAATATGATATGAAGAAATCCAATAGCAATAACACATACGGCCATTCTGTTTTTATAGAATGTATATACATACATTCCTAAGCTTATTTCTATATTTGTTTTGTTTTACTTAATGGTTACCATGGATGATAGTACGATGGTAACCAAGTTGTTTGTTTATTTTTTCGCTTCACGCTGTATCCCCCATACATATCAGGGTAGACAGTGGTAACTTGTGAACCTAGTGTTAAGACACTCCGTTCCCATTAAGACAATTCCGTACTCCACTTTGAAAATGACCATATTAAATATTTCACCTACTCGAGTGGGAATCGAACTTGTCGCGTTCACCTTTTCACACTTGTGTCCTTGAATTTGTGAATAATGGATGACTTTTTAAGTCCCGATGAGTTTCTTGCGCCGATTCTTGTCAGGCCTGAGGCATTATATTTAGTGAACTAGTTATAAATTAATTGACGTTCAGAAAAATTAATAATGTTTTTTTTTTACTTCAGTCTGCGTCGCTAGCGAAGTTGCCGTAGACAACGGAGACCCAAACTCTACGGTGGCATTTGCTCGTTTTGAGTGCCCGACGTAACTTTGACCGCAAGTATATTTAGTTACACCGAAACAATAAACAATTAAGTTGAAAGCGATAATCTCAAGAACTACAGATTTTAATTGAAAAATATATTTTTATGTTGGATACTCCATTTATAGAGAAAGACTATAGGCATTTCATGGTAAAAATTTGAGTTATTTATTACATAACAAAATAAAAATACATTAAATAACAAAGACAAAGAAGAGGCCGGTTGTGGCGCAGAGGCACAAAGTGTAACATCGACTGGTTGTGGGTTCGATCACCACTCGAGGAAGTGAAATATTTATTTACATTTATATTTTCATTTCTTCACTCTGGTGTCGAGGCAAAGCGCGGCGTTGATTCCGCCACTCAGCACGCAATGCCTCCAGAATTCGGCGGAAAGTGGGGAACGGAGTGTCTTAACACGAGGTTCCCTCTGCCTACCCAGCTGTGTGCAGGATACAGCGTGAAGCTGATTTAATTTTTTAATTTTAACAAAGACAATAAAAGTAAATCAAGAATTATTTTTTATAAGCTTCAAAAGAAATAAAGTTTAATTCGACGTTGTATTTTTATTGTTATATTGCCTTACACTAACACTAGACTAATAACTGATGTCATCCACAGACTTCAAGTATGAGCATAAATTACTATTGTTTGAATTGAAGAGTGACTTTAATGTGTTATGTGATGATACTTCTAATCATATGAATTATAGAACTAACTTATTTGATTTAGTCGTGGTTTAGCAGCCCAGAGTGCAGCTGAACGTGACGATTGTGGGTTCGATTCCCACTCGGTAGAATTAATTAAAAAGCAATGACTTGAAATTTTAGCGAAAAGTGGGGAACGAAGGCATAGCGCTGGGTTCCCTCTGCCTACCCTGCTTTATGCGGGACACGTTCAGGTTTACACTCAGACGTTGACACGCAGCCTCTCTTATCAATATATTCTTGAAAAATGTTACACAACGAAATACAAATCTAAAATTCCAATTATTTTTTTTTAAATTTCGGAAAAAATATAAAATCAAACGTATTATCGTATTATATAAAATGGTCATACAAAATTTAACCTCGATTTCAACAATATTGAACACACTGTGAAGCACGCCCTCGTACGAACGCCGCGCGCCGGCTCTCAACTCAACGGACACGTTTTAAACATCACAATTAACGTATGGCTAAATTGAAAATCGATTTTATCCAATTTTACGTATTAACTTTTTAATTTTTTTTTATTTAATTTTTTTTTTTCAGAAAATTTACCTATATTTTTATTTGTGTAGCAGGATTCGAATGCGCGTCTCTCAGAGACCGTTTTTATGAACGTTCCCTACAACATTGAGACAATTTCATAATCAATACACACATAAAATATCACAAATTCTGTACATATCAGGACGCATTTACCTGCTTGAAGAATGAACAAAACTTAATACTTTGTAAAAAAATATAGTTAGTTTTGAAGAATTATCAAATTTGGCCACATAAAAACAAACATATATTGACTGGCAAACACATAACCATCCCTGGCATCGCGCAGTCGGTTAAAAATACATAAATTACAATAATTCCTAGTACCTTCAAAATGTACGCGCACGTGAGATACCTGTACTTGGCTCATTTGACACTGACCTACAATGCTCACACCATCAGACTTCAGAGCATTAGCATCGTTCAGTACTTGCTGGTATATCAAGGTCGTTTTACTTCACAGTTAATATGTTGAATGTCTTAATAAATGATCTTTACGTTTTGTAGACATTGTTTTGTTTTTTGGTAGGAACATGATGGTTGTGGGTCCGATTTCAAGGTTTGTAACGAGATAAAGTACGACAGCTACGCAATGTATCCAGAATTTGGCGAAAAGGATTCAGAAAGTAGGGAACGGAGTTTCTTACCACTAGGTTCCCAGGTTCTATGCCTACCATTCCTTGTGCGGGATACAGATGAAGCTAGAAAATAATAGTAGTTAACAGTGTGAAGCGAGTTTAATAGTTACGTAATCACAATCACGTACAAACATTTTATTTTGATGCGTTCTTTTGTTAAAGTAAACTCTTAGGGTTACCAACGTCTTGTATAACTATTGTTTAAAACTACTATTCCTAGTTTTTGCTGTAAGAAAAAATTGTATCAATTTTTGAAGTAGGTATATATTTTATTGTAAGTATGTATATGTATGTTTCTCATATTTTGTAATAATAATTGTTGTTTTTAAATTTATTTTATTTTAGTTAATTCATATGTCCATATAATATAATATCATCAAAATTTATTGTATTTCTTTTATTATTTATCTTTTATGTATATTTTATAACACGCAGTACACCTTCCAGTACCCGAAAGTAAATTTAAAACTGTGCACTTGATAGCTTTGGGTTCTATTTCTTTTGTGGGAATTAGACACTCCTTATAAGTAACACACGTCAAATCTACGCCACGGTGGCCCTTTAATTTTCGAGACATTACGATAGCTTCACGCTGTATCCCGCGCACAGCAGGGTAGGCAGAGGGAACCTAGTGTTAAGACACTCCGTTCCCCACTTTCTGCCGAATTCTGGAAGCATTGTGTGTTGTGGCAGAACTCAACGCCGCCCTTAGCCTCGACACCAGAGCGAAGAAATGGAAATATACATTTTAAGTATATATTTCATCTCCTCGAATGGGGATCGAATCCACAACCAGTCGGTTTTACAATCACACACAGATCGTGCCGCTGCGCCACGAATGGCCTCTTATTACAATAGCACCAATTAATATTTGCCAGCCCTACTTCAATACCTATTAGTAACGTGATGAACAATAGATCATAAAAATATTAAGAACGCAATTTAACGATTACATTTAAGTTAGCAATAGACTTTTACTTCGTATTTATAGTAGTCATAAAATTTACTACATTTCTTATACATTTAATTTTACTAAGAAATTTGTGGTTATTTTTTTATACGTTATTAAAAATTGTTGTGATTTTAATCACACACTTGAGAATTGGTCATTTAAAACTCATATTTATTTTTTCTTCGTTTCCACCTTAACTTCAACTGTTATGGGCTACAGTTATATTATCATCATTATGAGAGATTACGAAAGTTAACTTCAATTTCAATAGCAGTGTAGAGTTAGTTCTTTTTTAAAAATCTACTTAGTAACACAAAAATAAAACAAAATCGTGTCAAAAAGCTAATTTAAATAATGATTTTGATGACTAATAGACTTTGAATAATAATTTGACTGATGTTTAAAATACAAGCTAAATGTTATTTAAAAATACATATGTATGTAATGATGCTTCAGCAA
Source organism: Heliconius hermathena (assembly GCA_013403705.1). Lineage (NCBI taxonomy): Eukaryota > Metazoa > Arthropoda > Insecta > Lepidoptera > Nymphalidae > Heliconius > Heliconius hermathena. Next base: position 119,385 of record JAAIXJ010000225.1, read on the forward strand.
GGTAAGTACTCAAACTGATTGAATATACTGTCATTAATCTTATCAATCAAATATTTTGAGTAAAAAATTGAACATAAACAAAAACTAGTCAGCTTATTCCTGATATAATGTGCATCATACATACATACATACATACACATACACACATACATATATGTATGTCTACATAAAAATATAGAATCATGATCCTTATATTGAATAAAAACGATTGATTTAAATATTTTTTCATACAACACGATCGAGAAATACTGGAACGAATTTGTACGAGAGTATGGTGATTAGCGATTTTTTTTAATTGATTTGAATAAATTTGATTTGATTTTTTACGTTAGTAGCTATCGAGTAAACGTTAGTAACAATAGACACTATATTAAATTCGTTAAAGTTCTATTGTATTTAAAATAGATTAATTTTGTATCCATTTAAAATTGTACTGATTTTAATAATCTTTTTTTAGTTTCTTTTGTTTATTTTTTGTTAAATATTTTTTAACCTCCATATATATTATTTTTTAATATATAAATGATTATACACCAAGATAAGTTCTAAGATTGAGACTGATATAAACTTATATTGAGGCCAGTCGTGACACAGGGGCACAAGCGTGCGACTGTAAATGCGACGGGTTGTGTATATTCTCTTTTGCGGCGTTGATTTCCGCCACTCAACACATAATGTCTCCAAAATTCGGCGGAAAGTGGGCAACGGAAGTATCTAAATACTAGGTTCCCAGGTCTCCGCTCCTACTCTGGTATGAACTGTATACAGAATGAAGCTAAAAAAACTACGATTACTACAATATATTAACGATGTATATTATATAAAGAAAAAACGACTCCTTTACCTTAAGGACTTTTGCAAATGTATAAAATATTTATAGTATATGTATATTATGTAGAAATAAAAAAAACGTACACGTGTAAGTATTACGATACAATTTTTAAACATTTTTAAAGTGTTATTCCACACTTAGGAACAAAAAATACTTATTTAGAAACCGTATAAAAATTTGAACGTAGCGGGACTCGAACTCGCGCCTCCTGGAAACCGACCAGGCGCTCTAACCACTAAGCCATACGTTCTCATCAAGCTACGTCGAAATTTTTATACGCTTGTTACAACATAACTTACATACTAACAACATAAATAAGCTGTAACAAGCGTATAAAAATTTTGACGTAGCTCGATAAGAACGTATGGCTTAGTGGTCAAAGCACCTGGTCGGTTTCCAGGAGGCGCGGGTTCGAGTCCCGCTACGTTAAAATTTTTATACGTTTTCTAAATAAGTATTACGATACAGTCATATCAACGCGGAATGTTGGCAATAATAGCTGCGTCCCCACGCCGGAGTGCAATCCCGATTGTTTAGACGATGAAATGTATTCTCTAATGTCGAATCACAAAAATTTCAAAAGGAATAATATTCTAAGATATTAAATTTGTCGTGAATTCACTAAAACAAAAACAAGAATTTAAAAGAAGTGGGGAACGGAGTGTATTAACACTAGGTTCCCTCTGCCTATCCTGCTGTGTGCGGGATACAGCGTGAAGCTGATTTTTAAAAGAACTGGCGGAAAGTGGGGAACGTGAAAGTGGTAGGAGTGGACTGTCTCAACACTAGATTCCTAGTTTCCATACCCTTCCGTGTACAACGAACGTGAAATTAAAAAAAATACTAGAAAATAAGCCACGTTTTTAACTTCTTTTTATCATTTAGTTAAAAAACTACAAAAAAAAATAAAAAAATCCAAATGAGGAAACTATCGACCAGACCCGTATCGACTAACTTAAAATATCAAGAAGAAATACTAGCGTGTGCATATATATGCACATAGAAAAAGTACATGCAAGGTGCAAAGTATTAAAGGTGGATGCATCCGTCACTGATAATAACACACTCATTACTCAAGATAATCAATTCTCTAAGTCGGCACTCGCGATAACTCTAAAGGCAACGTAAGTCTAAGCTATCGTATCAAAATTAGTTGGAGATAAGCAGGAGATTCTCACAGAATTCTTATCTAATGCTTGTTTTCCATGTTCTTAGTAAATAGATTCACGCTGTATCCCGCAAATGGCGGATTAGACAGAGGGAATATGTGGACCAAGTGTTAAGTTTAATGTTAAAACACTTCCACTTTCTGCATTTTCCGTCTGAAGAGGTATTAAGTAATGAGTGGCGAAACTCAAACGTTACAAGAGCAACGAAATGAAAATATTAATTATTTAATTTCCTCGAGTGGGAATCGAATCTACGACGTGTCGCTTTTACAGTCACACGATCATGTCTCTGTGCCACGACCACCCACAAATCCAACCTATCGTTTTTCTTTTATTCTTTTTTCTTTTATAAACAATAACCACAATAATAATATAGCAACGTATAGTTTTGCATTCAGTAGATACAAAAATCCTGCAGCAGGTGCATTTCGAGCTGACTGAAACCGGTCGAATATCAAATAAATAATGTTTAAAATGTAGACGTATACGTTGGTAACAGTGTTTTTATTGACGCGCTAATTGTATAGGCCGTTCTGGATTTTGAAGCGGTTATTAAATCGACTATATTTTTTTTTAATTAAGGACTCTACCCGTTTCGGTTGGGTTTTTGCTGTAGGTTAGTAGTTGTAATATTTCTTTGAGTTGACCAGTTCTTGCGATGTTATGGTTTTTATTTGCTTGTTATTTTTAAGATGACAAAGAAATTGATGTCGTGCCGGCGCAGGGGCGCAAAGTTGCGTTTGTAAACGTGACGGTAGTGAGTTCGATGCCCAGTCGGGGGAACGAAATATTTAATATTTTCAAAATTTCGCTTCCGTTTAGACTCCAGAAATCAGCGAAAAGTGCGGAACGGAAGTTATTGGGAACGTATCAAAACTGGGTTTCCAGATTCTCTCTGCCTCGCTTCTATAGGTATGTAGAATACATCGTGAAGCCAAAAAAAAATTAAGTAAATATTTGAATGCATAAGCGTTAATAATGCCGCTATAACAACAAATACAAAAAAGACAGAATAAAAAAAGTATTTAAAGGGGGACTCCCAAACAATAAACGCGATTTTTTTGCTGTTTTTCTACATCAATTGTACAGAAGGCGACTCTAACTTGTACTTCGTCAATATTTATAATAGAAATGTTTAAACACGCACATAGAAGATTATTTTAATAAAATGCCCTTTATAGTTATGCTTTCTATAAAACTTTGATTACTTAAAGAGCATTACAAGTAAATATTTCAAAAAGAAAAAAATGCTTTTTACTCTTTCAATAATTCAACATCTAGTTTATGATACTAATCATCTCGCTATTATAATATAGTTACGATGAGAACTGGATTTTATTATACCATATCGTCTTGATTTTAATTTCAATCCTTTCTTATAAGTGTTATAAAATAAGTTTAAAAAACATGAGTAAAATAGTACGTTTTTAACTATCTATTTATAAAAGTAAAATAATTAAAGGCTAACTCTTTAAAAATGCTAAAAACAATACAAAATAATGATTTTAAAATTTTTAAAGTGTTAATTTAAACTTAGGAAAGAAAAATACTTATTTAAAAAACGTATAAAAATTTTAACGTAGCGGGACTCGAACCCACGACCTTTGAGCCATACGTTCTAACGAACGAACGTATGGCTCAAACGTCAGAGCACCTGGTCGGTTTCCAGGAGGCGCGGGTTCGAGTCCCGCTAGGTTAAAATTTTTATACGTTTTCTAAATAAGTAATACAAAAGAATTTGTTTCCTCCAATTATGATACATTGGGAATTGAGTGGCGGAACTCTACTTTGTCACAGCAGAACGAAAAAAAATTTTTTTTTATTTTAACCACGGATAGAACCTACAACCAAAACGTGTACAATCAGAAACCGTCCCACTACACTACCGTGGCCTAAATCCATGTACCAACTTAAACAGAATTCATATAGGTATAAACATACATACAAACATGTACTCCAGATATATCTAACTATATAAAAAAAGCTAGCTAAGTATTTCAATCCAATAAAAACTTTGTGTTACCATTAATCGTGTTTTAATGGTAGCAGTGACACCGCACGACTGTAATCATAGCTCCTTGGACCCCTCGTATCACAAGGTTTTTAATTAATTCTTCTATAGCACACTCTTTTACATTTCCGATAATTTTATATTGCTTTATAATATAGAAACCAGTCGTGGCGCAGCGGCACGAAGTGTGACTGTAAAACCGACTGGTTGTGGGTTCGATCCCCACTCGAAGAGATGAAAATATTTACTTAAATTTATGTTTCCACTTCTTCGCTCTAGTGTCGAGACAAAGCGCGGCGTTGAGTTCTGCCACTCAACACGTAATGCCTCCAAAATTCGGCAGAAAGTGGGGAACGGAGTGTCTTCACACTAGGATCCCTCTGCCTACCCTGCTGTGTGTGGGATACAGCGTGAAGCTGATTTAATTTTTATTTTTTCTTTATAATATAGTTGAAATGAATATAATATTCTTTATTTTAATATGGATAAACTGGTTGTTTCAGTATTTTGAATTCATTTATAAAAGTTTATTGATAATAATTTAGAATAAAGGTGGTGTGTAATTTATGTTGTGAATATTTCGTTTGTAGTTATTAATCAAATTATAAATCAAATTAGCTAATCTATTATATTGTTTTATCGAAAATTCTACTTTACGCATTTTCAAAGCTGAATTTTAATGCGGTTTTCACTAATGACCAAAAAGGTTTAGAAGGAAGCTTCATATGCATAGTATTTGTTTTATTCATACTGTGTTAGTGTGACCACAGCAGGCGAAACCGCGAGCGGAATGAGAAGAGGAATGAGCGGAAGTGACTTTGTAGGGTTCCGTTACTTAATGGAACCCTACAAAGTCACAAATTCCTCCTCCCTCCTCCTCCTCCTCAATAGTTAAAAAAATCATAATTATTCACACAACCATGCAACCAGCACATTGTACAATATCATAATTGCGTTTAGATGATATACTCGTATCAGTATAAAAGGATTTCTTAGTAGTTACTTTATAAAGTGTTTTTGTTTCTTAACAACAATAATTGGCTGTTAAGGTTTTTTGTTAAGCCTTAAGTACGTTTGCTCGTTTCCATTGTTGTTTTTATCGTATGACGTAATTTTTCGAAGTATACTAGTTTGTTGGAGGATTAGCATTCACCTTGACTGTACCGGGGTATGGAAGTAAATATATTTTAAATTTAAAAGATAGTATTGTTAGTTAAACATTAAACGACATAATAGTAAATAAATGGTTGTGGATTTGAATACCATTTGCGAAAATGAATCAATTTCTTTAACCTGAAAATTGCATATGTTTGCTACTTTTTGAAGTGATAACTTCTTATGGCAGGGTAAACCGCTTCGTTACGTAACGCGTTATAGCGCCAGTGTCTTTGGCTTCCCTTTCTCACACGAATACGGCAGCCGTAGACAAGCTCCTCCTCTCTCACTCTAGCCGATAGGCCTAGCCGTATTTCGGACAGACATTTCTCTCTCCTCTCTTCACATGACTCAGTGTTTAGTGTGCGACAGACATATACTGTTGACAGTGAGTATATGTTGAGTGGCGCCGCCGAACTCAACGCCGCGCTTTGCCTCGTTACAGAAGCGCCGAAATAAAAATATTGAATATATCTATTTCTCTAGTGGAAATCGAATCCACAATCGATCGCGTTTCAACTCGAACGTTTGAGCCATGACTGGCCTCAAGGGGACGAGATATATGACTGAAATAAAAAAGTCGTTCACGCAAAATGCTATAGGATTATAAACCACATATACGATTTATCATCGCATCATATAATGACTTCGCGAGTTAGCAAGACGATACTTTGTAAGTAGCAACGGATGCAATTATACCTTGGAAATTAGGCCTCGGTATCGATTTGTATACAACCCGGCGAAGTTTAATAGTCGCATAATAATAAGAATGTTATCTGAATCGTGTACTTTTTAATTTGTTCGTGTTGTAATAAATTTGCCTTTTGATAGTGTTACTTTTGTAAAGACTCGTTATTGGGTGTTATTTTGTTTCTTTATTAGGCTCTGATTAACTTTAATACGTGGTAATTGTGTTTGGCTGTTAATGCTATATTGTATGGTAACAGGTTCATTTCATTTTATGCAAGATTCTTATATTTTGAGAAGAGTGATATATTTTTTTCTTGATATTCGTGATAAATAAAAAAATATATATTAGCTAACTTATCTTTTTAAAATAAAGCTCTATGAAACTACCCAATATTTATAAACCAAATTTATCTACAACATTGCGTATTGAGTGGCGGAACTCAACGCCACACTTTCTAAGAAAAAAAAGAAACGGGACCCAAAAATACATTTTCTCTATACAAATCCTAGAAATATTTATATAGTTAACAAATTTCAACGTTCCCACACCATAACATTTTATATGCACATCAAAAATTGTAATTTAGTACAGTTTAATTAAAAACAAGAAAATTACAGTGATAAAAATAAATGTACAATGAACTTATAATATGTATTTGAATGCGATAAAAATAAAACTCGTTTTCTCCAGTATACATGAATGTGTTGTAAAACGTTGATAGGTGGTAGTAAATTCGTACGATATGCTGCGTATCACTTATTTGGTGCAACAATGACGTAATTGCATTTTTTTTGAAATACTGCAGGACACGCAATCAAAGTTCAAAAAATTGCTGTTTCCGTAAATATTGATATTAAATATATTTTATTTTATTATTATTTATTTTATATTTTTTTTCTTTAAAGAAGTGTAAATATGAATTGGTGCACCAATTATTAATTATTGAGTTAAGATTTTTATGTATAGAGAATGCGACTAGAAGTCCCGTTTTTTGCTTGTATTTCCCGGAGTGCTCAAAGACGGTATCTGGAAGTGAAAAGTCCCGTTTCTTGATTTACGCCATTGTCAAATAACTGAATAGAAAAAAAACAAAGCACTCTACATTTTTGCCGCTGGCCACACCCGAAAAGCCGAAAAAACCAAAGCATATCTATAAAAAACGTAAACCATCGCACAGCCACAGGCATGGTACAAATAAAAATAAAAAATAAACATGAAATAGCCAAAGATTACTTGTAGTTAAATTATAAAGATATAGAAAAAGATTGGTCACCTTATATATAGAGCCAAAACATACTAATGAAAATGTACCATTATGGGAGCACAGTGATGGATGTGGGTTCGATTCTCATTCGATGAAACGAATTATTTTAATTTCAGTGCTTTTGAATCAACGTTCAAAAGCACTGAAATTAAAGTAATTCGTTATTCGTACAACAAATTCGATTTTGATACGTTTCGAATTCGGGCGGAAAGAGGAGAATGATTTATGCCGTCACTAACTTTTTTTACCTACTCTGCTATACACGAGATAACGCGTTAAGTAATAATAAACCATAAGAATAACCTATAAAATGTACCATAGTAAAATGGCAATTTCAAAAATAACATTCACGTTTAAAGAAATAATAAATATGAACAAAGTTGAAACAAACGCGTTATAACTGCGATACAACACCGATTGCATCTATAATAAGCATTACAAATAGACTTCTCACATGCGACGCGATTGTGTTGGGCTTAGATGTTTATTTCCACTAGTTCAAAGGGTAGTAGGTTTCTTTCTTTTTCAAATATATAAAAAAAAGTATTTATTTCCTAAAAGAAAGCGTATTTTGTAAAGAAGGTATATGTATATTGCAGCGCAGTCGAGTATTGTACACAATTGCACACAATAGTGTACTGTACGAGCATAATATGTACATACATATATATAGTATATCAATATAAATTGTTGAGGCGCTTAAAGTGAGCGGAAAGTTTTTAAAATAAATCCCTTTCTCTGTGTCTATTTCACCAAAAAAAGAGAAAGATATTATATAAAAAGAAGAGGCCCAGACGTGGTGCAAGGGTACAATGGTGCGACTGCAACTGCGAAAGGTTATGGATTCGATTACCACTCTAGGAAATAAAAAATTTACAAAACGCATGCCTTCGGAATTCGGCAAAAATTGGGGAACGGAAGTGTTTTAATGGGAATGGAGTGTTAACATTAGGTTTCCAGGTTCCCTCTGCCAAACGTGATACATGGTGAAGCTAAAAAAAGGAACTTTGCTTTAAGTAATTTCTATCTACACTCAATCAACGGCCGCCACTATCACACGTGGAGTCAGCTGGAGCCATAAAATCCTTGCCCGTCCAAACGTGAAGATACCATTATCTAGTTAATATACCGAGTTGTGCTCAAAACGTCTTTTTGCGTTATTCTCAACAAAACAATAGTCATGGAAAGGATGATGCGATATGGAGACAGAGCTATTTGTACTAACAATGGAAAAATTATCTCAACTATCTTAAAAAGACAACTATACATAGAATTTTATTCCTACAGCATAAGTATAGCGGGCTATGTCTAGGATTTTTTCAGACTACTCGTGTATTTATTATAGTGAAATTCAAATGATTTTATTCAAAACAAAAAGTTACATACTTCATTATTATGTATATGTTGTATGTATTTATTGTAATTTTATTGTTTTATAATTTTTTTTTGTTTTAAAGGGAACAGAATGGTTAACGTCAGGTTCCAACGTTTCGTCTATGTACTCGGCTATGTGAGGGATACAGGGTGAAGATAAAAGAAATACAAGCTGTCTCCATCTTTAGTGCTATAACACTCTGTCTCTATTTTTTTATTTATTTGTACTTGTTTGATTTTAAGCTTTGCGAAAACTAATGTCAAGCTTTATCTAAACAAATGTAGAAAAACAAACAAACATTAATAACTCTAGTAAATAACTGTACTCTTTAAAATGTCTTCTTTCTTTCATATGAAAATAGCTAATAATAAAAACAATACTAAAAATAATTCTAATATATTACAATACAATACTAAAAATAAGATATCTATTAGCTAACAAAATAAAAATGATTGCTACAGAATGTTACGCGCTTAGCCAGTTTTGTACTAACAATATGCCATGTAAAATTTACATACCAGATTTTTTATTAAATTTAGTAGCAATGTATTGCGTGTATTATCAATGCAATAAATCATATTAAAAGTCATAAATTGCTTTTATAGAGTGGATTCCGATTAAAATTTTCTATACAAGTAGAAATTACAATATAAAAAAGATAATAAACAGTAAAATATTGTAAGCGCATAGGCGCTTTTTAAAAGTTTCTAATATATTGATTTTCTTGTATTTTTTTTAAAGCCTAAGACTGGGTTCGATTGCCCAATGTTACACATATATCGTTATTTTTTCAACTTTCGAGTTCCATTCTGGATAGCAATATATGTAAAAAGACTATATCAAGACAAAAAAAGGCCAGTCGTGGCGCAGAGACACAAAGTGTAACTGTAAAATCGACTGGTTGTGAGGAAGTGAAATATTTATTTACATTTATATTTTCATTTCTTCGCTCTGGTGTCGAGGCAAAGCGCGGCGTTGAGTTCCGCCACTTAACACGCAATGCCTCCAGAATTCGGCAGAAAGTGGGGAACGGAGTGTCTTAACACTAGCTTTCCTCTGCCTACCCTGCAGAGTGTGAGATACAGCGTGAAGCTGATTTTTTTTATTTATATCAAGACAATATGTTACCCACTTTTCGGCCAAATTCGAGACATTGTGTGTGGTGAAACTCAATGTAAAAAAAAAACACTTCCCGTTCGGGAATCGAAACCACGACAATCATATTTACAGACAAACACCAAATTTTCATTGTGTTCTGTCTAACCGCAAGTTATAATATTAAAAAGTAATCTTAAAGAAGTAATAATAATAAACTCCATCGTCGTTTATTCGATATATCTGGCGTACAGATGTTAAACACTACGTACATTTTGATGACTATTAATAAAATAATAATATAGTATTATGTGTTAATACCGTACTAGTAATATCATAATTAAATTTAGACTAAAAATATCTATTAGTATTTATTGGACTAAACATATATAAATGTAAAAATAAAAGTCAAGTTTAATTTTAACCAATAAAAGAAATGAGTTAATCGCAAAGTTCTATAGATGATTCGGAAATTTATTTAAAATAAATATTATATATTATTATATTTGAGGCCGGTCGTGGCGCAGCGGTACGAGGTATGACTGCAAAACCGACTGGTTGTGGGTTCGATCCCCACTCGAGGAGATGAAATATTTACTTAAATTTATATTTCCATTTCTTCGCTCTGGTGTCGAGGTTAAGCGCGGCGTTGAGTTCTGCCACTCAACACGCAATGCCTCTAGAATTCGGCAGAAAGTGGGGAACGGAGTGTCTTAACACTAGGTTCCCTCTGCCTACCCTGCTGTGTGCGGGATACAGCGTGAAGCTAATTTAATTTAATTTTTTAATTTAAATATTATAAATTAATTAAGGTTTAGGGTTGGAAAATTTTCTGTGGTCGTGTTGCGTAAATCAAAACTTATCAGAGTCGGTTATTTAAAAAAAATATGTTCACGTTTTTCCCGCAAAGCAAAAAGAAACTTGTGTTAAGACACTGTTTCCCACTTATCACCCAATTTTCAGGTCATTACGTATTGAGTGACTAAACTAAACGCCGCGCTCTGTCTACCATGTGGAAAAAATTTACATAAATTAATTCCAATCTTTCGATCAAATCTACCACAATCAACTTTACAACCAGATCCTGACCCACTGCACCACCACGGCTTTAACAAATAAATTGACAAATTAAAAAGGAAATAAATCAATGCCATTTATAGTAAAATACCTACTAACATAAGATTAAAAAGTAATCATAATTTATATACATAAAAACATTATTACAGCATCCTGTTAAATAACAAGTTCTATTTTTCTCAACAATTGGCTATGACCTCAGCCGTCTGGACCTAAGTTGTTATTGTATGAGATGAGTTACATTTCTGAATGGCACATGTTTGCCATATTAAATCACGGTTATTCTGACGTCAAAATAGCGGTCCATTTATACATATATTTTTTGTGCTTCACACTGTATCTTGCACATAGCAGGGTAGGTAAAGGGAACCCAGTGTTAAGCGTTCCTATTAATATAATACATTTCCATTCCCCATTTTCCTTTGTTGTGTGTTGTGTGGCCCGACTCAACGTCGCGCTTTGTCGCGTTACCAGAACGAGGAAATAAAAATATTGAATATTTCATTCCTCTGAGAGAGAATCGAATCCACAACTGTGACCCGAATTCGGGCGGAAAGAAAAGAACGTAGTCTCTTATCACTAGAACCCCACAAGTTGTTTTGTGAAGCTAAAAGAGAAAAATATGACAAATATCATTAACTTTTAGCAATATAAGAAAATGGTGCACCACTGCACTATGGTAACCACAATCAATAATAACATATTATGATAACATTGAAATTGAAATACTATAAGAATAACTTATGCCTTATCAGAACAAAATAAATTGAATTAAGATTGCTATTTTTATGTGTACATACCTAGGTATAGTACAAAAAGTCATAATATATCAAAATAATTATTTCAAGTGCCATTTCAAAATTATATGCTTTTGATGAAAAATCAAATAAGGTTTTTATTACAGCTTCACGCTGTATCCTGAATGTAGCAGAACAAGCAAAGGAAGCAGTGTTAAGACACTCCGCTCCCCATTTATCCATTGCGTGTTGTGTGGGAGAAATCAACGTACCGCTCTGCCTCGACACCAGAGTGAAGAAATTAAAATATTAATTTCTCGGGTGGGGATCGAACCCATAACCTGTTACGTTTACAGTCGCCTGCGCCCCTGCGCCACGATTGGCCTTAAAAAAGTTATAGCATACTAAAATAATAACACAATACCAACAAATTTATTGCAAGTGCCACTTTAAAATCCTATGCTTTTAATGGAAAATTTAATAAAGTTAACCATAGAAAAACTATTCAAGTGCAAATTACGTTCAGTTCGAATAGTTCGCAATATCGATATTTTATAGCACACCTCTACCTGTATGTGTAAATTGAATAACACTATAAAATTTCGAGTCATGAAATATTGAAATTTATAAATAACCTTATAAAAGTAAAGTACTTTTGGAACGGTGGCCACGAGTTTATACATAATTTAACTGTGGTTGTAGGTTCAATTTTAAATTATTATTTAATATAAATAAATGTAAATCTAATAATAATAGAAAAATTGTAAGAAATTATTATAAAACACATACCCTTGATCTCCTAAACACAAGCTTCATGCTGTATCTAGCGTGTACCAGGGTAGGTAGATAGGGGCACACCGCTCATTTATTCGATATATTTTGTGTTGACTGGCGTAATTTAACGCCACGCTCTCAATTGTCTACCAGAGTGACAAAATGTAAATAATTCATCCCCCGAATGGGAATCGAACGCACAACCGCCACGTTTACAGTCAAAGGCTGTGCCATTCAAAATTGATATTATTAACATAATCGATACAGGTTTTATTATATATGGAAATAAGTTTGCAAATCCTATAATTACATATCGAGACAAAGCCCGTCATTCAAGCAGTGTCTAGAAGTACTTAAAACTAATAAGCATCTATTGTAGTTTAATGTAATCTAAATTAAAACGTACAAAGACTAGATAATAGTACAATATCTGAGCCAAACCGAGTCACGTGTGTAATTATAAAAGACAACAAAAAAATGGCAAAAAATAAAAGACCAACTAATGACGGGGTCAATGTGCTTTCTATTTAAATTGATTGGCAGTAGAAAAACGAAGTGGGATTTAGAATTGCTTGCAACTGGTTCCGTAGCACATTTTCCTTATAGATTGCAAGTATGTAACGCCTTTCCGGTTTCACTTGAAATAGTTTATGCGTTGCGTGTTGGTAGTGGCTTCGAAACGCGGTCAGTGTATTTTTTAATTACACTGTATATCGGGTATAGTAGGGTAGGCGCAGGAAACTTACACTAGGTTTAAAGTTTTTCAAGACACTCCGTCTCCGCTTTCCGACGAATTATCGTGTGTGTTTGTCGTTTAATTTTTAATAAAAATTGATAAGGCGTGATAAATGAAAAGTGATGCCTGAACGGTTTTTTATGAAATATGGTTATTATAAAATATCTGTCTCTATATGTATTTGAATAAACAAAAAGCCAAGGATAGTTTAACGAGGTCCTGATTTTTCTTTACGTCGTTATATTGCTAGAGAATCACAGTTAAACACTACACTTTTAATGAAGCCAGAAAGGTAGAATATTAATATTTGGATACCGAAGGCGGCATCGAATCCTCAACCATCGCGAACCGATACTGCAACTAAGCAACAACAGCGTCTATCAGTACATAAGATGTTCGAATACCTTACTTCCCATTATTCTTAAAAAATCTCAATAAAGACAAAGGTCGGTGAGGTTATTTCGAACGTACGTTAAAAAAGCAATTTATCACATTCACAATGAAGGGAACGCAATCTATTTGTTTATTGCTGCGATATATTTTTCATATATTGTGTTATTATGTCATGATTATAATTAATGATCTAGATAGGATCTTGAGCATTGTTATTTCTGTGAGAGATTCGTGAGAGATTCGTTTACACATTAAAATATTTATTTAAATTTATATTTTCATTTCTTAGCTCTGGTGTCGAAGCAAAGCGCGGCGTTGAGTTCCGCCACTCACCATGCAATGCCTCCAGAATTCGGCGGAAAGTGTGGAACGGAATGTTTTAACACTAGGTACCCTCTGCCTACCCTGCTGTGTGCGGGATACAGCGTGAAGCTGATTGCCATTTGAGGTAAATATTCAGTTACTTTTAAAATTGTAAGCTACAATGTATATTTTAAAAAAATATTAACTAGTGTTTAAAATATATACGAGTATGTATATGTATTTAGTAGTTTAGTTTAAATAACTTTTGTAAATATGATGCTTTCAAAAATATAAATGTGAAATAAAAGCCAAGTTCAACATTGAATAATTTTTCTATTTTCTCCAGTTCATCGGAAAAGTATGATGAGATATAATACAAACTCAAGATTTACCTGGTCAATTTTTGACATAAAAGCTGTTAAATTAAATATTTTGTTGCATCTTTATAAATTTCGTTTATTGTTTATAAAAAATATGTATATATCAAAACTTAACTGTACTGATCAGTTTGATCAGTTAATTAATTAGTAATATTAAATATATTATTCAAAGGGACAGTGCAGACAAAAAGACAAAAAGAAAAGATTAGTAGAATGAAAATAAATGATTCTCAACTTTCTTACATAAAAACGCTACCTATATCTATTTAAAACAAAATCAACAAATAAAATATAAATCTCTATTTCCACCGGATACTCAACATAATACATTATATAAAAGAAAAATTTAATAGTTACCGTCACAGCGAGTTGGATTTAAGACGGGATGTAGGTAATGGTCATTTTATTGCATACATTTTAGTATAAGTATAGATTTACACAAACTAATGTTAGTAATAAACTTGGAATTGCGGAAAAGATTTTAATAAATTACAGGCACTTAGCGAGAAATTGGCCTTGGGACAATATATTTAAACAAAAAATAGCAAAATCAAGAGTTTATTTTAAACGATTAAAGAAACAACAATTAGAAATATTATGTTTCCTTAAGTTTTTACGACGTAAATGGATTTTTTAACGTATATTTATTTTATTATACCCAATTATACACCCCTATTACTTCGAATTGTACGTTCAAATAATTGTTTGGACTTATATTGAACATTGCTTACTCATTTTTTATATTCTAAAAACAAAATTATAACATTATATTCAGCATTATACACGAATAAAAATTGCATATTCGTGCTCTGAATTTTTTCTTCTAATTTAGCTCCTTAAAAGTCCACTGACGTTCTAAAAATTATTAGAATTGAATAAAAATTACTATTAATTTGAAAATTAACATAAAAAGTGACAATATGTATCCGATATCGATTAACAGAAATAAAAAAAAAATATGCTAGACGTAACAGAAATAGTTTTTTTTATATATTCTATATACACGAGAAGCATATATAATACATAATTTGATTACATGTTGATTAAGATGCAACAAAAACCTTCATTTAATTTCCAGTTAAAATTAATATACGACTCTGTAACTAACATTAAGGAAACCATTTAAAAAGCCAAACTCATGCACAACATACGCTAAGCCAAAGCTAATTTGAAACACAAAAACTCATAATTAGAAGTGACGTACATACATACATCAGGGACTCGCACGATACAATATTTTGCACAAAATTATACATTGGAAGCTTTTTATTACAGCAAAACGCATTTGCATAGTGATTTACTGTTGAATTATCTTCCCTCCGCCAGCCAAAATAATTGCGTTTGAGCCGCGCCAAGTGTTCAAAATGTTCTTAGTAACTTGTTTATGTTGTGTGGCACTAAATATTTCTTTTCACAGTGATTAGACACTGTATTTTGTATTTATTGTATTTTTTTTCTTATAAATAATTAAATAGAAAGAGAGATATTGTTGTATATTTAACTTGGCTAATATTTTGGTACTATGATGTATTAGGGTTTAGGCAAATATGTTTCTTAAGCTTCGTAAATATATACCTATGTTGTATGCCTGTCCATAAATTTCTAATAACTAATGGGGCATGTACAATATGGCTACTTAATTGAAAATATTTCATGTCAGTTAATTTTTTTCAATGATTTTAAAAAATGGGTTTTAGCATTTATAAAGGAAAAAATCAAGTTTATATTCTATTTTTCTTTCGTATAAATCAAGTATAAATGATTTGATGAATATAATAGTTGTAAGACTAAGAATAAAAATATTCCAATAGAAAATATACAAACTGCGCCACAACGGTACAATGTACTACAAAAAATTATCATAGTCACGTAATACTTATAGGATAAATATATTTTCTAAATATTTATTATGTATGTAAAGTGTATAAACAATCTACCACAAGCAAACGCAGTGTTCAGTTCCATCACACGCAATGTCTCGAAAATTGTGCCGAAAGTGAAAAAAGGAGGGTCTTATCACTCGGTTCTACCTCTCATGTGGGAAACAGTATAAAACTGTAGTTTCTCACTTCACATAAAAAAAACAACATAAAAACTAAAAACTCTATATCCAAATCATTCAGCAATATCTATAAAATATAATAACAATATTCTATAGAATAGTAATAAGCCACTATGCTACAGCATGTTAAGAACGCAACTCTTATTGGAGGCGACCTTGCCAGCCAATTTGTACCATGTCAAGGATCAAGCTCATTACATCGTTTTCAATTTGCTATTATACTACGGCCTTGCCACGCCATGAATCTATGTTGAAGTTCATTAAATATGATTAATTTCACTGTAGCCTTTAAAGTAATGAAAAATGGGAAGTAAGTAAATCGTTTTTTTAAGTAGATGTACGGTTAGCAAGAAAATCCTTTTTGTGAAATAAAAAAGTTATCGAAAGAAAATAATACGACTTCAAATACCTCTCAACTCTATTATACATAATATACAGGTATTATACATTTTTAAGATAGTGAATATGCCTTTTAGTTTCCGAGAAATTTGTGGATAAATATATAAACATACACAAACAAAATCTAGCACACATGCTTGGAAGCCTAAACAGATATTTTTTTATTTTTTTATTCTTTTAGCTTCAAGCACATAGCAGGGTAGGCAACGGGAACCTGAGAATTAAGTGTTAAGATACTCATTTTCCCATAAAGGTATACTTTACGCCGATTTGCTTTTGTGGTTATCAGAGCGAAGACATGAAAATATTAAGGATTTTATTACCCAGAATGTGAATCGAACCCACAACCGTTGCATTTACAGTCGCACACTTGTGCCCCTGCGCCACGACGGACGACTTAAACTCTGAATTTAACGTATTAAATAACAATATCAGAAAATATAAATAAAATAGACATATAAATTGATTTAACATACGTACATACATATAAACAGTAACCGGCAGTAATAATGAAACTTGACTTAACTTTTTTTAGATATAGTGACTAATAAAACGTGTCGAATGTATAAACTATGGAGGCCGTGAGTCTGTTTAATAACTCGGCCTTCAGAACTATGTTATATTATTTAATTGATAACAATTTTCTATACTATTCATTACAATGTTATAAATATTGTAATAAAATAAACTAAAAAAAAAATACTTTATAGTTCGTATTGAAGATTGATATTGAAGAATCTCAAATAAACTTGATTTTGTTATTAGAAAATCTATTGAGAAAAATATATTTTAAGCCATGTGCTATTGATATATAATAGATACAATTCGACTTTTTGAGATTTAATTTGGGAAAGATTGGCATTCTCATAGTAAACAAGTAATGGTGATTAAACATGCATCTTGAAGTTACTACTGGGATTTACCTGCAGCTTCGCTTACTTTGTCATATAAAAGTAACTAATAGTTGTATATGACATATGCCCAAGATAACTCTGACCTCTGTAGGTATAGTCCGTTAAATCGAGACGATTAAGATGACGCTCTATAAGTCTACATAGCGTTCCTGAATAAATGGAATAGAAATGACAAAAAAAATACAATTTTAGTTTGAATCCTTAGTCCTTTCCAATTCAACAAATATTTCAGCTTTATTTACACGAGGCCAGTCTTATTTACATGAGGCCAGTCGTGGCGCAGGGGCATAAAATGTGACTGTAAAACCTACTGGTTGTGGGTTCGATCCCCACTCGAGGAGATGAAATATTTACTTAAATTTATATTTCCATTTCTTCGCTCTTGTGTCGAGGTTAAGCGCGGCGTTGAGTTCTGCCACTCAACACGCAATGCCTCCAGAATTCGGCAGAAAGTGGGGAACGGAGTGTTTTAACACTAGGTTCCCTCTGCCTACCTTGCTGTGTGCGGGATACAGCGTGAAGCTGATTTATTTATTTATTTATAACATTAGTATAAAATATAAATGTCCGTTGTTTAGGCAGTATTTCCAGTAATTTACCTCGAATGATCATTGAATAGACGTTCCTTTGTAACCATACAACCACTGAACAACCGTCAACAGACCAGTGCTAATGTGTTGGGTAAAATAACAAAGTAAATATCTGCACATTTCATATTTACATTCGCAGTAAAAACACATTTTACATTTAACTCGCTTATGGTATTCTAAGTTTACTTAAGAAATTAGCGATCTTCAGCGAATATCAATATTTTGCAATGTTTCTGCCAATTTTATGTAATATTTTAAAACTTATTTTATTTTTCAGTTTCACTTGTTCGCTTGTATAGCAGTCAGGCAGTGACAAAGTAGTCATCGTTTTTCGATTTCCATCGGATTTCGAGATATTGCGTTTCGACGGAACTTAACACCTTGTAGCACAAAGCTACCAGACAAATCCATGTATAGATATAGAAATACACATAGAAAATACATATAGAAAACTACACTGCTTAGAAACGTAAATAAAAAATATTGAAAATATTATACTGGCCTCATATTATAAATAACATGAGGCCAGTCGTGGAGCGGCACAAAGTGTGACTGTAAAACCGACTGGTTGTGGGTTCGATCCCCACTCGAGGATATGAAATATTTATTTAAATTTATATTTCCATTTCTTCGCTCTTGTGTGGAGGCAAAGCGCGGCGTTGAGTTCTGCCACTCAACACGCAATACCTCCAGAATTCGGCAGAAAGTGGGGAACGGAGTGTCTTAACACTAAGTTCCCTCTGCCTATCCTGTTGTGTGCGGGAGACAGCGTGAAGATAAATAAAAATGTATATTATTATAAATGTCTACATAACGAAAATTAAAGGATTTACTTAAAAAAAAAGCTTAATTAAGTGCAAAACAACTAAAAAAAAATGTCCAATTTCGTATAAACGTCGGCGTTGTTCACAAACATACAGTTACACGTCTACTCTGTAATTATTTTAAAGCACCAA
The DNA here is from genome assembly GCA_013403705.1 of Heliconius hermathena. Lineage (NCBI taxonomy): Eukaryota > Metazoa > Arthropoda > Insecta > Lepidoptera > Nymphalidae > Heliconius > Heliconius hermathena. The sequence goes on from JAAIXJ010000225.1 coordinate 138,298, forward strand.
TTTTACGTTTTAATGTATCTTAAGAGCCATTACCGACAATTTTACCTCAGAAATCTGTATGGATCATTAAATATGTACCTGCTGGGGGAACCTAAATGCTTATAATTTAGGAACTTCACTCTGAAAGTAAAAATGTTTATGACCCGAATATTTTAATAATATTAAAAGTTAAGTTTCTTTTTCTTTTTTAAAAGATGAAGTTACGGATGAAAAATTAAGATAATATATTGTAATATTCTATTTAAATATCTTATATTTAATTTAATAAAAATAATAATAATGTATGGATTAGAGACCAGTCGTGGCGCAGGGGCACAAAGTGTGCCTGTATATCGACTGGTTGTGGATTCGATCCCCACTCGAGGAAATGAAATATTTATTTACATTTATATTTTCATTTCTTCGCTCTGGTGTCTAGGGGAAAGCGCGGCGTTGAGTTCCGCTACTCAACACGCAATGCCTCCAGAAATTGGCGGAAAATGGGAAACGGAGTGTCTTAACACTAGGTTCCCTCTGCCTACCCTGCTGTGTGTGGGATACAGCATGTAGCTGAAAAAAAAATGTATGGATCATCCCATATAAAAATTTGTAAAACATAATATGTTTAATACAAAATTGTTATAACTGTGGTTAAATTTTAAATTGTCTGTGCTTGGGAGCTTTAAAATTTTTAATTTATTTGAACATTACGAAATCCGCACATTTTATACTATTAATTATAGTTGTTTTTCTTTATAACATATATAGTTCTCTATAAAGTGTTGGTAGTGCTAACTTATATGGGTTAAGAATGAAGAATAAAATTATACAGAAATATTTTTTATACAGAAATATTTTTTTCTTACCAGCTAAGTATAAGAAATATGTAAAAAAATTACACAATTTTCCGGCGTTGAGTTCCGACACTCGACACGCAATGCCTCGTGTATTTGGCGGAAAATGGGAAACGGTAGTGTCTTAATGGGACCAGACTGTCTTAACACTAGGTTCCCGGGTTCCCTCTACCTTCCTGCTCTATGCTAGGTACAATGTGAAGTTAAAAAAGTACACATGTCTAAATTAAGAGTAAGGTAAAGTCCCCTTTGGAATGCCTTTAAGTCGGGTTGTGTTGCCATAATAGGTTGGTCATATGAGTAAAGAAATGAAATATGGCTTAGCACTTGGTTAGAACAAATACTTGTACAGTATCCTGTGTCTTAAGATTGATAGAATACTAAAAAATTATGCTTGTATGAAAGTGCGCTTTTAGTAGTTCCAGCCGTAACAAACTATAGAATAAAATCTAAGACTCTGAATTTGAACATGAAATGTAAACCAATTACATTTAAATCCGAATTTTCATTAAAATTTTACAGTTATACGTAGTTTTGGTAGCGATTTTGTATCGACGAGCTGGTGTAATGCCTTCAGATTTCGGTGAATATTGGGAAACGGAAGTATCATAATGAGAACGAAATGTCCTAACACTAGGTTCCCAGGTTCCCTCTGCTAACCCCGTTATGTGTGGGACCCAGCGGGTAGCTGAAAAAAAAACAACAATCTCTCCCAAGTAAACAATAGTGATAATATTACATGTAAAATTTGCCAAAATTTACAGAAGCAATTAAGAATTTGGTAGGTTTGCGTATTAATTTTCTACTTCACTGATGCTTAGCGAACCGCGTGACGTGATAACGTATCGATGTTAGGTGACATCAGCTGATACGTATTTGGCTAACCATATATTTAATTAATATTTATTTTTAGAAAATTTGTGCTAGGCAATATTTTTTTGTTATTTCGAGGTTCCATGATGAGTTAAATCAAAATATATATAATGGATATTATAAATCTGACATGATTGATTTATTTATTTATTTATTTGTTTATTTTGTTGAACGCGATAATCTCAAGAACTACTGGTGCGAATTGGTTTTTTTTGTGTTGAATAATTAATCTATTTATCAATTTTCAGATATTTTTATTCGAAAACAGGGGACAAAGCTGGAAATAATAGATGTTATTCTTATTTTCACGCTGTGTCCGGCATATATCAGATAGCCTCCAAACACCAATGACGTTCTACTACAGGCTTCGCCTAATTTTCTAAATATCGTCTGTTAACGCAGCGTATATACGGTGCGAATATGCAAAATAGTAGGTATAATAGTAAAATGAAAGTAAATTATCTCTAGCTTCTTTCAACCTACATCTCGAAGGTCATACATTAAAAACATCCACTAAATTATAATTCAAACAAAAAATTCTGAAACAATAATAAAATACATTTTGACTTTGCGTATTACGAGAATTATGCAGTTTTAATTTATTTCTGACCATCTGCCAAAAAAGCTTCGCAGCGAACGAGTCCATTGCTGTGTTAATAATACGTATTATATCTAATTAAAATATTTACAACGTGACGTGATTTAATGTTTCAAAGTTAAATTTTTTTGGTATATTTTTTGAATATATTAGTTATGAAAAATATATTTATATGTTATTTTTTTTGACTAGTCATTAGTTATTTAAACATATTTACTTATATTGGTTTAATGAAAAATGTTATTTACATTTATATTATAGAAATCAGAATGATATAGAATAGACTTCTAAAAAATATGCTTAACGTCTATAAAAACGACATGTATGTTAGTATTTATTTTACAGTTTCCTACTGTATCCCGTACGTACAAAGGTGGGCAGAGATCCTAATGTTAAGACACTTCGCTATCCACTTTCCGCCGAATTCTGAAGACATTGCGTATTGAGTTGCGGAACTTAACGCCGCACTTTGCCTCTACACCAAAGCGTATGCATATAAAACAATATACATAACACCAGAGCTATGTATTGTTTTTATAACAAGCGAACGGGGGTTGGTGAGCGAAGTTAACCACAGACAAAATATTTTATATAAATAGTTATTACGCTGTAAATAATTAAAATTTTTAATTTTGTAAACACACGACAAAAAAAACTATTGAGGAAGCGTCAAATCTTTTATTTATACAACACAATATTTTGTATATATATTTTAGAAAAGAAAATTACTCACCTATAAGTACGTACGTATATAGTATTTTTTGTAATATTCAATTGAAAACAATAAAAAAATTCAAGGTAATTTTGTACCGAACAAGAAGACACAATCTGCAAGATCATCTCCGCTAATGGACGAGGAAGTTGGAAATAACCGCGCAATTGTAGTTTTTACTGAATTCAAATATATTTAATTATATTTTATAATTATTATTTACCTATTCATTTTTATTTCTATAAAATGAAATTAAATACTTATATGTTTATATAAGTATTGAAATATATATCGTATAATTTTTTTTTATGTAGTAAAGCATCATAGTGGTTGTTCCAGTAAATAGCAAAAGTTTTTCATAGTTTTTCCAGTAATAGGGCAGGCATAGGAAACATGATGTGGTGAGTGTGGTGAGCAAAGATACATGTAAATCAATTTATATATAATTCATTTCCTCGACTGGAAATCAAACTCACAATCGTCGCTCTTATATTCAAACGTAGTGCCGCTGTGCCACTATTAATAAAAAAACATTACGTTTTATATATATTCCTTGACATTTCTAAGAAATACATCAATTTACGCTATAAAATAGGATATAATATTAGCATATTATCAGTATTTAGTATGACGGGAATAAATAGAACCATTCATTTCCCCAGTACGTTTGTCCTCTGCTTAACTTCTACGTACATAGTAGCTAACGAGTGTATTAAATCAAGTGGGCAGGTGTGGAATCGCTTTAAATGGCATTCGGTTGACTGGCCATCAGAAGAAAGTTACTTAGAAATAGCATGGGACCAGCTATTAACAGTTTCCGATCATTTTGTTTATAAGAAAGTATTAAATATCTACATAAATGTTACAGTGCGTGGAACGGAGTGTCTTAACACTAGCTTCCTACAGCCTACTCTGCTGTGTGCGGGATACAGCGTGAAGCTGTTTTTTTTTTTTTAAATAAATATTTCTTAAAAATTTTGTTTGACGTAGTTGGATGGTAATCTAAATTCGCTATAAATAACTATGTGCAATGCATATTATTATACTAAAGACGACGACTATTCATACAATTATAGTACAATTATTTCTTCAACATAATGGTCTTTTGATGAAATTCCAAGATAATAGATGTAATTATACGAAAATAATAATTGAAAAAGCAGCTTTATTGACATTATTTAAAATCCCTGGCATATCTTGTTATACGCGGGTATCTTGTTATAACGCGTGAAGGTTAAAAAATTTAGATTCCCATCAAAACGTAGCAGATTCAATTACATATTATTTCTTATATCAGATAGATCCTAATATTAAGATACTTCGTCTAATTCTATTTTTCGTGTAATTATCAAGACATTACCTGTTGATAGGCTAAATCGAATTTTGACTACCATATCCCTAGCTAGGAATCAAACCCACAACATTCGCATTTACAATAAAACAAACATAAGCTACAATCTACAACAAAAATCTAAAATAAACTCACAAGTATGCTACTTCTAAATTCCTCAGTTCCCGAGCTAGGATGTACTGCCCACATGATTTATTTGCACAATTAACCATGAAGTCCACGATCTTATGGGATTATTAAACCGCTGGGTATATGTTCTTAGCTTTTTAACATTACGTTCGTGGGGAATTACTCATGTGAGCTAAGTATATCTTTGCCTTTGTAACGATTCGCTATAAATTGATGGTACAAAAATTCTGTGTTATGAATTATTTATTTTGATGCATTTATTTTGTGATGGGTTAATATTTTTTGTTAGATGGTTGTTATTTAAATTTAATGTTTTATTTATGGATTCACGCTGTATTCCGCGTATATCAAGGTAGGCAGGAACTTAGTGGTAAGACACTCTATTCCCCACTTTCCGCACCTTCTGCCGAATTTTGTCTTATTACTAGAAAATAGGTGTAATTTCCTAGGGCAGGAATTGAACCCACAACAGTAGTATTAACAGTCACAGCAACATTTCATTTATAGAAATCGGCAAATGAAACAAAATTCAAACAATACAAGTTTCAGTCAAAGTTTAAGACTTATTTAGTCCCATGGGGTTCTTACAACGAATAACCACCTACAAAAGGATAAGATGAACTTTTATTTGCTAACATAATATAATGAGAACGTAACTTTAACTATTATTGATTACATCGTCACCTGTCTCAACCACGGTACGGTAATGATACATTAGGCGCCGCTGGAAAAAGCTTACCGTGCTCTACGAAGACTTGGACGTGCAATGTTTTTTTTTAAATTTTGCTATACAATTGGCTTCTTCGGCAGAACCGAAAGCTTGTTTATTTTTTTTTAAATAAATTTTTGATTAATTTTCTTTTGTTTACTTTTAATATGTATTTTCATATTAGCCTGGTGGCCTAAAACATTAAATTTTTAATACGTATAAATTTATTACCATAAGCTGCTTAATCTATTGTTTTATATTTATACTGTTCTATAATTACGAATTTCTTTTTAGCTACACGCTGTATCCCCATGTACCAGGGTAAGCAGAGGGGACCTAGTGTTCAATCACTCCGTTCTCGACTTTGAGGCACTGTATGTTGAATGGTGGAACTCAACGCGGTGTTTTGCTTTTTGTTGATATATTGATGCTCCCGAGTGTGAATCGAACCCACAATCCATCACGTTTACATATACATTGTGCCCCTGCGCCACAACTGGCCTCCGGATCATTTAATTACTATTTAACACGCACTGGTTGCTTTTAAAAATAAAAGAGTTTTTCCGATCTCGCGAAGCAATGTAGTAATCATTAGTATCAACGATTTTACACTTTTTAAATACAATTATTTTACCTGTATAGCGTTTAATTTGGAATTTTAAAAAAATACGTTTCTAACAATGAAATCACCACAAGCTAATTCATTTATTCATTTACATATACCAGTAAACAATTTTTTCAATACCCTAGATAAATATACATATTTATCTCATAAAAAATCACACATATATCCTTAGTAAAATAACAAATTAATACAGAATTTAATCCTTACAATTACAAGGAATAATAATAAATGTAAATTAATAAATGTAAATCAGAGAAACCCATTGAATGACAAGACTGCACGTCTAAGAACTTCGAGCCGACAATTAGAGAACGAACCGGTTGTAATTTAATTTTCTGTGCCCATTAAACGGCCAATTATAAAAGTTATGGGCACAATTTTACTGGAATTCGAGAGTTTATGTAACTATTTCGATTTAACATTTATGAGTATTTTTTCAAAAAATTGAAGCCAGTCGTGGCGCAGAGGTGCGAGAGTGCGATTGTAAACGTGACAGGTTGTGGGTTAGATTCCCACTCGAGGAAATTAAATAATTATTATTTTCATTTTTCCACTATGGTAACGAGGCAAAGCGCGGCGTAGCGCGGTAGCCACTCAACAAACAATGCCTCCAGAATTTGACGGAAAGTGGGGAACGGAAATGTCTTAATGGGAGTGGATTATCTTAACACTAGGTTCCCAGGTTTCCACTGCTTAACCTGCTAAGATAAAAAAGCAATCCAATATAGAGGCTATAATGAGTTTTTATAGTACATAAATTATATGTATAGTTAACACTTTTTGCTCTCGTACAACAAAATGGAAATTAGTTTTTATTAGCATGTATTGCAAGAATTAAGCTGTATAAGAGACGGTATTGGTTTCAATATCTATCTATCCGATTCTCCATTACATTTTTTTCCAAACGGAGGATGGAGTGCCTTTTACACTTAATTCTCTCCAGCTACCATACATATTCGAGAGAGGAGATAGAATAAGGAAATGAGATTAACAAAAACAATTTTAAAAAATCTATTCAAAGCTAATTATATCGTTTTGTGATATATACAAATCTAATATATGAGATAAATTGCTTCGTAACAACGGTATGTCAGTTTCAGGCTCCGAATACCAGAAGTGTTCGGCAACTTTGAAACTTTGACAGCGTACCTCTTAGATGGTCTCTTGAAACCAATTTCTAATTATTTGGACACTTTCAAGTTTGACGGTCCCTAAATTTATACCCAAATGAATTATTAAGTGATTTCTTGGTATAGTGTTGAATGTGAACAAGTTTGATACAGTAATTTGATATTTTTAACATTTTTAAAGTGTTATTCCACACACTTAGGAAAGAAAAATACTTATTTAGAAAACGTATAAAAATTTGAACCGACCTGGTCGGTTTCCAGGAGGCGCGGGTTCGAATCCTGCTACGTTCAATTTTTTATACGTTTTCTAAATAAGTAATTTGATTTATTTGAAACGTTCTATTTGAGTATAATTTTTTTAAGCTTAATAATCTTTTTTTTTAAAGTAAACATGCTCCATTCTTTACCCAATTTTCGAGACATTGTGTCTTCATAGAAACTCAACATCGTAATCGAAACTCAACATCGTACTTCATGTTGTTGTTGTTGTTGTTATTAGAGTGAAGAAATAAGAATAATTAAGTTTTCCGAATGGGAATCGAGCCCACTACCTATATGTTTATGTCAGACGCTGCCCCTTAACGGCCTCATTATTAATTATTCTTAAAATAACACTTAGCATAATATTCACTCAAAATAAATTACTTCTATTTAAATTAATTTAAGAACAGCATTATTATCTTCATTAAAAACAAAATGAAGTCACATCACTAGTGAATAAAAATGAAGCAGCCAATGGAACCAGTTCCATTATCACATCCGATTGTGGAAACGCAACATTGCGTCGTATCTAGGATGACAAAAAAACACTTAATGATAATACGTACTAGGCTTCTTCATACAAATATGATATTAGCTGTGAATAGATATTTTGCAGCTGCTATACTTGTTTGAGATCGCCTCCTTGAACTTACCTGTAAAGAAAAATTATATCTTTATAAAATCTGTGATAGAGACGTCTTGAGGTGATGATTTTAGCAGTAGTTTATCACTATTTATCTCTTAGCAGGGAAACTAGTGTTAAAGCACTCCGCATGAGGGCAACGCTCAATTATTGAGACATTGTGTGTAAATTGGCGGACCTCAACAGCGTGCTTTGTCTATCAGACTAGGGAAATGAAAATAATATAAAGTCCTCAAATGGGGATCGAACACACAAGAGCCAAAATTTTAATTAGTAATTTACATTTTTTTTTAACTTTACGCCAGTAGTAATCTTTTCGCTTTTATAGCTTTTTTCACAACAGAATATTTTAACATTTTCTTGCTACAATTAAAAAATCACATAATTCAAATTGAATTTAAATCCCTTCACCTAATTACACAAGACAAATTAATTTTTTATCTCAACAACGAAAACAGAAATAAAATTTTTCAATTAACAATTGCAATACAAAAAGATAAAAAAGTTTTTATTTATTTATCAAATGCAAGAAATCAACAAGGACTGGCCCCTTAACCCCGTTCGTGATTCAACACAATTGTCTTTGCAAAACACAAATATTATCATAATTCACGCATTATCATATTCACTGTGCAGTACATCTGCGGAGCGACGGCACGATTTATTGTAATAACCACTTAGCCATTCACTATTTATCTCGTTTACCGGAAAAATAAATTGTAAAATAATAATCTTAGTATCTGTTTTGGCCTTAACTTCCATTTTGTGATTAATATTTCTTATGTGTGTATTTATGGTTTTTAAACTTTAGTTTGTTTTATAGAGCTTTTTTATTTATAAGTTTAAATAAAATTTCTAGATAAATATTTTAAATTAGCATAATATATTTCTTTTTGTAAAATTCTGAGATTAGAACGCAGAATCATTCGACTTCATTTTTATTTCTCACTAGAAAGTATTTCACATCGCATTATTACTCCGAATTCGGCGGAAAACTGCGGAACGGATATGCCTTAATGGAGAACGAAGTGTATTAACACTAGGTTCCCAGCTTCCTTCTACCTACTCTGCTGCGTGCGAGATACAGCGTGAAGTTAAAACAAAAAAAAATACTCCGCTTTCTCCTTTCCGCCCCTTAAATGGTCAAAGAGCGGGACCATAGAAACAATTCACTATCCCAAACGGTGATCGAACCCACATCCATTGCACTTCCATCCAGAAACATAATACAAGAAACCATAAATAAATATAATACTTCAATTACAATTACGAATAACACTCATGCAATAAACATTCGCGCACACTGATAGGCGTTTAGCCAACACACGCCAGCGGAACTGTTCATAATAATCCATCTCTGCATCGCTGTACAGAAATGGAACGCTTATATCCAATCATTTGGTTTTCGTTTGCGTCATAATATTATATCGTGTTTATATTGGCATAGTTAAATCTTAATAGGAGACGATCAGCGTAGGTACATATTTGGGAGGGGGAGGACTCCTGAATAGTCTGGTGTCCACTCCAGAACGTTCAGGGTCTTTTAAAAATTAAACCATGTTATGCTTTTTTTAAAAAATTAAACCATATTATGCGGGATCTATATCCCGTCCTATGCTAAAGCTATTTTTTTTATATTATAAAAAAATAAAATACAAAACAAATTTATGCTTTTTCCCGCATAGCAGACTAACACCACCAACCACCAAATATAACAGATAGAATCTAGTGTTTTGCATTTTCCATATTTCGATATCCAATTTCCACCCAATTTTCTAATCTAAAGTGGCGGAACTTAATTAATTATAATTACCTACAACATCATACAGTTAAAATCGTTTCAAATGAAAACTATAAAACGTTCAAGCTATTCCGCATTGTATGTGTAATTAATGTGTCTCAGTGATTTCTCATGCCACCATAATGTCGTTCCATTCATACTTGTCGACGCACTTGATTTGTTTAGTTTGTTAGAACTACCCACCTTTGCGTCCATTGCATTTTCTTATTTAACTATTTTAATAGATGCAACGGTGGGTTTTATGTTTATTTTGGAAAGAAATATTTGAGGCCAGTCGTGGTGCAGAGGCACAAGCGTGTGACTGTAAACGCAATAGGTTGTGGGTTCGATTTTCCCTTGAGGAAAGAAAATACTTTTCAATTTTAATTTCGTCAATTTGGTAACAAGCAAAACAGGCAAAGCGCTGCTTTAAGTTTTATAACAGTACTAGCGGGCGCGCGCAGCTTCGCCTGCTTATTTACACCCTTATGGTTGAATTCTAAAAAAACCACGAAACACGTGTTCAATATAATATTTTAACAGTCTGAATTTAAATTTTTATAAAAATCGGTGGCGATGTAAAGATTTTTCCATATAAAATTTTAACCCCTCATTTGAACCNAATAGGTTGTGGGTTCGATTTTCCTTGAGGAAAGAAAATACTTTTAAATTTTAATTTCGTCAATTTGGTAACAAGCAAAACAGGCAAAGCGCTGCTTTAAGTTTTATAACAGTACTAGCGGGCGCGCGCAGCTTCGCCTGCTTATTTACACCCTTATGGTTGAATTCTAAAAAAAACACGAAACACGTGTTCAATATAATATTTTAACAGTCTGAATTAAAATTTTTATAAAAATCGGTGGCGATGTAAAGATTTTTCCATATAAAATTTTAACCCCTTATTTGAACCCCTAGGGGGTGAATTCTAAAAAACCATGAAACACGTGTTCAATGAAATATTTTTAAGAATCTGAATTTTAAATTTTATAAAAATCGGTGCCGATATAAAAAAAATCATTACAAACTTATATAAATAAAAAAAAAACATTTTTTTAACTCAACTCTGATCCAAGTATATAACAAAAGTAACAATTATTCATGACTACGTGGTGCGGAGCTCAACCACGCACTCTTTTTAATTTGGGAGTAGCCAAGGTTAGAAAATTTCTAGTCTGGCCTCCCTCAAAACCGGGTAGCGCTGTAGAGGTTAATAGAGCTAACAAAATACTACACTCTACTCTACTCGACAAAAATTATTAAGGAAAATTTAAATAATTCCTTCCATCGAGCGCGAATTGAACCAACGACACATTCACAATCTGACCGTTTTACTAAAATATAATTTTAGCTAGTGTTAAGACAGACAGACAGAATTAAGAAACATTGCGTGTCAACTGGTGGAACTAAACGCCGCGCTCAAACGATATAACAATGTCATAAAATACAATCGGCCCTTGTGAAAATATGCATAAATATTTCACCAGCACGTGTAATTCAAAATAATCGCGTTGCAGTTGGCAAGGTGCCTCATCTCGTGAATCTTCTTATTGTTATATATTTTTGTACATTTGACTCGAGACAGATAGTGGTCGCGGGTGCAAGAAAAGTTTATCGGTGACGACCAAACTCTGAAAATATTACATGGCCACCAACTTTTGATAGCGGTTCTGTGTGAAATATGAGTGTGTAGAATGGAAATTGAAATTGAAGGTGATTTTGACACGTTTTATTGATGTTGTTTAGATCAATTTGTGTTATTATCATAGTAAAAATTGAGGCCGTTTTAGAGAAGTTGATCAGCATCTAGCTGTTGACGCGGTTGTGGATTCGATTCCCACTCGGAGGATGAATAATTTTAATCTCTCACTCTAACTAGACAAAGCACGGCGTTGGGTTTCACTACTGAGACGACGACGAGACGTATTGTGTTGGAAATTGTGTGGAAAGAATGTCTTAAAATTAGGTTTCTGCTAAATGCAGGATACAGCAGGGAGCTGAAGAAATCATGGTAAAATTATCTATATATATAAAAGGACTTGTGCTGACTGACTGAGGTAAGACGCACGCAGAGCCGTAACCGCTGATGGTAGAAACGTGAAATTTGGGCAGATGTTTATTTTCATATTCTGGACATCCACTAAGAAGGGAATTTGAAAAATTTTAACCCTAAAGGGATGAAATAGGGGTTGAAAGTTTGTATGGATTTTTTTTAAAATTGGCACCGATTCTTATAAAATTTTAAATCCAGACTCTTAAAAATATTTTATTGAAACGTATTTCGTGATTTTTCAGAATTCACCCCCTAAGGGTTCAAATAAGGGGTTGAAAGTTTATATGGAAAAATCTTTAAATTGCCACCGATTTTTATAAAAATTTAAATTCAGACTGTTAAAAATATTTTATTGAACACGTGTTTCGTGGTTTTTTTAGAATTCACTCGTAATAAGCGGGCGAAGCCGCGCGCGCCCTCTCGTATTATTATATATTGAATAGTGAGAATTGTTATAATAAATATTGTCTCTTTAAATCTGACTTAGAGCTTAATACAGCACTAAATAATAATTGAAAAAATAATAATAATTTTTATTTTGCATGTCCCACAGTTTACAATAAAACAAACTGATGACGAGATATGTGTATACATACACATGTGTTATGTAACAGAACTCAACGTTAAAATTATTTAACCGTATGGCAGGCATGAAATCGGCATTAAAAAAATCTGGCTAAGACATTTTTGACTTTGTGGCAGAGCTCAACGCCGCACTTACTCCAAAACGTATCTTATTTTACTGAGGTAATTTTTTTTATTCCATAATAATGGATTTAAATTTCTTTTGTATTTTATTCGCTACACTTGTTTTAAAAATTATTTCTAAGTTTCTATATTTCATATTATGTATAAAAGAAATAAGTGAGGCCAGTCATGGGGTAAGGGCTCAAGCGTGTGCTGTGTAAATGCTACAAGTTATGGGTTCGATTCCCATTCGAGGCAATGAAATAATAAAAAAAATCATTTCTTCGCTCTGTTTGTCGAAGCAAAGTGCAGCGTTTAGTTTCGTCACTCAACACGCAATGCCTCTAGATTTCGGCGGTAAGTTTTGAACGGAATGTCTCAACACTAACTTTCCTCTTCCTACCCTTCTGAGTGCGGGATACAGCGTGAAGCTAAAAAAAAATATGTAAAATATTTCGGCTACTAGTGAATTCTTATTATGACCTAATTGGCTCAACTGCCGGCGGTTGCCAAACGACGTTTGATTTTCTGTGACAGCTCAAAGCTGTTTTGTTTGGATCCATTTATCTTCATTCGTAAATCTTATTGTTAAATATATTTTTTGTTTCACTATTCTTAATATTTTAAATTACTATTAACATAAATAGTTGAAGAAGTAAAGTTACGTGTAAGTTAAGTGTCATTCCACACTTAGGAAAGAAAAATACTTAATTAGAAAACGTATGAGGCCAGTCGTGGCGCAGCGGCAAGAGGTATGACTATAAAACTGACTGGTTGTGGGTTCGATCCCCACTCGAGGAGATGAAATATTTACTTAAATTAATATTTCCATTTCTTCGCTCTGGTGTCGAGGCAAAGCGCGGCGTTGAGTTCTACCACTCAACACACAATGCCTCCAGAATTCGGCAGAAAGTGGGGAACGGAGTGTCTTAACACTAGGTTCCCTCTGTCTACCCTGCTGTGTGCGGGATACAGCGTGAAGCTGATTTTTTATTTTTAGAAATCGTATAAAAATTTGAACGAACTCGAACCCGCGCCTCCTGGAAACCGACCAGGCGCTGTGAAGAAATGGAAATATAAATTTAAGTAAATATTTTATCTCCTCGAGTGGGGATTGAACCCACAACCAGCCGGTTTTACAGACAGAAAAGTCTATTTATTTCCCTCTTTTACATAAACAATTAAGTACTTCTAAATTATTACTAGTTAAATAGTTTCCGATAACATACTCTAACACAATGTTGTTGATTACGAGTATATATAAATTTATACTATCTGAATCATTGTCGCTGTTTTACTGTGAATCAACATCATTAATTATAATAGAAACTTAAATGACTTTTAGTAACGCAAATTATTCACGCGAAACCTTGTGGAACTAGTTGTCGATGTAGATGTAAGCAATGTGAATAAAACATTTAGGGAGCTACCTATTCTCAGCTTTAAGCTGTGTCACGAGTTCTCCAATTTCCGCATAATCTCCATAGCGGAACTCAACGCCGCACTTTGTATTGTTACCAAAGCGAGGAAATGAATACAGATGCTTTCCCCGATCGAAGATCGAACCCACAAGCATTGCGCTTATTATTAAACGCGAATCTCAATTAATTTATTTATTTTCTATAATCAGTTGTTTTTCTCATCGATAAGGGAAGAGACCCATATGCTATTATTTCTATCATCCTTGCCCTATTAGTATATTAAAAAAAAATTGAGCTCGCGAGTAAGAGTAAGAAATGGAAATATTTAAAAGAATCGAAGCTACACTTATCGCGTATACAAGACACCTCCCCAACTTTAATAACCCTACGTCGCGATCTCAATTCCTTTGTCTGGACAAAACCTTTAGTCCGTCAACAGCAAATACTTCAGTGTAGTTTTTGTGTCGTATAACCGTGTGAAACGTCTAGGTGTTTTTTAAACAATTTGCCAGTACGTCGTCAAAAGGAATTTGATTTGGCTCGAGTCGAAGTATTTTATAGCAGCCGGTACTTTAATGATGGTACTATACTTATATGAATTGATATTTATTATTTTCTTGCTGTGAAATAATTATTATCATTGAACGTTCGTTTGCTTTTAATGTTTTGTCAATTAAATTGTCATAAATTTAAATCGTTAATGTTGAATGTAAATTAATTTGGGTTTAGTATGAGATAATGGATAGGACGTGTGCTTAAAGCTGAGGCCAATCACGGCGCTAGTACGACGGCGACTGTAAATTTGAAAGGTTGTGGACTCGATTTCAATTCGAGAAAATTAAGTATTTAATATTTTCATTTAATCATTTTGGTAACGAGGCAAAGTGCGGAGTTAAGTTACGCCACTCAAATATTTACACGTTCTTATCAAAACGGTCAGAATGGAAATAATAAACAAATATATAGAACTTGTGACCTCAACCAAAATTGTTGTGATTCCATACATTTTTACTTTAGAAATATATGCTTTATTGCATCAACAAATTTACTAAGACAGCGATCGCAGCTTACAACGCTCCTGCCTTGTGTAATATACTCGGATACAAACAATCACATAACATTGAAAGATTCAAGGTGAAGTTTCATAATGAATGTAGTGAAAGCAATATATATATTTTGGGTAAGATTTTGCAGTTTTGTATAAATTTATAAAATTTGTTAACTGGTTTTATATTAACATTAAATTGTAAATTATATATGGCATATAATTTTTTTTGTATTGAACTTGGCTTATCTACCGTGAATACGAAAATTTATTTTATTATACTTTTTTTTTAAATAATAATTAATAAAAGGAGAGTCAACAAGCATTTGGTCCTTTGCTCTGCAACTCACTGCGTTCAGCAAGCACTGCTTAATTTTCGAGACATTTTACACATACGAATTAAGTGACGGAGTTTAACGCCGCGTTTTGTCTTATTACCCTCTGATAAGCAAATGAAAACTCACAACCGTCGTGTTTACAGATGATGTACCGCTGCTGTATAAAGGTCGTACAATTTAATATTTTATTATATTTTTATATTCATGTACATATAATATAATAACAAAATAATTTAAATTTTAAAAAATTAAAACTATTTAAATTAATAACTTTAAGGCTATTGTCTAAAAGTTATAATTTTTTATGGAGGAATTGAAATAGATTTTTTAAAATTTAAATTGAATTTAGACTATAGTATAAAAGTTAATAATTAAACAATAGAAAAACAGAAAATGAACCTTGGACACCTTTTATTATATTAATTTAAATAAATAAATATAATGTAAAATTATTTAACTAAGCATGTTTAACTACGTCAATAGTTTAAATATCGTGAGCTTACAAGTGTAAGTGAATATTGAATTATATTAGATAATGTGAGTAAATATCAATATGGCAAGGACGAGGCTGTGACTTAGAGAAGAAACAGGTATTAGAGGAAATACGTACGTTCAGCGGTCAAATGCGGTTTAAGTATATAAATTAATAAGTAAATTTTGTATAGATCGGGATATTTAAAGTAAGAAAAAATGTAGATTAGATTTTGCCTAAAGATAGAAAGACGTAATGCAGTGGCAGAAGCGTGTGACTGTAAACGCGACGATTGTGAGTTCGATTTCCACTCAAGGGAATGAAATATTAAATATTTCCATTTCCTCGCTCTGTCAAAAAGGCATAGTGCGGGGTCAAGTTCCGCCACTCAGATCCCCACCAGAGCGACGTAACATTAGGTCAAAAGATTCCCTATCGTGCTATGTGAGGGATACAGCGTGTAGCTAAAAAAATATACCTAATTACAAATTATATAATAAATAAATTACATAACTCGAAGAACAGAATAAGCACAGAGAGGTTAAAGTCTAAATACGTCACACTGTGTGTCCATATAACAAGTCAAATGGCACAACTCAACGCCGTGTTTTGTCTTCAAGTCAATAATTATCTCCACTAATGTACAACCTGCAAATGGAAAGCAGCCCTGTAATAAATATACAATTATTTTTCTAATATTCCTAGTATCAAATAAATAAATATTAGATTTCTAAACGCAATCCTTCCAAACGAGGTTAAGAACTGCGAAGTCGTTTACTGTAGTTAATTGTTAACCGCAAATGGCGCACGCAAAGTTAACCCAAGACGTAAGTAAGCCGACCCCGTGTGTTACTGGGTCAGTGTCCACCAGAAACTTTAATGATAAACATCTTATTCGCAGAAACCCTATGTTTCTAAGTTAAATGTGTGTAGGTATAATAAATATATTATAATACTTGTTAAAATAATTTATTAGTATATTTATATGGTTAATTCAAAAATATAGGGTTCCGTATGTGGTGGGGGGACAGATTGTGGTGTTGATTTCCGCCACTCAGTACGCACGCGTGCCTTAACACTAGGTTCCTTCTTCCTACCCTGAGTATAAGTGATGGTTATGGGTTCAATTTCAACTCGATTTACGCTCTGTCTAGTTAGACGAACAATGTTATTTCTCACTAAGTTGTCTTAGCCTATTTTTATGATATTTAAAAAGCGAATATCAAATTAACAAGGATTTTCAATCTTTATGACTACGTTTCACATTATATTGGTTAAATATTGTGTTACAAGTAATATTGGATATTAAATCTTACTTAATTGTGATGCATTTGAGAAGATCGTCTGAGGCAACATTTATTTTAGATTGAGTGGTGGGACTCAATATCACGATTTCACTAGCACTCAGAGCAAAAAAAATAAAATAATTCAATGGCGTGAGTGGTAATTGAAGCTACAACCATCGCATTTACAATCAAATCGCCTCAATAATTAAATTTGAGCCAGCATAAGTTCTCCCTAAGCATTGAATGGGCAATAAGTTTAAAACGGAAAAATGTATCACTAGACTCTCCCTATAAAAATACGTTAAAAAATCCTTGTAATAATAAAATGGCAGACGTGTCTACCACTTAGGGAAGGCAAAAGTGACGCGTAACAAGGTTACGCATGAAGAAATGGGTACGCGCATACGCTTGCGTAACCATTCTGACGTTGACATTGATAATTCATAACGGTATATAATATATTATACATTCAACTCTTGGGTATATTATATTGGGACTTTAACATATGATTTTTATAATATATTAATTGAAATATGCCGAAAGCATTGTATTATCGGAGTAGTAATGTTAACAAAAGTAAGTAAAGTGATTTGCCACTAGTTTTTCAGCTTCACGCTGCATCCCACATATATCAGAGGGAATCTAGTGGTAAGACAATCAGTTTCACATACGTGACATTGCGTGTTCACTGCCGTAACTCAATGTCACGCTCTATCTTGTCCCAAACAATTAAAAAAAGTTATAGGAAAATAATAATTTCTGTATTTCATAAAATCACTTCTAAAAATTTACTACCTCATAAAAAGACAGTACCTACCGATTAAAAAGCAACTCATAAATTTATCCAAATTAAAATTCTTAATTTAATAATATTCAACGTGAGTATATACGACGCCGATTTCATCTATTGTTCCTAACGATAGACTGCCCTGAGCTGGTCATCTGCCAAATGACCGATGAGCTATTCTTGTCTGGCGTGTTACTATCGTCCCAGCGTTTGGCGTACACTGGGAACCTTCAATCGTAGACACTTATTTATTTGATATTATTTACCTTTACCAATGTGGTGAATTTTGGCAAACGGTGACTTCCTGATTGGTTGAACGGTAAAATTGTATTGAAAAACTAAAATATTATGTTAGTTTCTGAATTATTATTTTTAGGGTTACGTACTACAGAATGTAATAATCCAACCATTATAGAGGATTACAGTGTTGTCTGTCTGTAAATCACGAAATTGGTACGGATCCTTTCGTAGGCGAATCTGACACGCACTTGACCGATTTTTTCTATTTAAACTATATAAAATACGTTCCACTTTGACATTTATAATGAAACAGTTTAACATTGCAGAAGCAAATTATGTTAATCATTATATCCGGATATGTTGATAATATTACAAACCAAAAAAAGAAACAAGGTATAAAACTTTAAGTGATGCAACCATCAACTTCACGAAAGTTTTTAAACGTACAAAAATATGCATAAACATAGAGGAGATAAACATATTATAAAATATATAATGTTCATATATTACATTAAAGATGAATTCCGTTATAGAAAATTATAAAAAAGTAGTTCCACGTTTTTACCGCATGGAAGAGAAAACCTAACTTAAAGACACTGTTCTTCGGTTTGCGCTAAACTACGAGGCATTCGGTGGCGGACATAAACGCCGCGCTTTAGTCATCTCAAAGCGAAGAAGTAAAAATATTTCATCGCCCAAGTGGGAATCGAACCAAAAATCATTGCGTTTAGAGTCAAACACTGTCTCACCGGACCACGGTGACCGCGGTACGTAATTTATTTATATTTATTACAAGATGATTCATTTAATAAAAAGAATTCGAAAAATTTGATTGTCTTAAAAACATTTATTTAGTAAAAGGCTATTATAGAGTTGTAAATTAACGATTATATTATGGCTTGGTCAGAGTTCAAATAGTATAAAGAAAAATGTTTATGTTTACTGTGACAGTTTGAAATAGAGAATCGGAGGTGGACAATAACTTCACGTAACTTATTGTCTTTGGCACGTTGTTAGAATAAAAATGTTGTACTATACTAAAAGTCATGTATAAGAAAACAGTGATTTCTGGAAAATTTAAAGAAAAACGGAGCAATTTTTTACAAATATTTTAGAGATTTTTCCTCCACTATGCGTCGAATACTAGGGGCACTGCTTCTTGAATGGCAGAACTCAATGGCGTGCTTTGCCCGGCTACCAGAGCGACAAATTGAAACGGAAGGTTCGAAAGTCAACCAAGGTCTCCCTCTCTCTCTCTTTTCCGTCATAAATCTTTTTCGCCTTTCTTTAATCACTCATTGTGACATACTCGTTAGTACCTGCCATTCGGTGTATCTCTTCATTGCGGATTCGATCAACTAAGCTGACTCCGCATATTCTACGAAGAGATCGCATCTCTCACAGCATTCATCTTTCTTTCAATCTTCTTCTGTAATACCCATGTTTTGCTGCCGTATAACAGCGTCTTGTACGGCCTTATTGCAACACTGCATTGTGTACAGCCAAAAGTGCAACTGTGCTGACGTTTCGCCATCCCATCAATGCAGCTAAGGCTCCGTTAACCTTTTTACCGGCAGCAATACACTTTTCCGCGTCCATCTCGTATCTTCCATCTCTACAGATCATACGTCCCAAATATACCACTTCATGTACTTGTTCTAATATCTTACCATTTACACTGATCTTGCATTCCGTCTTTTCTTCATTTCTTTCAAATACCAGAATCTTAGACTATTATTTTTACACCCTCTTTTTAGAGTAGTGACTAATGACTGCAAGTCGCAAACACTGCATCATTTGCGTACAATTTACATTCAAGCCACCTGGCTTCACTCTCATGTCAGTTTGTTTTACTCCTTGGATAATAGAAACAGGGAATCGGAGGTGGACAATAACTTCATGTATCTTAGAGTCTTCGCCACGATGTTAGAATAAAAATGTTGTACAATATTAAAAGTCTTTATCTTTTATTTTTACTTATACATAAGAAAACAGTGATTTCTGAAAATTTTACTAAAAAAATCAATATCAAATCACCTTCACGCTGTATCCCGAACACAGCAGGGTAGGCAGAGGGAATCTAGTGTTAAGACACTCCGTTCCCCACTTTCTGTCGAATTCTGGAGGCATTGCGTGTTGAGTGGCAGAACTCAACGCCGCGCTTAACCTCGACACCAGAGCGAAGAAATGGAAATATAAATTTAAGTAAATATTTCATCTCCTCGAGTGGGGATCGAATCCACAACCACTCGGTTTTACAGTAACACCTTGTGCCGCTACGCCACGACTGGCCTAGAAAATTTTACTAGTGGTGCAAAATAGGTTTCTAATTAGTTTTAAGTTTACACTTCTAAGTTCTCAAGTCACCTAGTGTCACTCCCATGTCACTCTGTTTTACTCCTTGAAGACTGCTATCGAAATACAAATTGAACAACCAAGCTGACACGCCGCATCCTTACTTAACACCCGATTGGATGTCAAGCCAGGGCGACATATCAGCTCCTACTGGCACGGAGGCTGAGTGATCTCTGTAAAGAGACTTTACAGCCTGCAGCAAGGATCCGCTCACATTGTACCGGGGTAGTATCTCCCATAATTCAACCATGATGTCGACAAAATGAAAATATGAAACATATCATTTTCATAAGTGGAAATCGAACCCACAACCTATCGCCTTTACAGTCGGACGTTCGTACACCTGCGCCATTACTAACCTCAACAACATACAAAATGTAACATCAATAAAAAATCAATACATCTAACTATTAAATCCAGAGATTTACTATTATATATCGACGTACAAACAAGTCCAACAAAGCACGGCACACGCGTCTATTTGCGATCATCGTAAAACGTCCGTTGGATTTGATCCGCCACTTGTACTTCAAAGCTACTTGTTAACGAGGTCAGACCGGTGGTCGATGTATCGAGTATTGCACATCGATGGCTTGATCCGTGATTATTGATGGTTGGAATGGGAGATAGACTTGAAACTATTTTTTAAAAGAGAATATAAACTAGGAATTTGATAAAAAATATATTTTTTGAAGAAATGTTTGTGTGTAGCAGTTAAGAATAATAAAAAATAATATTTGTATTGTTATTAACGAAATATGTTCGTAATAAAAAGAACATAGTTGTAATGTACATATATGCCCAATAAATTTAAATCAATGAATAAAATTTTAAGAGGTAAATTTAAATCAATTGATAGAATTTAATTTCTTGAGGACAGTCGTGGCGCCGACACTCAATACGTGATATCTACAGATACTCGAAAAGTGGAGAACGGAAGTGTATTAAACGAGAACGGAGTGTTACCCTGCTATGTGCAAGATACAGCGAGAAGCTAAAAAATCAAGGACATTTCGGACTTCTATCTTTACAAAAGTTTCTATTTGATTTCAAAGTACAAGTATATCCTAGAGATATTCTTAGGGTTTTTATATCTACAATAGATTTCTTTAAATTGCACGTTTCGTTTCAAAAAGCATCGCTCGTTTAAATTAAAGATTTTTTTGTTCGTATTCTTCAAAATATTTAATATAATAATTGCGTATTTTACACCACAAACCACACAAAAAATAATAATACTATAATTATTAATAATAAGCTACAATTTGAAGTTGAACACACAAAAAGATGAATCGTTACTCGGTTCATTATTGACACGTCAACTAATAGACGAATTGCGTGAACGAAACACAAAAGATATTATTTTTAAAGCGAACAATTTAATTGGCGTTATTGGTATAATAATTTGGAGCCTCGGGTCGAAAGACAAAAACAAAACCATTGTTATTATAATAGCCTTTTGTTTCTACCATTTGGTAGCTAAAGGTATTATAATAAATTATAATATTTTGCTTTGTTATAGTTCTTATTATTGAAAGTTATTATAAAATTTGCCTGTTTTATGTTTTTTTTTCTCATAGAAGGGTAGGTAGAGGGAATCAGTATTGAGACACTCCATTTTCATTAAGACAACTCACTTTCTGCTACTCGTAGATTTTCTTCATTTTTAAATCTAAAGTGAGATAATTTAGGAAATAAAAAATTGTCAAAATTCAAAAATTGCTTCAATACCAAATTTCTCCCTTTTAAGACTATTATTTTTTAGGAGTTAACCACAAATTTATAGTGTTCAGATTCAGTATATAGTTTGAATTTCAAATCTATATCTCCAAGCGTCTCTGAGATAAAGGCTCTTGACAGACAGACAGACAGACGGACAACTAAGTGCTCTTACAAGGTTTCCTTTTTTCCTTATAAGGTACGGAACCTTAAAAAAACAAACAATTAAACAATGACAACTAAAATGAATTCTACCTAAATCTAAAATAACCAAAAAAAATTATAGTCTATACTAAATTTCCGTTATCACTAAAAATAGACACCGAAATGCATTATGTAAAATGCGAAGTGAACAATAAAGAACACCCTGTGTCATCAACGTCACTGCGCCACTGACCCAAATAAGAGGACAATGTCGCAAAATGGCCATACTGTAGATCAAGTTTACCTGGAAGGACGTATATTTTTAACATGATGAAAATTAACTTCGATATAAAAATATTTCGTGCATTTTTAGTTTCTACGACGCTTACATTTTGTATAGAATAGGGAGGGAACTGGTGACAGATTACTTTGTTTTACAGAAAAAAAAATCGGCATGTTTAAGAAAATCTAACACTTAAAAGCACTTTTGCTACTTAATCATGCCTATAAGCTTCTAGTTATATACCCATTAATATAATAGTGCAATTAGGGAAGACGCAAGAATTCATTGCTTCTGCAGCTTCACACTATTTTCCGCATAGCAGGAGAACCAACAGTTAAGACATCTTTCATCACTTTCGGTCCAGTTGTCAAAATATTACGTTCTGGCGGGGTTCAACGTTGCGCTTTGTCTATCACCATAGAGCCCACAAATATTGTATTTAGTTAAACGTTGTCAATTAACAGATGTTAGCCTAGATTGAGAAGATTACAAATAAATTGAATCAGTTATTTATAGTAGTTGTGTATAACGGAATTTATGGAAGCTTTAAACATGAATATGATTCTTAGATTACGAGATATATTATATATACAGTTCAATTGTGAAAAAAGTCAGAAATCATCATTGATATTAACCATAATCAGCTTCACGCTGTTTCCCGAACACTGCAGGGTAGGCAGAGGGAACCTAGTGTTAAGACACTCCGTTCCTAACCTTGTGCCGAATCTGGAGGCATTGCGTGTTGAGTGGCAGAAATCAACGCCGTGCTTGTCCTCGACACCAGAGAGAAGAAATGGAAATATAAATTTAAGTAAATAGTAATTCATCTCCTCGAGGGGGATCGAACCCACAACCAGTCGGTTTTACAGTCACACTTTGTGCCCCTGCGCCACGACTGGCCTCAATCAATCATCATTAATTCTGAAGAATAATATAATATGTTATTTAAGGCATACCTAATATCAAAATTCAAATTAAGAAACTAACCAACCTGTCCATTTCCTTGTGCATACAGTAAACAACCGTAGCAGGTAATTACAGCTGTAATAATTAACTAGTGCTAGCCTTTAGAATATACTCAATATTTTACAGCCAATTTGTTATACCGAGCAATATTCGTTTGAGCGTGCGAATCGATACGCGTGAGAACTGTCAAATTCAGATTTTCACACTTTATTATTTCACCTCTGTGGTTAAATAATTTTGTGTATAATATTTGTTCTATTAAATATTATATAATGTTTGGATACAGTTAAATATTTAATATATAACTGGTACGTACAATATTAGTGTCAAACTATAGTAATTTTTTTTATATTTTTGCAAAAAAAAAGCTACAAATGTTAAAAAAAAAACACAAATTAAACAAAATCTATGAATTATTACTACGTAACCACATATCTCAAAAAACAAATGACCTCCTAGAAAACAAACAAAACGATATTAAAACCCTTTACATTTGTAAAATACTAATTATGCATAGTAAATGTCAACGAGAAAATTGGACAAATACATACATACAAACAAGCGAGATCTATTTTCAGGGAAAGATGCACATGTTTACAAGATACGGAGTTAATTAGCCTGTCATGTTGTATTGCTTAGAGAATAACGTCGAACCGCAGTCTTTTGTGTAATACTCGCGTCTTTGAACTAATAATTAATTTTCTTCTTAGCATTCCTCTTTCACTGTATTTATGTAAACTGATCGAGGTTCCAGTCGTGGCGCAGGGACACAAGCGTGCGACTGTGCAGCAGGTTGTAGGTTCGGTTCTCATGCGATTAAATTAAATATTTAATATTTTCATTTTCTCGCTCTGGTTCTGACGCAAAGAGCAGCGTTGAATTTCGCAACTCAACACGAAATATGTTCAGAATTCGACGTAAAGTGGGGCACTTAATGGGAACGGAGTATTTTAAAAATAGGTTCCCTCTGCCTAATCCACTATGTGCGGGATACAGCGTGAATTAAAAAAAACTAATTATATCTATAAGTATAATATATATTATATAAACATCATCTGTTTAGTGTCATACAAACAACGCGTAGCTAACTGCGCGGAGTAGAACACTGAACATTAGCTCCATTGGGAAATATAAAGGAGCACTAACATAGGGGCTTCCCATAATTTCAACGGGGATGGGAAAAACAGGACTGTTTATTTTATAGATTACACAAAAAAAGTAACGAGCGGCCATTGTATTCTATAAAATTGCATTCTATAAAAAATTAGCAAGAAAACAGATATTCTTAGAGTTTAGAAAACGTCAAAGTCAAACATCCAAAACAAAATGACAGTAAAAACGTCAAAATCCTAAACATTTGGTGCAGAATAATAAAAGAATAATAAAATAAATCATATGTAATTTTTAAACAAAAGTGACCTCGTTTAATAGTGAAGAAAAAAATACCGTGCGACGACCCGATTTTATTGTGGATATTTTAAAAATATCCTCGCCCACGCGTTTAGGGTTTACGAGGCCCTTCCAGTTACTCTTGCACTGTCAACAGCGGCGCTAGGAAATGGGGCTGTTATCACGCGAGGAGTACTGGCTGAACTTTTAAGTTCTTTTAAGTTTATGCGGTTTCTTGGGGTGTGATGGATAAACAGAGAATTTAGAGTTAAGCCAATTGTTTCCCATATTTTTGCCTATTTTAGGAGACAGGATATAACGCCCCGCATACAGTAAATAAATACATACAGTATTGTGTAAACTATTTGCGGTAATGATAATGTTTTTAAATATGAACATTCACTCGACCGAGAATCGAACCTCCAACCATTCCTTTTACAGTCAGACGCCATCCCACTGCGCCACAACAGCTCTAACTTTTAAGTGATGTAGAAAAATGATGAGTCATGAAAATTTTGTAGGCACTCAACCATAATTATGTTTCCCATTAAAGTAAATACTAGCGGACTTGGCGAATGTGGTCAAGGGTGATTTGTAATTTTATAGAAAATGCTTATTCAGTTCCTATTTCAGGAGTAAATGGACGTTTCCTTCCGTGATTTATTTTTATATAATAAGTTTAAATTAGGTAAAAAAAAGGAACAGAGGAAAACCGATAAGTTTTCTAGTTGTTAGGAAACCTTTCTAATAATTTATTTTGATGGTTTTGGATTTAATATCGTTAGATTCTAATATATAAAAACAATTTCATATTGCAACATATCGGTAAATGTAAAGAAGAAAGGATTAACCCTAAATTCTTTCCGTCTTATACAAGCGTTACGGTCTAAATCACATCGTCCACTGTCATCAACTTATTCATAGCTCTTTGGGGTGTCCTCATGCTTTTTACGCGTTTTCTCCAGTATCATAGAATCTGTATTCTCGATTACCAACGTCGGTCTTCATCTACCTCTCTAACCTCAACAAACCGCATAATAAATATTCCAGCATAAACCTAAATCCATCACATTAACAAACAAACGAACACATTACCATATATAAAATACAAAATTTTGTATTTAAATATATTCTATTACAATCGCGTGTTCTAATATCTGGGGCAGCGTGCAGCGTTAATCACTGTCCGCGTCAGCCGACTCGATAGAAGAGATTGTTGAAACGCCATGCAAACTTCGAAATGACTTTAAATTTGTACTTCCGGTGGATCGTGTGTCTTTAAGATCGGGTTTCGTTAGTGCTGTGAATGTTAGTGTAAAATTTAAATTTACTGTGTTGTAATAGGGAATGTTGATTTTGTTTTGTTTGTAAAAAATCTTTTTTTATTCTTCTCTATGGATTTGTAAACATTGCGACTTCGATCTATAAAATAATATATATGTATATATATATATATATATATATATATATATATATATATATATACATATATATATATATATATATATATTTAATTGCGGGGAATGGAATGTCTAAACACTAGGTTCCCTCTGCCTACACTGCTGTGTGCGGGATACTGCGTGAAGCTGATTGAGAATCAAATCCACAACCTGTCCAAACGTCACCAAACATAACATTTCACGGAAAATAAAGAAATAAATAATGTTATATCAAATATACGTATGAAACCTATCAATCTATAAATATTCGAGCTGGGATTAAAAAGTATAAATAAAGCGTCAAAGCATTGAATTCTAATTTCAATGACATTATTTATAGCCGAGTTGTTAGCGCGGTGCAAACGACGGGTTTTATTTCGTTCTAAAATTTACAAGATCACATAAAATCATTTTGTATAACAATTAAAATGCTGATATATATGTAGGGTAGGTGTTTATATCTTGAAGTATCTTTTGGGTGGGGACAATGTGACGCAATGCGATAGTTTTTGACTGCAAACATGATGGTTGTGAGTTCGATTCCTAATCCGAGGAATGAATTATTTTCAATTTAAATTCAAACACCGTTGGCGTTGAGTTCCGCTACTTAACAGGTACTGTTCCGAATTTGGCCGGAAAACAAAATTAAGAGTAGCTTCATTAAATTCTCTATTCGTACAAGTGAGACGCTAAAAAAGTTTTTTTTTTATTTTTAAGTATTTTTACTTGTCAAACATATATTTTTTAATTATGACACACTGTCTCGATACTTTGAGACATGATGTGTTGCCTGTATGTGAGATACAGTGTGAAACTAAAAGAAAATAATAATAATACTAATAATAAATAGAAACAGACTGTGATCACAAATAGGCTTCCTTATGTTATTAAAACCCACAAACCTCACATTAAAATCACACACATGTAAAAATATTAGTATTAAATTATGAAATTAAACTATTTACGTTTCCCTTTGCCAAAGATACAGTTGCCTTGCCAACATACACCGTACCACAGCCTAAAGGAACAAGTATGCTAAATAATTTCTACAACGCAGTAAATGAATTAAAAATAAAATAAAAATCCTTTTATTTCTTGCATCCTTAGTTAGATTTTTTTCAGTTTCACGCTGTATGTGCACATTGCAGTGTAGACAAAGGGAATTTAGTGTTAAGACACTCCGTTTCCCATTTTCCGCCGAACTTCCGAGGCATTGCGTGTTGAGTGACGGAACTCAACGAACTTAAAAATATTTATAAATAATAATTCATTCCATTAAAAAGAATAATTAAAAAATCGAATAAGAAAAATTGTTTTGAGTCAGTGTTACATTATTATCATTTTAGTTTTTTTTGTCATATATTTTGCTTTAAAAAAAATATTCCTTTTATCACTAACAGGCTACAACACTAACGTCCCTATAAATTATGAGCTAGCAGTTAAACAAACTTTTTTTCCTTAGAGTGAAACGCAGGTGTTTTACAAATTTTAATTATAATTTCAAAATCTTTCAGATAAAAATGATTTATATTGCTTTTATCAGTAAATTTAATATATAAACATATATTCTTTTTATATTTTTAACTAACTGTGTCTAAAAGAAGGTGATGTTTTTCGAGCGTATGTCTGTATGTATGTTTATTTCTTTGACTAGCCTCACAATCTCCATCCTCAACTGTTTTAGATTTACGTAGGCTATGTAAATTTTTACAATAATGACAGCAACTTAAAATGAAGGCCAGTCGTGGCGCAGTGCCACGAGGTGTGACTGTAAAGCCGACTGGTTGTGGGTTTGATCCCCCTCGAGGAGATGAAATATTTACTTAAATTTATATTTCCATTTCTTCGCTCTGGTGTCTAGGTTGAGCCCGGCGTTGATTCTGCCACTCAACACGCAATGCCTCCAGAATTCGGCAGAAAGTGAGGAACGGAGTGTCTTAACACTAGGTTCCCTCTGCCTACCCTGCTGTGTGCGGGATACAGTGTGAAGCTGGTTTGTTTTTTTAACTTAAAATTCAACAATTGGAATATTTTTTAAGAAATATATAAAAATCTGAACGTAGCGAGATGAAAACATTTCTTAAACGTATTTTTTTCTTAAGTGTGAAATAACACTTTAAAAATGTAAAAATATGTAACAACTAGCTTTTTTGTTTTTTTTTTTAAATAAATAACTAATATGGATTTAGAAGGCCATAAGGCTCTAAGAAATTTTAGTATGGTATGGTAGATATTTTATTATAAGTTTCATAGTTTGACCCGCAAAAAAGAGAGCGAGAACTCAACGTGCCGCCACCGTCTCGTCACCAGAGCGAAAAAATGAAAATAATAAATATTAAATTTCCTGCAGTGGGGAACAAACTCACAACCGTCGCGTTTACGCTACCTCCTGCGCCACGACGGCCTCGAATTGATTGACATTTCACAATAAGTATTGACCTATTTTGATATAAAGTAATCTCCTTTAATGTATTATAACTTTTACACATTTCTTTTAAGTTTCTCATGTAAAATACGAGTAATAAACTATAATTTTAGTACATGTGACATAATTTACATACAGAAACTAAGTAGCAGAGACTCTATAATTAGTTCGGAAAATTGCTTGAATTCTAAGAAGTTTTCTAAGAAGTTAAGCAACTTTGTAAGTTCTTTTTTCAATCCTTTATTCCTAAGTCTAAAAGTTGAAGGTAAATTTATTGCTGAAAATGTTGCTTAAAGATAAAATTGAATATCTTGAACTTATAGTATAATTTTTATAGTATATTATTTATTTATTTTTATACTAAGTATATTTATAGTAATACCAAACATAATATAAAAGATATATAGAATACTAGCGACTCAAACGCGACTTCGCCCGATTTAATCTATTGTTATAATATAGCCTATATTCTATTTTAATATATAAACTTTATTACTTTTAAGTTTTTTTTTAATCCGTTTAGTACTTTTTGCGGGAAAGTGAAATAAGCTAATCTATCCTCATAAATTTTCACATTTATAATATTAGGACGCTCCACGTTGTTCCCACATTGCAGTAGTGTAGGCAGACAACTCAATGTCAAGACATTCCAATCTCCAATTCCCACCCGAATTCAAGACATTGCATTTTGAATGGCGAAACACAACGCTACATTTTGTTCTACAGAAAGAGAAAATAAAAAAAATACCCGAATTTGGAACTAACCCGTAATCATCGTGTTTAAATTTAGATGCTGTTCCACTGAGTTACGATGCCCACGTACATTGGGAAAAAAAAATTGTACAAGGTCAGGTTTGTTGCGACTACAAACACGCAGTATCTTAATATAAACGTAACGAAACACGTGATTGATCACCAAACACTCTGATCTGTTCATTTAAATTACTTTTTAAAATTATATAGATTTTTTTTTATTTAATATTAACATTTTTAAATTTCATAGATTTTTTTTGTTAATATTTTAAATATTGCAAAATAAATTTGACATAAAAAAAATACGATAATATTATTTCTTTTTAACAACAAAAATGTTATATTGAGTTTACTATGTTAGCTTCGTATCAGAATAGTCTAATATTGATAGCAGTACAAGGCTACCAGTAGGTACTATTACCTCCTATGTGTTAATGTACTGCACACGACGCTTCACATTGAATAGAGATTGACAATAATAATGTGGTTTATAATTCATGTAGTGGTTTAGTTTGTCTGTATGTACGAGTATGTAGTACTAGGAACGGAGACTAATTTGAAAAAAAAATATTTTAAAGTAATATTATATTAGAAATTTTAATTTATATTGAAATATTGTAATTTTTTTTATAAATTTTGAATGTAGATAAGTTTTAAGACACTCTATTTTACTTCGTTATTTTATTTCTAAATTATTAGATATGGACCACATATCCGTAGTAATTAGGTAAAATTATAAAAATTAAAATAAAAAAAAAATTAAATCAGCTTCACGTTGTATCCCGCACACAGCACGGTAGGCAGAGGGAACCTAGTTTTAAGATACTCCGTTCCCCACTTTCTGCCGAATTCTGGAGGCATTGCGTGATGAGTGGCAGAACTCAACACCAGAACAAACAAATAGAAATATAAATTTAACTAAATATTTCATCTCCTCGTGGGGATCGAACCCACAACCAGTCGGTTTTACAGTCACCCTTCGTGCCGCTGCGCCACGACTGACCTCAATAANTACAGATTTATTATAAGTATAGATTACTATCCAACTGACAAAGTTAATGTATGAATGTATGTATGGAAGTATATTTCTGTGTCAAACGAACGGGACCTATTCTTGAACCAATGAAATGTTCACAAGGAGCTCCTTAGCATTTACCTAAATATTAAATAAAACAGAATATATTTCCAGTATTTTCGTACTTTAGTATTTCTATATTTATTTTCGACTAAGCAGACAGTAAAGGTAATGTCACTCTTCATATATATATTCTCAAAAACAAAGGCGATATAAAGTACAGAATTATATACATAATTGTGTACATGGAAAAGGCATTAGCCGTAATGTATCGGTGTATTATTGTTTGGTGTTTAGGGAATTTTGATATGAAAAAAAAAACAATATAAATTCGTTTTAGTTTAAATAAATATGAAAATATAGTATTATTATTTTTTCTCCACATTCCGTTCAATTTTTGCGTATTGAGTAAAACTCAATACTGAATTTTGTTTAAATATTAAAATATGTTATTTAAAAAACATATCATTTTAATATTTTATTGAGGCCAGTCGTGGCGTAGTGGCACAGTGACTTTTACAGTCATACTTTGTGCCACTGGTTGTGGGTTCGATCCCCACTCGAGAAAATGAAATATTTATTTAAAATTATATTTCCATTGGCAAATCTAGTGTCGAGGCAAAGCGCGGCGCTGAGTTCTGCCACTCAACACGCAAAGCCTCCAGCATTGGCTCCAACACAAGGCTCCCTTTGCCTACCCTGCTGTGTGCGGGACACAGCGTGAAGTTGATTTATTTATTTATTTTATTGAGACAGAATCCACGATCTTAAAGGCTTAAGGCTGTAACGATAGTTACTTCTTGAATTTTGGTCGTTCGAAAATTTACTCGGGCTTACAGAAACAGCTTGAGCAGAATGCCGTAAATTAGTTAAAAATAACTATTGTATTCGAAGAAATCCTTACAAACTTATATATCCGCTAGCCTTGTTACAATGCAATCTCATTCTAAATACTCCTACTAGCTAACTAAAAAGATCTTGGATATTTGCGATTTATACACAATATAAATTAAACTGTTCAACAGATTTTTTAGCTTTACGCTGTAATCTGCAAATAGTAGAGGTAGAGGGAATCTGGAAACCTAATGTTATAAGTTATAACGCTTCGTTCCCATTAAGACACGTCGATTCCTTACATGTAGGTAGTAGGTGACCACCACGTTACCACGGACTACAGTAAAATGAGCGAAACGTCGGGTTGCTAAAAAGGTACAACACTGAAAATGTATGTACGATTAATTCCATTATTGAAGAGTTTCATATAAAATACCCAGTCCTAGCTATTTGTTTGCTGGGTAATTACTTTTGAAAATGGGCGTCGCTTAAAACTCAGATACCGCTCTCATATTACACGTTTATTATACACAATACAAATAATAATGGGAATGACGACACTCAGCTAAATTAAAATCTTTATGTTTCGCGTTATAACGACTTTCGGTAAAAGCGTTTCTTGATTAAAATATATGAATTTGTGATTATTGTTTAACAAAAGTTTGCGTGTTGACGGTAAAATTTAATGTGAGGAAGTCGACATTTTGATTATTGTAGATATTTTCTTTAATTCATTTATCATAAATTTTGAAGATTTGAGAATTTGGCGCAACATGAGGAACAGAGTGATTTAACACTAGGTTTCCACTGTCTACTCTGTTGTGTGCGGGATACAGGATATAATATTAGTTTAGATGTAAATTATATATCCACCATAAATAAAATATAATAAAACAACGAGGTCAGTCGTGGCGCAGGAGCACGATGCACGACTGTAAACACGACAGGTTCTGAGTTCAATTCAAATTCGATAAAATGAAATATTTAATATTTTCGTTTCTTCACTCTGTTAACGAAACAGTCTTTGGGTATTTGGAATGTGCCATGTATTCTTGATACAAAAAGTAATAAAAAGCAAGAGTTTTGTATACGAAACCTAGTTATTTCCATATATCAAGCAAGCAAAGCTGCTGGTAAACGCTAGTTTTCAATAAAACTTACATAGTTTCTCAAACAAATAGACATAAATATATATGTAGAATCTCTATACCGCGTCCACACTTCATATATACACAGATCATAACATTAGTAATTTAAGAGGCAATTAGAATAATGACAAATTGGGTTTTTTAACGTCTCGTAAATACGCACGTCTCTCAGCGTCTGTGCGTCGCACTAAATCTTTTCAATTTATATATTGGTTTACTCCATTATTACCTAATCATGGTGTTCGTGTAATATGTACATGATAAAATATAATATGATGTATGTATGTACATATTATATGTACAGTAGAGTTCGCGAGGTTTAGACTGAACATGCATTTTTTATACAAACGATTTAAAAGTAGGACCAGAAAAAAACCTCTTTTTGAATTCCGTAGAAATTAAAAAATCAAATGAAATCTTTTGCCTGAGTGAAAATCGAACCTACAATCTTAACCTTAACAATTAGACGCACTATAGGTTCTTCTATTACTATAATAATAGATATAAGTAATAAAATAACTTGTCACAGCATCAAAATGCTGTTAATCATAATTTTACTATCTAAGCATTACTTGGATATGTACCAAATATTCCTGACGACTATAAATAACGTAAGTTATTGGTATTTAATTTTCAATACATACATACATTATATATGTATGAGGCACAGTGTAACGCAACAGAGGGCACAGGTTCGAAGCCCTTTGAACCAATACGTTGTTACCTATTGTTTGTAATAGCTTATGAATTTTATATTTTTGGTAGAATATGGCCTGTGTTTAAAATATTATTATTCATAATTTTTAAACAATTATAAAATATCGATGTAAAATATATATTAAAAGTTAATAAATATTTTCATATATACTCCATACTCCTCCGTACATAAAAATATAATTGAAATAATATTCTTGAAAAGTGAAAGCTTTGGGTTCTACCATTTCCCACGCCGTATCTGGCGTTTCATTGCCAAAGTGGAAAGCGGAGTATCCTAAAACTACTACAATCAATTTACAATGTCTAAAAAAATTAACAGAAAGTGAGGAACGGAGTGTGTTAACACTAGGTTCCCCCTGGTTACCCTTCAGGGAAAAAAGCGTAAAGAAACAATTTAAGTAAAATTCAATAAACAGTTAACCATTTTATGGTAATTCGGCACTTATTTCAGTACTTACAGATAATACCCGTATGAGTTTTAATTTAACGCCAAAAGGAAACACGAGTTGTTGATATTGAGGCCTTGGTACAAAATTTATAGCGCAGGAAGTCCTTACGCGCGTTAGTAAAGATGGTTAGAATATTTTTCATTATAATTGGACCCGTGGTTAATTGAATAGCTCGGGAAGTCTAGTAATTTCAAGTATTTGCTTTGTTATTGTGAATTTAAGTTCTATAAATAAGTTAAATAATATAATATAAATGTGCTGTAACTTTTAATTTTTCGTTTTTGTTTCCTACATGGCAGGGTTGGTAAGCTGAGGGAACCTGAGAACATAATGTTAAGACACTCCATTCTCATTAAGACTCTCGGTTCCACACTTTCCGCCGAATTTAGGAGGCACTGCGTGTTGAGTGATGGGACTCACCGCTGCTTTTTGCCTTGTTACCTGTTTCCTTCAGTAGAAGTTCTTTCAGTTCGCACTTAGACAAAACACAATTTATGACTTTCGGTCACTATCGCTCTTTGCCCTCTAAATCTTTCTGTATTTCTGCCCATGTATGTCCCTATGAATTACGTAACATCTGTAATTGCTCCAAAATAACCAGATCTGGTTCTATAAAATATCTTGGCGTCCTCATCGATGAAAACCTTTCCTGGAAGAATCACATACGAGCTTTGACTTCACGTATACGAAAACATGCATACATCTTCAAACAACTTAGATATAGCGCTAGCCCACAAACACTAAGCATGGTTTACTACGCCCTCGTANTATGTGTGTATATGTGTGTATATATTTATTTTTTAATTCAGTAGTATTAATTGTATAATATTTTTTGGATTTTTTAAGAAGGTACTTTTTTACTATACGTCGTATCCCTGACATACACGTAACAGTTAAAGGGTACCTAGTGTTAAGATACATCATTCAGTTTTCGAGACAGAAATAAAACTTCGTTCCCACAAGAGTTAATCAAACCTACAACTGTCACGTTTACAGTAAGAATGTTGTACTTGAATGTATGAATCAATCTTATTACTGACAATGACTTACAATTTACTTACACCTTATTCCATTTTACTTACACAACTAACCCCTTGCCACTTAGCGTCGATAAAGTACAAATATCGACGCAAATGGTCATTATTAACGATATCTTATTAATATTATTATACAACTTAAAATTTACTATCAGATTTAATTTCCTGCAAGTTTAATTATAAATTGCTATAAATACTTCTAGATTTCATTACTCCGTTCAAATTAAATATATCTACATATTATTATGTAGTTAATAGGCGTCAAGTGATTTATGTTTTCCGCAGAAGAATAAAAGTTCAATGGGACAGCGTAACGTAAACGTGATAAGAATTCAATTCTACACGACGCCGACGGAGAAAATTTTTATCTTCCCCTTCTGGTCAAAGACAAAGTGTGACGGTGAGTTTCGTCACTTAACACGCAGTGTGGAATCTGGGTGGAAAGTGGATAGTGTAGTATTTTAAACACTGCATTCCTATACTAAGTTTTTTCTTTCTATTTTCCTCGTATATTTTTAAGATTTAATTTTTCACGATTTCTTATAATTTTTTTGTGTCATTTCTTATAATTTTTTTGTGTCATTTCTTATAATTTTTTTGTGTCATTCATATTTATAAATAATATATTAATAAAGTTAACTAAACCGGTAAGTTGTCCACTATACCTGTGTTAGTACAGTGGAGTGTATCGAAACAATTAACGCCATACATATACGATTATAGCCTTCTTCGATAAATGGACTATCAAACATAAAAATAATTTCTCAAATCGAACTAGTAGTTCCCGAGATTAGCACGTGCAAACAAACTCTTTAGCATTATAAAATTACTATAAATTTACTACACAAAAATAAACATGCAAAAATCTAAAATATATGCAAATTAAAAAAAACCGCAAAAAATCATACAAAGATGTAATTTTATTCCATCTTGATAAGCACCTATTGTTTTTACAATTACTTTTTAGTACTTCTGAATGTATCTTCAGTCTTCAAGTTCATTGCAAGAACGTGTTAATGATATAAGATACTTAAATTAATTAGAAAGATACTTATATGTACTATATATAAATGGTTGACCGGGTTTTTTTATTATATTTTTAGAAAAATATGGGTCTTTTTTATTTTAAATGGCTGATTATTTTAGTCTATTACTCTGTCATGGCACAGGACAGTGATTAGCTTAGCATAGTGTGCATCTTGCATAACATGGTAGGCAAATTGAACCTGGGAACCTAGTGTTAAAACACTCTGTTCCCATTAAGACACTTCCACTCCCTACTTTCCGTCTAATTCTAGAGGCATCGTGTATTGGGTGGAACTTAATATCGCGACGTTGAGTGCCACTATTGAATACATACGTGCCATTTTAATATTATATGCAAAAGTCAAGGTAATTTTTTTTTGTAATTCGCAATTTTTAACATAAATTAATTAAGAGGTTAATTACAGGACGTACATATTTAGTATTTTTTTTGTATTTTTTTTATAAATTGTAAGCCTTTTCGACCTAATTCATTTGCCATTCAACTTATCTTATTGAAATTAAACTTGTTTAAAAATAATTAACTAAATTATAATATTTACTTAACATGACATTAGTTCGTAAGCAAAAACGTAATTTGCTTTCGTATCAAGGTCAGAAACATGTGATTCACTCATATTCGATTTTCCGAACATTTCGATTAAGTATCAATCTAGTGTTAGAACACTCCGTTCCCATT
The DNA here is from genome assembly GCA_013403705.1 of Heliconius hermathena. NCBI lineage: Eukaryota > Metazoa > Arthropoda > Insecta > Lepidoptera > Nymphalidae > Heliconius > Heliconius hermathena. The sequence continues at coordinate 174,724 of JAAIXJ010000225.1, forward strand.
AAGACACTTCCGCTACCCAATGTCGGCCGAATTCTGGAGGCCTTGCGTATTGAGTGGCGGAACTCAACGCCGCGCTTTTTTGCCTCTTGCTTGCTATTAAAAATATGCTTATATTATTATATTTTTTATAGCCAGCAAGCATTTCATCGAACTGCATTTACCTCAAGTTGATTTCTGATATAATTCATTAAAAGGTGCAACGTCCTCCGCTTCCTTCGAGCTCGTGTCCTTCAATATAATTTTTACTGCTTATTGCTATCATACAAGTTCAAAATAATCATATAAATTTTAGTTTTTATTACTAAGTTTTATTTTAAGTAAATTATTTTCATGAAATTTGGAAATAAAATGTTTAAGGTTTTATGGGTTCTAATTCATTGTAGGGAACAAAATAGTTAACATAACAATTTTAACAATAAAACTTTCAAATACATATATATAAATTGTTATCTCTTATAAAAAAAATCAGCTTCACGCTGTATCCCGCACACAGCAGGGTAGGCAGAGGGAACCTAGTGTTAAGACACTCCGTTCCCCACTTTCTGCCGAATTCTGGAGGCATTGCGTGTTGAGTGGCAGAACTCAACGCCGCGCTTAACCTCGACACCAGAGCGAAGAAATGGAAATANCGTAAGTTAGTGATAAGTCAGAAATAAATGAATGGCACATCACTGCATTCCGAACTTTCATCTTTAGCCAAGTTGAGAACGTATTAATTTTCAAATCAGGAAAACATATCGCATCGTTTAATATATAATGAGTAAACAAGAGAGTACCGTCACTAATTTATTCTACATACTTCACAATACATCGAAGAAACCAAAATAAAATCCAATTAAACGCAATTTTCAATGAAAATATGGAAATTAGCGATAAGTGGAAATACAAGTTTTGAGTGAAGTTCCTTTTATCAACAAATATGGTTAATATTATACAACTGAAACGAATAGGTAGGTGTATGTTTTAAGATTTTTAAAGTGTTAGTCCACACTTAGAAAAGAAAAGTACTTATTTAGAAAACGTATAAAAATTTGAACGTAGTGGGACTCGAACTCGCGCCTCCTGGGAACCGACCAGGAGTATACAAAAACATACAAAAAAATACAATAGCTATAATAATATAACCGATTAAGTAAAGCCTACAAAAAATACAATTTCAATACAAAATTTACAAATACTTTTTGAGTTTGTCGAAAAAAATCTTAATTACTTAATATTTTCTTTAGAAACAATTCAGAAAGTCGGCCCCGGTAATACCTTTTTCCAAACGTATTTTCGTTGCTAATCCCCGGGAACCAATTAAATATTTTTAAATCTCCTCAATGGCTGAGCAAGCGAAGCGATGGACAAATTAACGATCTAATTTTGGCCCATAATTTGGTATTCTATTGAAACGATTTTTTGTTAATAAAGGAATATTTGGAGTTAGCTTTTGTATTTGTTATTATAATAATATAAAATTTAATTAGATTGATTGTTAATGGAGGCTGCGGTTTGGTCACCAAGTGGCTTTGTTAGCGCATCCCAAAGTGTAGGTGCGAAATTGAAAAAAATTGCTAAGAATATGAATTTTAATATTATTATGACCATTTATCCAATATCGTATTGTAATCAACTATTTTAATACATCGAATTAAAAATAACATAATCTTATTAAATCATATACTTTTATGAAGCACCCAAAATCTCCTAAGCCAAATAAAATAACTCGCTACCATAGAATTATGTCAAAAATGTATAAATTTTTGTCAGCTTCACGTAAATAGCAAGATCGTCAAAGGCAACTTAGTGTTTAAGACACTCCGTTACCACTTTCCGCACAATTTTCGTCACATCGCGAGTTGAGTAGCGGAACTAAACGCTGCACTTGTATCTTAGAAATAAAATAAAATCAGCTTCACGCTGTATCCCGCACACAGCAGGGTAGGCATAGGGAACCTAGTAATAAGTTACTCCGATCCCCACTTTCTGTCTGGAGACATTGTGTGTTGAGTGGCAGAACTCAACGCCGCGCTTTGCCTCTACACCAGAGCGAAGGAATGGAAATATATATAAAAAAAAAGGTTAAGTAAATATTTTATCTCCTCGAGTGGGGATCGAACCCACAATCAGTCAGTTCTAAAGACACACTTTGTGCCTCTGCGCCGCGACTGGCCTCTTGGCCAAAAAAAAAATATTGACTATCATCATAGTGACATCTTTGAATTACTGTTTAAAACAAAATTTGGAACAGAACGTTGTTTAAGTTATAAATAGCGTTAAGCAGAAAGTAAAATTAGTAGAAAATTAACGTTTCTCGCCAACGAAGTGTTAAATCATGTTACGTTTCAAATAATTTTAATGTAGGTTTTGTTAAATATTTTGAGTTATTTCCATAATAAGAATTAACATGTTGGAAATATTGGAACTACGATTAGTTTGTATATGTATACATATTAAATATTCCAACAAAGGCATATATATGTAAAAACGGTTAAAAAGATTTTTTTACATATAGTTTGGAGATTAAAGTGGTACGTAACTAAATACTAGATATTTCTCTCTTCCACCATCCTTATCTGTCAAAATAAGTAAAAGTAATAAAAATGCAAAAGTATTTTAGTCAAATTTCGTTTATCCAATTTTGAAGTTTTAAGCATTATTCTAATACAAAATTATATTTCAAATTTGAATAAAAATATTCCAAATTCATATTTCTCACTGCAACAGTTAAATTACCTAAGTTCATTTAGCTATAATATATGCCTATACGTATCGTTAAAAGTCAATATCATAGCGACCTTTAGTTATCAATTACGGTAGAAACCACAATATTTAACTCGTATGTAGTGGCAGTGACTTTTCGACACTCACTACGTAGTTGACGTGAGCTAATGATATGTTTTTTACTTGATTGCAATGACGTTACGAAATATACGTAGCTATTTATGGATATTTTAATGTGGTCATATGTTATGTAAGTCTGCTTAAATAAAAAATATGATGGAACGGAGTGTGTGAACACTCTGAGATGCGTAAGGTCAGAAAAAATTATTGATCTGTAATAAAATTAAGACATTAAGACATTCCGCTTAAGACTCACCGCTTAATTTTCTAGATATTACGTGTTGAGTTTCGGAATACAATGCATAACGCACGTTTACAGAAAATGAATATAACTCATTTCCCAGAGTGTAAATCAAACCTACGACTATCGCATTTACAGTTGCCGTTGCGCCACGATGGCCTCATATAAAATAACAATAGTATAATATAAAATGTCGCAGCTGCTTCAGATGTAAATCTTCACACATATTCTATCTATAAATAAAAAGCCAGAATGACTATAGGTACATATAATTTGAGAACAAAAATGTGATAAATTGAAATATAAATTGAACGTTTCATTTAAATGATAATTATTTTGTGGACGAGTTTTAATATTGTCTGATGTGAAGGAATTTTGTAAGTGAATTTTTGGAAAGAAAAAAGAAAAATAAAGGAATACAATTTTTTTTAATGGCCGTTGCATAGTATATAAGATAAATAAGTAATAAGTCATCTCATGTCCTTTACTTTCCGTTTATGTAGAGTTCGGTGAGCTATACAAACTACACAGTAAGAAATAGAAATATATTAAACAAAATATTCAAAAAAACAGACACATATTATATTTATATGGAACTACATATAAGTATGTAAATATTTTAAATCACACACGCAACCAAACCACGTGTCCAATAAAAAAAAGCATTGGCAATAGAATACCTTAAACTATCAGTAGACAAAAGGTAACCTACCTACCGACCGTATAGAAGATGTCTTCTCAAAAATAAAATACGGCCAGTACGTCGTTAGCCAACTATCTGTCGCTGTGGTATTAAAATAGCTGATGTCCGTCCGACGCTGCAGACAATACAGTTGACTGTTAGACTGACTGTCTATTTCGAGTTAAATTTTACTATTCGCTTTTACAATGTCTTGGTTTTTTAAAAGTTTTGGCAAACAAGTATTTATACGTTTGACGTGGTCAAACTAGTAATATGTATGTGTGTATGTGTCATCATAACTCCTAAACGGCTGAACAGGTTTTGATCTAGTCTTCTTTGTGTGAAAGGTGATTTAATCGAGAGTGTTCTTAGTCATGATTCAGGAAAATATGTTCAGCCGTTTTTAGATCATCAGCTTTTTTCTAATTGATTAAAGGTTGTAAATAAGAGGTTTATGTGTTGGGGTATTTTCAATTTTTGATTTAATTATATATATTATTTAGACATTCCGTTCGTAATCTTTTTCGCTATATCATTAAGTTTATTATTTTTATAATCTTTATTTTTTTTAAATACTAACTCATAAATTAATGCTAAGCGATGCTTATTATGTTGTGGCATCACATCGTCTTAGTTGTGATGAAACGTTATAATACTCAAAAAAAATGTATTCATGGTTTTATATAAATACCATAAAAACATATATTTATGAAGTAAAACATAGATTTCTAGTATGTTGTTTCAGTGCATTTGTGAACCTAATATTCCAAATAAAGCAAAAGTAATGTATGTAAAGTTTATAGAGTAATTTTTTCTTTAATTAATTAATTACTCAGTAGAGATAATATATAGTTTAAAATTTTATAAAGGCTTGAAAAAATATGTTTCCATATCATAAATACAAACATCATAGCACTCTATATGTAAAATGATTTGCAGATTAATTTACTTTTCTGAATTCACACTTAGTTAATTAAAATGATAGAACAAATATACAAATAAAAGATATCGAGCAAACAAATAAATACTTCAATATCAACAGCCGGAAAATTGAAACTAAAACACTATCAAATATTGAAAATACATTAATAAAATTGAAACACAGTATGAATTAGTAGTGTTTTGATATAAAAAAGAGTATTTGTGTTTTTTTTATCTCCACGCTGTATCCTGCACAAAGCAGGCAGAGGGAACCTGGGAACCTAGTGTTAAGATACTCCGTTCCCATTAAGACAATTCCGTTCTCCATTTTACGCCAAATTCTAGAGGTGTTGCGCGTTGAACGGCATAACTCAACCCCGCGCTTTGCATCGTTACCACAGTGAGGAAATAAAAATAAACAGATATTTAATTTCGTCAAGTGGTAATTGAACCTACAACCTGCCGCGTTACAATCATACGCTTATGTCCCTGTGCCTCGACCGTCCTCACAAATGTTGAAACTACATTAACAAAATTGAAAAACAATATGAATTAGTATAGTGTTTCGATATCAAGGTAGTTTATATGTAATAAAATATTACCCGCATTTCCATACGTAATGTGATAACAGAGCTCGATAAAGCACGAGTAAAGAGTTTAATACCTATATGTATGTGATGTAAATTTGAATGGAGTATTTTATACAATAGAAGTTTAATATTAATATTATAAATCCAATCAGCTTCACGATCTATCCTGCACACAGCAGGGTAGACAGAGGGAAACTAGTGTTAATACACTCCGTTCGCCAGTTACCGCCGAATTTTGGAGGCATTGCGTGTTGAGTGGCGGAACTGTACGCCGCGTATATTTCATTACCTCGAGTGGGGATCGAACCCACAACCATTCGCGTTTACAGTCACAGTTTGTGCCCCTGCGCCACGACTGGCCTCAAATTAATATTATAGTATGTACTTTTTTTGTGATAAGCATATATAAATATGATAATTTAGTCAATTGTGATCGTATATCAATTGCCTAGGACAATATACCATAATTTTATTCTGTTACTATCAAATAAAATTAAACAAATGAATTTTGTTTATACTATATACAGCACTGCCTCAAAATCTTAAAAGAAACAAAACTAAACCACAAAAAGAATTTCATCACATCCACATCTCTCAAACAATTCAAGATATCAATGAAACATATAATAAGTATAATTAAAAATCACTTTAGCCCATACAAAAATGGCAGGATAAGTAGGTATTTATTGTGAAAAACTAGAAATGCCCAGTTGATGTACGCCTCGTAAAAAGTTATCCAGGCCGTGAGGTGACCGTCTTTAACCTGTTTACTACGCAACCTGTAGCATACCATACCAGAATATATCAATTCTTTTGCAATCGTATAAAAAACTCGATATTATTACGTATTTATATATGTATTGTATTGTGGAGTGTGAGTATGAAGATAGCGGATTCAAATTTTACGTGATAGAAATTTAATTAAAAATATATTGTAGGGTTACGTTGTTGTTTATGTTGTCATATCGTAATCGTCAACACAGAATAATTTTATACGTCACCATATTTTTCCATTTTTCTATTCACACATTTTCGTATTTTTTGAACCTACAGACAGAGAGAAGCTAAGATTGAGATACTTCGGTCTCCATTTTGAACACAATTTTAGTGCTGCGTTTTATTTTCTTGTTACTAGAGCGATCAAATAAAAATAACGCATTCCCTCGAGTAGTAATGGAACCTACAATCGTCACGTTCAGAGTCAGACGTTGTTTCGCTGCGCCACGATAGCCTCAATCAACGATTTTTCGTGAAGAGACTGGAGGGAAAGTCATTGCTTTTTATACCTTTTGCTTATATAGAGACATGGTTTGATGTGGAAAAAAAAAGAGTGTAAGAGTGTATCTATTATACATTAACTTCTTTTTTCACTATACCTAACAAAAAAAAAGCATAATGTAAGATGATAATAATAAGTAAATTATCTTTCATATTACCAGTAAAAAACGGCGCGTGTATATATTTTATGACGGGACCATCTAATAAATTATATTAAAAATAGATCTATTTGATGTTCACAAAAGTTGACTGTTACGAGACTCATTGTGTTAATTTCAAATTTCATTTCCTTTTTATTTTTAGATGTGTATAATTTGATATTTTATATTTATATTTTTATTAATTTATCGCAGATAATGTAGTGATTTGACACTATTCTTGGCATTTAGTAATTTGCAGTGATATAAGATATCACTTGGTCTAATCAGGTGAAAGAAAAAAAGTATATCGAATATAATTATTTCATTCAACGTAAGAAACCAACTACTTAACAACAACCAGCGCGCAGTAACGGCATTATTGACTAATATTTAATTACTAATGTTTTATTACTATTTGTACAATAAAGTATTATTATTATTAATAGATTATGCTGATATTATAATACTTACAAAGCTAAAGAATTTGTTTGGGTGAACCGCTTCTTTGGGTTCGAATTGAAAAAAAAAACATATAATAATATATAATAATATAGTAATATATATACACAGTCGAATTTAATTGTAGAGTATTTTAAAACTGCCTTATGCCAATAACACGTTCAATTCTTGACCTCAAAAAATATTTAAGCGGATATATAACTAGAATGCAACTATAGATACTAATCTGTAGACTTAGAGTTCCATTAGATTATAGAGTTCCATAATAATAATAATATATGAAACATAAAAAGTCACATTTTCATTCGATATTAAGACATTAAGTCATACATAATAATTACTACAGAAGCACTTTACGTGTTTTTGCTAGAGGTAATTACGCCTTCAGGTTTTTGCTGTTATAAAGTTTTGTGCTCCAACGAAACATTAGTGTTGAGTAATTGTGAGTTTTCACATGAATGATACTGAAAGAAGAAAGATTCATTTTCTGTATGTAAATAAACATGTAGATATATCAAGAAATATTAAAAATTAAACTCTTAAATTGGATTAATATCGTATAATAATATTCTGATTAGGGAAAATCTTGGCAATTAGTTTCACGTTGTCTTTCCCAGACGTTGCAGGATAGGCAGACGGAACATGGGAATGTAGTGTTAAGACACTCCGTGCTTCACTAATCGTTGGATTCTCGAGGTATTGTGTGCTGAGTGGCGGAACTAAACGCAGCGCTTTACGTAATTATTAAAGAAAACATCAACAATTCAAATTTGATAATACTTGTCTGTAAAGTTGCGATTTTCACGACCGCCAATGTTTGTAGGCTTCCCGCATATAGCGGAGTTTGGTCAAAATGAATTGCATATTGAGCGGCGGAACTCGAAACATTTTGTTTAATTAAAAAGCAAATATAATATGCATATAATATAACATATTTAAATAGAATAGAGAAATTCACTAAATAAAGTATAAAATTATTGGAGATAAAAATTTATTTATAAAATTTAGAATTAACTGTTAAAATATAGTAGTATCATATATGCGTACATATATACATTTTTTATAGCTTCACGCTGTATCCTACGTATAACAGAATAGTTAGAGGGAACATGGGAACCCAGTATTAAGACACTTTGTTACCATAAAGACACTTCTGTTCCCTACTTTCCGCCGAATTCTAGAGGCATTGCGTGTTAAGTGGTGGAGCTCAACGCCAGGCATCATTACCAGAAAATGATGTTTTTATTATATAAAAACAAATAAATATGAACCCACATTTGTAAAATATTGCGAAAGAAATTATAAATTTTAAATTTAAGACAGCAATACATGTAGGTACGTAATAAATGTGTATAACATCTAATATAGAGGCCAGTCGTGGCGCATGGGCACAAAGTGTGACTGTAAAGCCGACTGGTTGCGGGTTTGATTCTCACTCGAGGAGATGAAATATTTATTTAAATTTATATTTCCATTTCTTCGTTCTGGAGTCGAGGCAAAACGCGGCGTTGACTTCTGCCGCTCAACACACAATGTCTCCAGAATTAAAGAAAGAACACTAGGTTCCCTCTGCCTACCCTGCTATGTGCGGGATACAGCGTGAAGCTGATTTATTTATTATCTAATTATAATGATTATTATTAATGCTTATCAATTTTTGTAGCACCGAATAAAAAAAAATCTCATCAAAAATAACATATATTTTTTTGTATAAAGTAAGTAATTATAAGTTTTTAAATGTTCATAAACTAGTTTTTGTTGTAAATTTTAATAATCAACACATTTTTTACGGAAATTATATTATACAAAAAAATCCAATAACAATTTTCTGCAATCAAATTTCACTCGAACTTTTAGCGAGCTTTAGGAAATGTTGACTGAGAGCGCTAATATTTTTCAGGAATTTTTGCGATTTCGCCATTCGTACAACAAATAAATAAATTTCCCACAAAAGAAATGGTAATGAAAACAAAAATTAAATACTCACGTGGAATATAGTCTCGTAAAAATCCGTTCGTCTATCGATTCTGTTTAATATATCACTAAAATCCCCGTCAACACGACTCACACAGTACATAAACACACAAACATACAATAGAATATTATAAAAAAGATATTTTAATACAATTTTAATTGAAAATCCATAGAAATCGTAATGGAACGTAAATTTTCGCGGGAAATGTGTTAAAACGTAACACGTCCCACCCACGTAACGATCAGAGAGCAACTAAAGACTAAATAGCGGATTCACCTGCAATGCGTGCGCTGATCGGTTCGGACAGAGGGAGATGGAACCATGTTATTTGTATGGGATCGGAGAGGGATAGACATAGAGACACGTGCTCACCCCCTCCCGTAGGGTGAAGCCGGTTTCAGGAAAGTAGTAGGCATGGAATGAAAAGTGCGTACACTGTATTACAAAATAAATGGACGTGATTTATTATATTTTATTTCAATGTTTTTGTTTATTTTTGAATAATATTTCAAGTACAAAAGTATTTTTTATTACTTAGTCCCATACTAAGTTTTAATAACGATACTTTTTTTTATTTATTGTCAATATTTAGGGCGTCGTGGCGTATTAGTGCAATGCCTGACTATAAGAATGACGTTGGGTAGTTCGATTCCCAATTGAGGAAATGAAAATTATCTAGAAAGTGGGGAACAGAGTATCTCAACACTAGGTTCCCTCTGCCTACCATGCTATACACAAGACACGGCTAGTGAAGTGAAAGCTAAAAAAAAATTGTGTTTTAAATACCGTTATCATAGCATGTGAAAATGTATTTTGTCCGATATGTACATATGTAGTGTATTTAAACCTGTACTCGTAAATGCAGATTATAATTGTAATCAGCTATAGGCGAGCCATCACAAATTTTAATTATAATAATACATAATACTAATATTTAATATGATATCTAACATTTATTCGGAACTCTTAATATTCTTTTTTTTAATGTTAGGTATAAAATTTTGATAAAAGATAAATATTTGACATTAAAAAATAGGGGATTTATTTAAGATCGTGGCACATTGGGCGCTACTATAAATCCGATGGTTGTTGGTTCGATTTTCCCCTCGGAGAAATGAAATATTTCCTTTCTCCGTTCTGGAAATATAAAGCGCGGCGTTAAATTCACCACTCAACGGTTAAATAAATAGGTATGGAAAATTAAGAACAGAGTGTCTTTACACTAGAATATCTCTCTGTGGCGTGAAACTACGTATTGAAGATTCATATTTCCTAATAATAATTATTATAAAATAGGTCACGTAAGCAGCTAACAAAAACTTTGTACGCAATTCGTATTATATATATATTATAATCATAATTTACAAATTGGCCTTGAGCTTCATTATAAGATGTAAATTTTTCATACATTTTTATAGTGTTAATTCAAATAATTCTTTGCTAAATATTCTTTAAATAGTCTATTGTTGTTTCATTTTTATATAATGTTATCTATTTTGCAAAAATAAATCAGTATGATGTATGATAACGTCATTGTACAGTGTACACTCTGGCCATCACATTATTTGAAGTATAAGGCTGTGTGTTCGGACCCCGCTTCCGCTCTGGTAGAACGGCCATGGCTTTAATTCCGTCTTTCTAAATTTGGAAACGAAAGTGTCTTATTAAAGAATGTAATTTCTTAATACTAGATTCACAGGTTCCCTCTGCTTACTATGCTATGTGAGGGTTATAGCGTGAAGCTATTGCGACGAAGCACCGATTTCAGTTCCGCTAAACAACACGCAATGTCACAGTGTCTTAAAGGAGTGGTTATTTTTTCCCACTCTGTAAGATGAACAAATAATTACTTCTACCAGAAATCAAAGTGGTATCCTTACAAGCAATCAATAAAAATCAATTCCTCAAGTTTCCGCCGTTTGACTGAAGCAATTGACAAAATTATTTTTAATTGAAATATCGCATGCAACGAAAAGGCAGGTCATCCATCAAGTCTTTTAACTTCTCGTATAATTATAAGAAACGTGTTTTAATGTAATTCACTGCATCACGACCGCGACTGCCTACTTACTGCTGACGTCATGCCGTTACCTGGATTAAAACAAAAAAATAAATTAATATTTTTAAAATATTATTTTATTTATAATTTGTGTTATATTGTGGAACAGTATCTTGCTGTAAACGCGATGAGCGCAAGTTTAGATTTTCATGAGGAAATGAATTATTTTCATTTTCTCTCTTCTGATAACAAGACAAAGCGCGGCGTTGAGTTCCGCTATTTAACACGTCAAGTTAAAGATCGTGAGGAGTGACAGACGCTTATTATTTATAACAGAATAGTGTCATACAATCAATTATTTGTATTAAAATAAATATGACTTAATATTAATGTAATATAAATATATACATAGTTTCTAATAATTTCAATTTAAATGAAGTTAAATGAAGATATAGATTTACGTATATTGTGAAAATACAGTGACTTGTCCCATGATCTAATAATTACGATTTTTATTTTTATATTTTTCTTAGGAATGCTAGAGCCCTCTCTCATAATGTTCTTAAAATAAAAATAAATAAATCAGCTTCACGCTGTATCCCACACACAGCAGGGTAGGCAGAGGGAACCTAGTGTTAACACATTCCGTTCCACACTTTCCGCCGAATTCTGAAGGCATTGCGTGTTGAATGGCGCTCTACGCCGCGCTTTGCCTCGACACCAGAGCGAGAAAATGGAAATATAAATTTAAATAAATATTTATTTCCTCGAGTGCCAACCAGTCGATTTTAAAGTATAAAGTTTTAATTTTTTTTAAATGCAGACATATTTACATATTTATTGACGCCAGTCATGGCGCCGTGGGACAGCGTCAGACTATAAACGCCATGATTGTTTTTTATTTTTATTTCTTCGCTCCGGTAATACGTGGTTGAGTTCCGCCACTCAACACGATTATGTGTTGTTGATATGTTAATTTCAAATTCGGGCGGAGCTCACAGCAGGGTAGGCAGAAGTAACCTCGAACCTATAGTTAAGACACTGTTCTTCACTTTCTGCCGAATTCTGAAGGTATTGCGTATTAAGTGGCGGAACTCAACACCGCGCTTTAACAACTTCAACATCATATAACATAATATACGAGATAAAGCGTGAAACGATATGAATTTGTTTCCATTGCTATAAAATATTTCAAATACACAAAACAGAACAACGTTTTCAGTATAGCATTCTATCAAAGCAAAATACAATATAACTTCGTGTAGTATAAAATATGTAAATAAGTAAATCTACTTATTACGGACTTTTAGAAAAACGTTGTCGTGACTTTAATTGCTTGATGACGTAATCACATGTTAGGTCATCTATACTTCTATAATTACTAATATTACGAGAATAAAACTCAAGAATTTGTTTGGTTTGACGCGCTAATCTCAGAAACTAGTGATTCTAATTGAAAAGTAATTTTTATGTTATATAGTTTATTTATCGAGAAAGTCTACAGTCTATTATTATGTTTAAGGTATTTTTTTAGCTACGCGCACATATCAGGGTAGGCAATAGGAACCCAGTTTTAAGATACTCCGTAAAATACATCCGCCGAATTTTAGACGCTTTGCGTGTTGAGTAATGGAGCTTGACGCTTCTCGTTTCCAGAACGGAGAAATAAAAATATTAATTATTTCATTTCCTATAATGGGAACGAACCTGTTGCGTGTTCAGTCACACGCCCCTGCGCCACGAATGGTCTTTATATGGCGGTCAGATTTTCCCTGGGTCCTAAGGAGGTGTCATGTATTATACTAGCTTTAGTTATCTTCAGTTGCCCACAGTGGCGAAGTCACAGGTTAAAGTTAGTGTTGTATATAATATAACTTTAAGAATACTTGTATAACAATTGATGTAGTTAAGTTAAAATTGTTTAACTCGGTTATTAAACGATAAATATCGAGAAATCTAGCCTTGGACTAGAATGTTATAATTTAACATAGTATTGTAGTTGTGTTTCCTTTGTATAAGTTATAATAGTTTGCGATGGTTACAGGTTCGAAGTCAACGGGATATTCTTATATATTTTCTGTTTCACATATTTAATGCGTAACAAGGTAGACAAAGAGACGAAAGCTTGGTTTATCTAGATCAGATAAAAAATGAGGCCGTCGTAGCACATTGGCACAAGCGTTCGAGTATAAACGTGACGGTTATGAGTTCGATTCCTATTTGGGGGCTGAAATATATTTTCATTTCATCACTCTGGTGACGAGGCAAAGTGCTGCGTCAGCAGAATTCGGGAAGCGGGAAACGGAGTATCTAAAAAACAAAAAAAAATATTTTCCAACTGTGAAGGCAAAGATTGAAATGATGACCGATATGTCGGTTAAATTTTTTTGTGAAGACACTCCGTAATTTACCTTCCGCCCGAATTCAGGAAATGCTCCAGCGTTAAGATCCGCCAAACAACACACAATGACGTTGACGGGGCACATAGCCGCGCTGTCTTGATTCATTCATCTATTTAGTTCCGAGGGGGACTCGCCCTAATAACTATCACGTTAGCTAAACTTTGAAATCAATGACAGTAAAAAAAGTTTAAAAAATGTTATCCATCGACAATTCATCCAAGATTGTGTCAAAGAGAATTTTAACTTTTAAAATTAATAAATAGATCTTTCCTTAGCACATATATTTATGTGATTTATTTGAATACGTTAAAGAGAATTTAATTTATTTTTAGGATTTGTCTACTTTTACTTCCCATAAATTGATTGTAAATCAAGTTAAAATTGAAACAGAACTCTCAGTGGGCGTATTTGACTCGAACTTAACCGATCTTATTCAATAAATAATATCCAAATATATTTTCCAACTCTATAACGTTTGTATCTACTAACGATAGTGTCTGTTGTACCATATGATTTGCTTCATTAGGGTTGTCTCAATGGCTTTTTTGCATCATATAAACATTAGGTTACCTAATAAATGATAGGTAATGTAAGTAAAGACAGCCTGGGAACCTAGTTTCAAGACACTCCGTTCTCATTATGGCACTTTCGCCAGCGTTCCGTGTTGTAAGGCGGTAATCAATGCCATGCTTTGCCTTGTTACCAGAGTGGAGGAAATGAAAAATATAAAATATTGTATTCCCCCAGTGGGAATCGAACCCACAACCGTCGCGTTTACAGTAGCATGTGTGGCATACACATGCTACTGTAAACGCGACGGTTATAAATAAAAACATAAATACTTTTGAAGTATTCTATCTCGCAAAGATTTCACTTATATTTATGTTTCATATTATTTGAGTAACTTTCTAAGGTAATATAATTTTAGCACAACAAAATAAAAAGTGACAACCCTAATAAATAATAAAAACATTGTGAGAAAAACTGCATGTGCGAAAGTTTCGTAAATACGTAACATCGTGGATGTAGTTTGCCAGTGAGTTAGGAAATTTCACACTAAACAAAACTACTGTATCTCGGATATTTGTGCGTTTCTAGTAGTCGAAAATAGACATAACCCAAAAATGCTAAGACTTTATAGAATATTATTTTAATTTTTAAATAATTTAAGTTATATAACATGAGTGGCATCTTTTAACCGTAAACGTGAGGTTGAGAGTTTATTGACCATGACTCGGGAAAAGAAGTATTTTAATTTTCTCGCTTTAGTACAAGACAGAGCGCGGCGTTGAATTCAGAAACTTTCGTACTCAACACGCAATGTTCAAAAATTAGGCGAAAAATAGAAAATGGAGAGTCTTACCACTAGACAGAGAAAACTGCCTGCCCTGCTATTTGCGGAATACATGATGAACATAAAAAATACATTTTTTTTCTGTTATATATTATGAGACATTATCCATAATTTTAACGAAAATTCATAAGTGAACACGACTTGTCACAACTATGTATAAGATTCACTATGGCGGGGTGTAAACTTAAAGTTTTCATAACTTACAGCGCTTGGATATGTTGTCATAGAGACGTGACATATAATATTTCAAGTTAGTAAGTATAATATTTCAAATTAGTTTAGCTTAAACTATTTTTAATAAATAGTAGGTTAGGGAGAAAGAGTTTAGTGACGAAAAAATCTGTTTTAAATTCTTCATCTAATATGGACATTTTAAGTTAAGTATATTCCAGCGCGGCTCACCATTACTTTATAGGAGCAATGAAAAAGAATATAAATAATTGAATAATAAATCTTAGAGTAAGAATCGATTGCGGAACCTTACATTAACAATTTAGTGTCGTTTTAGCTTTCCACTGAATTCCGCATATAGGATGGTAGCAAGGGGAACCTGAAATATTAAAATGTTATAGAAATAATAGTGATATATTAATATCACAAAATTTTATATTAAAAAAAAAGTAAGCGATACTCTCAACGAAATCGTTCTTACATCCCTTTGTCTTTGGAAGAACAGATTTGAGCTCTTTGATCTTGTAGCTAAAACCGCACAGTATAATAATGTCTTGTTGATATACGACGCCTTTGTAACAAGATTTTGGCAATATTAGCACTATGTGGTTTTATAGTTCTAAACGTTTAAAGTTCATTTTGACCTGTATTTTTTTTATTTCATATGTAATTTATGTATTATACATTATCTTGTTTGTATGCACACATCATATTTATGTATAAAAAAATCTATTGAAAAATGATCCGCAGTTTAATTCTTAACGTTGAATAAAAAACATTGAAATTGAATGATGAATTAAAAAAAATAATTAATTTATAATAAAATATATAATTAAAATTATCATACATTAATTATTATTATTTATTTTCCCCAGCACAATATATTCATCTTTTATTGGAATTAATTACTTTCAATTCCTCGCTCTGGTCAAGACTAACCGCGGAGTTGATTTCCACAACTCAGCACGCAACTTACATAGAAAATTGGACAGAAGCCTGGGCACTAGGTTCCTTTTGCCTCCTTTGCTACGAGTATATATGGGATACAGTGTGAAGGTAGAAAATTTGTAGAAAGAAAAGAAAGTCCTTGTTGTTCCATGGATTCACCGTATGGTCTTCCATATTGCAGGGGAGGAGCAGAAAGCAGTGCCTGGGACTTGTGGCCCTTTAAAATACGAAATAACTTTCACAAATACATTACAACCCGAAATCAATGTACATCTATAACACAGTGGAGGCCACTCGAGACGCAGGAGCACAAGCCTGCGACCGTAAATCCCACAGATTTTGTGGTGTCCCACAAGTGGGAATCAAACGATCCCCACTAGTGGAAATAAAATATTTAATATTTTCAAATCTACGCTCTGGCAATAAAGCAAATGCGGCGTTGATTTCCTTCACTCAACACGTAATGCCTTTATAATTTGGCGGAAAGTGAGGAACGGAAGCGTCTTAACAGTGTCTTAACACTAGGTTCCCAGTTCCCTCTGCCTACCTTGCTAGGTGCGGGATACAGCGTGAACATATAAATGTACGTAATTACTATTATAACACTGAATACATGCATAATGAACAATCACTTCTATAGAAAATATAATAATATACATGATGACGTCACACCTTATAAGCCATCAACTGAACGACCAGTCTGTTTAGACATTGCTATTAAAACAAACAGCCATTGTGTGATGCAATCTGAACGATGACTTATAGTTTCATGAATTAGATGATCTAATGTAGGGTAATTATCCTGTGTTCTTTTATATATTTAATTTATATAAGGAATAATATGCATCCGGTTAACTAAGTGAGGTCGTGGCGCATTGGGGCAGCGTTTCAGTGTAAGAGTAGTGGTAGTAGGATTAATTCCACCACTTTTTAATGGAATAAAGCAAACAAGCGTATGGATTACCTGATGGTGAAATGGTAATTTTTATCTTTTCGATTTGGAATGTAAAGTGATGGAAAGTGAACAAATTGAGTGTCTCATAACTAAGTACTTTCAGCCTACCGAAAAATGATATTTTATTTATCATCAACTCTGTTACAGGTCAGAAAAAACTTAGTGAAAAACATTCCGTTCTTCACTTTTCGTTCATTATAGAAATATTCTGGGTGATAGATGGTACAAATATTTGTCTAAGTGTAGCGGGATGACTAACTCTAATTTACCCATAAGTAAAGATTGAATCCACAACCATCGTGTTTAAGTTTAACATAGTCATACGGCGCAGGTCTCATGTAAGATTACTGTGAACTCGAGCAAATCAACCTGGGAGCCTAGTACGTTGCCTATTAGGACACTTCCGTTCCCCACATATCGCTAAAGTCTTGAGGCATTGCTTATTGAGTGGCGAAACTTAACCCCGTTTTACCTGTATACCAGACGATAAAATGAAAATAAAAAAAAAATAGTTGCAGACTTGTTTAATTTTTCATGTACAAATAAACAAAAATTATATTTATGTTTTCTCTGCAATAAACGCTTTAGATAAGTAGATAAAAATATTTATTGACATTTTTATATAATTTAATAGATTTGATAACTTTAAAAAAATAACTGGTCCAGTACTAGTCGGACTCTTCAATCGACCAGGATATTTAATGTTAATTTCACGATCACCGACCTTGAGAAACATAGCCTTTTAAGGACAAGAAAGTAAACCTATGAGGGTTTCTTTACTTTACAAATAACTAACGAATTAATTAA
This sequence comes from Heliconius hermathena, assembly GCA_013403705.1. NCBI lineage: Eukaryota > Metazoa > Arthropoda > Insecta > Lepidoptera > Nymphalidae > Heliconius > Heliconius hermathena. The sequence continues at coordinate 192,472 of JAAIXJ010000225.1, forward strand.
TTATTACAAATGAACGATTAAAAGAAAACATTTTTTTGGCTTCAAACTGTATCCCGATAGCATATAGAAAGAACGTCATTCAGTGAGAACCTGAGAACCTAACAAGAACCTCCATTAGGACATTTCCTTTCCCCATTTACTCCCGAATTTTTTATTCAGTGGCGGAACTCAACGCTGCGATTTGCCTCCATGATCCCTTGTAACCAGAGAGAGAGAAAAAAAATATTTCATTCTACCAAGTAGGCATCGAACACACAGTTACATTTACAGCACGCTCGTGCCCCTACGCCACGACGGCGTCATAAACAATATAAATAAGAATATTAATTTAACATATTATTATAATTTAGTCAGTTTGTTTATTCTATTTTATTATATAATTTAAAATGGCTAAACTTAATTGAATAACATAGTTTAACTGTGTTAATTAGACGCATACCGTGTTGCATTACTGCGTCGCATTAATGCACTTCGATATCTACTCTATATTGTATGTATATATTGTTATCTCTATATATAATAAGACAGTAAAAATATTTTGTCTGTACATTTAGTAATTTTGACTGAGATTTTTTTTGAATTTCTTGTCTGTCTGTCTGTCTGTCGACATATTTTTGTCCGCATTTTTCTCTGAAAGTACTGAACCGATTTACTTGAAAATTTCACCAATTGCTTTGTTTTAACTCAACTTGAGTACTAAAGTTTAGTTCATCAAAATCGGTTCATTAAAAAAAAAGTTATCGTCATTTGAAAGAAGTCGTAATTAATTCAACACAGAGATAAAGAACGATCTTGAAAGAAATATCAAGTAAATACAAAGATTTTTTGGTTGGTTCGTTCATATAATATATGTAACTAATTTAAAAACTGTACAGGAGTTAATATGCAATTATTACAGTTATTTTACAAAGAATATTATGAATCCTTCAAATCAATAATTTAACATTTAAGGCTGTTTCTGAATGAGTAAATTAAATTATTCACTGACATCAGCACATTTAACAGAGTATATTATATAGGTAAAAAGAACATAAAGTTACAAAAATATATACGTGTAATAAATAATTAGCTTTATGTATATTTTATAAATATCAAATATCAACAATGGTCGTATTTTTTTATTTAAAACAATCAAAAATTCTTTGACGATAATGTCGTAAAAAAAAGTCATATTAGAAGTCATTATAGTTGTCAATCGATTGTGCTTATTAAATCAGTAATCATGTATTTTAAGCGGGCGAAGCCGTGGGCGAGCCGCTAGTTTTTAATATAAGGCATTTTACAATTTCATTGAAGCAGGTTAAGCAGAATGAATCTGGGTCCGTATTTATTAATCGCTCTCAACTCTGTGATCGATCTTGAGATGCTGTTTTCATAAATTATGATCTATAAATACATCATCTCACCATGTCGTGGCGCAAGGCACGATCGTGTAAATGTAAGCACGACGGTTGTGGGTTCAATTCCCACTAGGTGAAATGAATTATTATCTTTTAATATCTCCATTTCTTGGCTATGATGACAAGCCAAAGCGTAGTGCTGAGTTCCGCCACTCTAAATGCTATATCAATATTTTCTATTTTTCACTTTGGTAACATGGCAAAGCGCTGCTTTAGTTTAGCCACTCAATACACAATGCTTCGGATGAACTTGACAGGAAATGGGAATCAGAGTGTTCTAGCACTGGGTGAGCTCTGCCGACGCTGCTATAAGCGGGATAAAGGGTGAAGTTGAAGACGTCATCTCAAGATCGATCTCAAAGTTGAAAGCGATTTATAAACACGAAACACGGGCCCTAGTGTAATGACACCCAACGTCTTTATTTTTTGCCTATTTTAGCGAGGTATTAGGCAGCGGAACTGAACGTCGCGCTTATACAAATCGTTTTGTTTATATATATATATATATATATATATATATATATATATATATATATATATATATATATATATATATATAGTCATGTTGTAAACGTAAAACCACTGTTTGTTACTTATTTTAATTAATTATTTAAAGGATCATCGACATGACGTAAGCTAATGAAACATAATTTATAAAGGTCGCCTTTGCGGTCGCTATTAACCTAATATTTAGGTTCTTTTTTATAAACTGCTACTAGTACTGGGCTCACGGTTTTTTTCACGTGAACTAATTTTTTGTCCACAACCCTTACAGCAAGGGAGTTATGGAGGTTCTATACCTCAATAAAAAGGTTTATTTTCTATAAACCTTTTTATTGAGGTATATATATATAGAAATATCACATTACCCAAGTTAAAAGAATGCTAGGGTTACGTTTATTGTGTAATCGTTAGAATTTAAAATAATATCTTTTATATTAAAAGAAACATATATAAAACTTTATTACTTTTTTCTGTTTGACATATAATCTATAAAGATAAGTATAAAAATAATATATAAAGATAAGTATAAAGAACCAAGTATCAACCAACTGTTCTTAATTTTCCTTTCGAATTCGAACATTGGGTGTTGAGTACCGAAACATAACACTGCGCCTTGCCAACTCAAAGGAAATGAAAATAATAAAAAAAAACTAAATATATAAATCCACTGTAACTCGATGGTCTCCTTTCCTACGACCTACAGAACGAATGATTTATTATGAACTTAACAATAATGAAAACCTTATTAGTAAGGTTATATTTAGCGCTTCTTATTAAGGTGGATGCTCGTGGGAATAGGCTCGACCAGAGTTAAAACAGTAATCAAGCCAAGGTCTTCGCTGTCGTAATACAAAAAATATTAATTAAAGACTGTTTTTACTTCATTACGTGTAGTTGTTATTATGGGTTCACATTTCTCTCTTGTAATTATAGCTTTTTTTTTCAGGTTCACACTGTATCCTGCACACAGCAGGGTAGGCATAGGGAACCTAGTGTTAAGACACTTCATTCCCCACTTTTCACCGAAATCTGGAGGCATTGCGTGTTGAGTGGCGGAACTCAACGCCGCGCTTTGCCTCGACACCAGAGTGAAAAAATGAAAATATAAATGTAAATAAATATTTCATTTCCTCGATTGGGGATCGAACTAACAACCAGTCGATTTTACAGTCACACTTTGTGCATCTGCACCACAACGGCCTCAAGTAATTATAGTTGATGTAAAACAAGCTTAAGACATTTTTATTTTTTCACTGTAATAACAAGTATAACATGTTGTTAGAATCCATGTCCAAATTGCAAATTTAAGAGTTTTGATAGCTTCACACCGTATACCGCATATAGGTTAGACAATACATACATACATACATCATAAACGATCGATATATCGCTATCAATATTATATTATAATTAACTCGATAGTATAACATCGGCTTCATTTCGCTTCATAAATTTGTAAATTTTTATAATTTTTATCGTTTCTATCGTAAATTTTATAACATGTTTATGGTTGTCGATACGTTATTTTTGATAATTTTGACATATTTATGACCGGCTTAAATCGTTATGTTTTATCGGATATCGAATGTTATCATAATAGGTGTTTAGTGGTTATAATTAAAGTAGAATTACAGTTTGTTATTTTTGTAAAACATACAAAAAATTAGAACAATAATTTATATGAATTCGGTCATATTTCTGTAATAACGGAGTGCCTTCACACTAGTTTCCCAGGTACACTCTGCCACCCTGCTGTGTGTGGTATACACCGTGAAAATAATGTCTATATTTGTTTAAAGTATAGACACAGATAAATTTAATTATTTAAGTGTTTAGAGATCGTTGTATGTATTGAATTGTTAAAAGATACCTTACTTGCATATTTAATTACATTGCTTCCTGGTCCAGTATGAAAAATGAAAATAAATTAAATGTAATCATTCGCCCGATTGGGATTCGAACCCACAATAGTCGTAGCCCGGCAACCACCGGGCCACGACGTCCTCTAAAATTATATCTTGTAATATAATTATGCTTAAAAATTTCTTGTTGATTGTCTTTCGTCTTGCTTTACTTTAGATAAAGTAAATAAAAAAAATGTATTCTGTAGGTATTTGTGCGCATTGAGCCTAATGACATTTTGTCTAGGAAATATCTGATCTACCTCGGTCTAGGTATCGGATAATTTTAAGTCCGACTCCGAACTTACAAGAGTGTCGAGGTAAGGTTAACAGCATCTTAAATAAGTTTTCTAGGTAAAAATATTTGTATTTTATACATAATATACCTATGTATGTTTTAAGTCTACAGTCATGAAGATTAAGTATTTTAATTTCCTCGCACTCGTAACGAGACAAAACGCAACATTGAATTCCACTCAATACGCAATGCCGCCAGAATTCGGCGGAAAGTGGTGAACGGAAGTGTCCATATGAGAAAGAATGTCTTAATACTAGGTTCCCAGGTTCCATCTGTTTACCCTGCTATGTGCGGGATACAGCGAGAAGCTGAAAAAAATACGTTACAGTAACAAAATTTAATATAGAGCCACTGGCAAAACACCAAGGTCCTCACGCTTTTACAAAGGGTCTTCTTAAACCTTTGAAGGCAGGGTTTCACTTAAAATAGAAAGGTTCATTCAAAGAAAATATACAAGGCTTACCTACAGAAGTTAAGGCGAAAAGAAATACTAACTTGTTTAGTTTTTCTATTAATCTTTTAATTTTCTTTTGGTATGGAGGCAAAGATTAGCAAATCTGACCAAAAATTATAAAAATAAATAATATTTTACTTAAAAATGTTAAAATTTTCTTAAAGTATAAAAAGGAATGAATGTTCAGCGAATTATTTATTTCGAAGAAATATTTTTTTGTGTATTTATATGCTTAAAGTTTTTATTATATTTTAGCCGAATTCTGTTATTCTGATGTATAAAGTACATATATGACTGTAAAATAATAAATAGTTCTCTAGTTTATAAGTGAAAATAGAACAAAACGTCCAATCTCTTCTCATTTATACTATTATTTACACATTTATGATATTAGTAAGGTAAAATATGTAAAAATGCAAAATATATAAGAAGCTAGTTATAGAAATAAATCTCAAATACGTTGTCGGCAAATGTCACCTTTATTTTATTTCCCTATCTCCAGAGAAAGGACTAGCACGAAATAAACGAAGGGATTTTGTTAATATATTTGACACAGCTAGGCTGTACCTTTGCCTTTTTTTCGATCTTGAGGTTATTGCTGTTAGCCTTATTGGCTTTTACAGCGACACCGGTAGGGAGGGGAGTCTGTCCCTGAAGAAAAGCAAGTGCTATGGGCTACCTGTCAGGAGTCAATGACTGCGGGCGCCCCCTGCGGGGCTCGAACCTCGGCTTACAGCCATCGAGCGAGTTGGGATTTTACCTATTCTAAGCATACCCAGCCGCGACATGAAGCCGCCACTGGGGGACAAAAAATAGACTAATCTAAGGGAGCTAACGGTCCCTAACCGCTGGGCTCGACAGCGCCGAGACGCAGGCGAGCCGTGGAATAAGCTGGACTTCGTCGTCGATTCCATCGGCGACGGTGTATGTGTCGTGTATGTGTAGTGTGTTTCCTACCTATGTATGGGACATTCGCTATCGTATTGGCGTCAACGGGGTCTAAAAGGACGCTCCGCGGGCGTCTCGTTTAGGGCCCGACGTTTAGGGTGCGCGTTCGGGGTGTAGTCACATGCCGTGACAATGAGTGGGTTCGCGTGTGAGCCTGCGCGCTCACAGTAGCTCGACGCTAAGCGTTTGCAGTGCTCGTTAATCGATTTGTACCTTTGGCACTACAACTATTACTATATACCAAAAACTTACATATTATCATTGGATTTTGATTTGGTTAGATAGAGAGAGGAGCTCAAATATTTAAGGGGCCCCTTAAAATTTCAATTGGGTCGAAAGTTCCAGGTACTAAGCTATTTTAGTGTCAAAAGACTCCGCTCTTCGCTAAATCATACTTCGTTCTGGTATACTTATTTAATTAACTTATTGATATCGATATTTTATAATAATTATTTCTAATTGATATCGTAATAAGGCCGTCGTGGCACAGGGACACAAGAGTTGAGTTGCGAACGCGGTTGTAGGGTTTGATTCCCACTCTGGAGAACGAAATCATTCATATTTTCATACCGGTTACCAAAATGAGGAACTGAATGGTTTTTATACGATATGTCTTATTAACTTTTGATTTGCGCTTTTTATATGTAAAAATTCAAAATTTTTGATTTCAGATATCACAAAAAGATACAGCATTGACAAGAAATGCCATCTAACAAATTGACATTATTTTCGTACAATGAAATCACGATGGCGAAAAGCGAATAACAACGTATAATAAGTACGCTTTGTTCTTACTGAAATATTTCGTACATGATTTACAATATCGTTACATCGTGAGGTTTACAATATTGGATTGTCTTCTACTCAGTTGGTATTGCCGGTTTGGGTACTATAGCTTTGAAATTTGATTTCCAGAGAGAAATATGTTTTAATAATTAATTCTAAACATTATCATGTTAACTTTTAATAGCATCTTATATCTTCGATTTAGAATTGTGTATGATATATGACACACTTTAAATGAAAGAAATAATTTGACACAGTTAGTTACGTTGAGTCGCGCCACTCAATTCGCCATGCCTCCAGAATTTGGTGGAAAATGGGAAAAGGAAGTATTGATGGGAACAGAATGTGACGTAAGAATAGGTTCCCAAGTTCCCTATGATGCAGAATGCCTAGTACGTTATGTGTGGGATACGCTGTGAAGCTAAAACAAAAGAAAAGGAGAAAGATACACGTTATATAACCTACCTCTCTCGATAAGAACTATCAAACAAAAAAAAATCTATTTAAATAATCAAATAAAATAAACAAATGAAAAAAAGAACTTCACTAGTACTATTTCTAGTACAGGAAGAGCTCTAAGCAATAAGAGCCTGGATTCGTTATCAAAGAGTGTGTTCGATTTCAAATGGATTCGAAATTTTTATTCCCTACAGTGTTTTAATATTCTAGAGGTACATAAAAATAGATCTATATTAATGTTATCAAGCTAGAGTTTGTTTTGTGAAACGCGCTAGATATATCAGAAACTACAGAAACGCACGCTATCTCAGAAACTACAGATTTATATAAAAAAAAATAGGTGTTGGATAAGCAAGAGTGGGGTGTTGAAGTCCAGCACTCAACACGTCTCCTGAATATGGCGGAGAGTGGGGGGACGAAAGTATCTTAAGGGGAACGGAGTGTCTTAACACTAGGTTCCCCGGTTCCGTTCGCCCACCCTGCTATGTATGGGATACAGCGTAAAGCTAAAAAAAAAATAAACGACATCTAACACAAATTTGCAATTAGGAAAAATAAAATTTTATCATTATTCATAAAAAAATAGAAGGTTGCTACAAATAATTATTATTATCATTAATTAAATCAAAATTTTCAGTCCGTCAAGCGTAAAGCCATCTCGCTATCTGGCCGTATTGGATTACTATTGTTGTGAGGCCTTGCTTTGTCTTTAAGTAAAAGAATACTTAGAAACTATAATTTTTATCAATTATTCATCAAATTATACAGTTTTTGCACAACTACGTCAATGTCGATTTCGCACGATAGCAAATATTGTATCTTAGTGTGGCCGTCGTGGCGCAGTGGTAGAGGGTCTGCCTGTATAGGTAATTGAACGTTCGATTTCTATTCAATGGATATTTCACTTTATTTTTTTTCTCCTGTTCAGTTAAGATAAAGCTTAAATCTTACTACCTTAAATTTTACTGTTTATATTTACATATATAATTTTAAGCGCAACAAGAGATCCTATTGTTAACACATTGAATTTTCCTCTTTTTGTTAAAATTGGATACGTTAAGCTGAGAAGCAGTTAAATTCTATACTGTCAACGCATTCTTTGCCTTACTCTCTTGTAAGTAAAAATAAAGAAGATAATCTTCTATTCTCCAAAATTTTAAATATAGGAATAAAAAAATAAAAAAAACAATAGTTTCTTATACAAAGTTTTGAAATCGTAGTAGCGCAGCGTCAAAGCAAGTGACTGAAAACACGACCGTTGTGGGTTCACATAATACTTTGGGGAATAAATTATTTTTGCTACCTCGTTCTAATAACAAGGCCAAGCTTTACAAACATTGTCTCAAAAATTGATAAAGCAAAAAATAAATAAAGATTACTACTAATATCTCTATTATGTATCTACATATATAGATTGAGAATCGATACAAAATTTATACCGAATTCTCGTAATCGTTTCACAAAATCGCTAATACACCTCGAATTTAGTTCATAGAATCGATAGCGAATTGTGTTAAAGAGGTCAAATGGGTACACTAAGTACCTGCAATATAAATTATATTTAATGCGTTGATAGCATTGTGGTACGTTTAGCTATGTGACTTTTTGCTTTTTTTAATTAGGTTTTTTAGCTATTATGTGTGTGTAATTCTTCAGAGAGACTCTGTTTTCCCTTTTTGTACTTAAAGGAAATGGACCAGTGACATAAAATAATTTTAATATTTAAGATTGTACTCTTGGAAAAAAACGTGAACCGCCACCACTGCTTGCAATGAGAAATATTGGCACTATGTTATTACAGTATTTTTTGTATAAAATTAATTATTACGGAAAATATTTTGTAAATATTGTCGTATGTGTAATAGGTAGTTTTGTATGTATCAATTATTTAATATTTTTTGTCTCTAGACGACGCCAGTCGAGGCGCAGAGGCACAAAGTGTGACTGAAAAATCGACTGATTGTGGGTTCTATCCCCATGCGAGGAGATGAAATATTTATTTAAATTTTCATTTTCATTTCTTTGGTCTAGTGTCGATGCAAAGGGCGGCGTTGAGTTTCGCCACTCAACCCGCAATGCTTCCAGAATTCGGCGGAAAATGGAGAACGGAGCGTCTTAACACTAGGTTCCCTCTGTCTGCCCTTCTGTGCGCGGGATACAGCGTGAAGCTGATTTTTTTTTTATTGTAGCTTCACGCTTTAGTGATAAGACAGTCCATTCTTCATTTATCTACCAGAGCGACGAAACGAAAATAAATGTATTGTAATCACATAATTATCTTAAAAAAAGGTTTATAAGTTTAAATAACGAAAAGCGAATAACGACAAAATTATACGTAAAAAAACATCGTTATTTCAAGTTTTCCACTTAGTTACCGCTATCTAGTAACAAAGTTATATTCCCCGAGATCTCAGCTAGCTCTGAAGAGGCTCCACAAATAAATTCAATCGCAAGCACTTTGAACTAGAATGGCCCGTCATTAGGTGTTAATGCGTACCACGTTGATGTCTAACATGAAAAATTGGTAGACGGTAATGATCGAGAAAATAGCTTGGGAAATTGGAGGCTGGAACTCTTTTTATATTATTAGATAGGGGCTCTGGACTACGTTAGTTTCAAAATAGATTTTATTTCTATGGTAATAATGGGTTGAAAATATATGCATAATAGGCTGGAGTAATAAATAACAAAGTACGTTCGTAGTACGTAAAAAATACCTTATAATGTATTATTAAAAAATATAAATAACTTGAATATGTTTTCGTTCGCGGCTTCGACCCTGTGGTCAGAGGCAAAAGTTACACTGTATTAACGTAAGGTAGTAATATAGCATAAGACCGTTCTTGATAAGTGAACTATGCAACACCGACAACCGACGATGAGAGTGACTGAAGTTAGCGTGTGCAACCGAACAAACTTTATTTGTATAGGTAATCATATTTTTTTTTCACATTTGACAGAATAGAGAAACCTCGTCACTCAGGTTTCCACATTTTACCTTGATTTTAAATTGATTAGTCTTAATAGTGTGTAGTCATAATTTTATGAGTAATTCATATATCTCTATACAAAAGAAGGCTTAAACAAAATAATAAATCCAAATTTTAATAACATTTTTGTTGAATTTGGTCTGTATTATTGTTTAATATTTTTACTTTATTGTTCAAAATTTAAAAGCTCGTAATACATGGATTGACTTGCTCCACCACTAGAGCAAGGATATTTGTTCTATTTTTCTATTAATCAGTAAAAAATACAGGCGAAATGTTAACATCCTTCTTTTATTAGAGTCGGTTAAAAATAAAAAATGAATAAACGACAGTATTTTTCTTCGTAATAATATAAAATAAATATTAAACTACAATAAATAATGTCATGTGCCATTTTCTCAGTTAACTATATTTGAGCTGAAATAGTGACATGTAATTTGTAACGAGTGGGTACTCTAAAAAGTTTTAAGTTCTTGACGATTGTTAGAAAAGTCTGGAATCTATAGCTTCAAGAAAATTCAATATTAAAATATAAAACCCCTTTCAATGTAACAATGAAAGCGAAGAACAAGAGCTATAACTTCTTTGTGTTTGTAAATAAAGTGAAGTAAGAAAACAACTGAAACAGTATAATAAATTAAAACAGAAAACTGAAAATAATATAATAATTCCAAAATGTAATTAGTCTGACAGTTTGCTTTAATTGCAGTGCCGGTAGCGATATCACCTTACTCACACCAATCAACATGCGTATTAAGGCTTGAGTGGGAGCGGAAATGAAAAAAAAATATAGTAGTTTTAAAATATATTTTCCTATTTCTATTATGGATTTGTAGGCAGGAAAACAAGAACCTACCTAAACCTTTTGCGGAAAAAAGCTAACTTCCTTTTTTCCACATAAGAGAGTAGATACACAACTAATGTTAGCCCAGAGATGGATATCATTTAAATATATATGGTATAAAAGATATATCCTTGATCTTACTGCCTCATATCTAAACCAAAAAATCAGAAGATTAGTATAAGTAATGTAACATCATCTGGATCTCCTCTAAGGATGGGCGTTCCACAAAGATCTATTCTTGGGCCCCTTTTATTTCTTCTTTATATTAACAATCTGTCTTTCATGCAAAGAACCTCTGTGATATTCTACTCTTCGCGCATGATACCTCTTGATTTAATATTTAAGGTGGCCAGGAACAAAATAAACCATGACGAAGTGAATAGTGCATTATCGTATATTCTTCGTTGGTTTGATACTAATAATCTAATGTTAAATGCCAAAAAAAACTAAATGTATTAAGTTTCCTTTACCAAAAGTTAAAAAGCATAATTTTAGTCTAGTAATTAAAGGAGAAGCTCTCAATGTGACGGAAGCAATTTTCTTAGGTTCTATAGATTCCAAACTCCAGTGGAACACTCATCTGGACGCACGTGCGAATAAACTCAGCTCTGCAGCATTCGCGATTAAAAAAAAATAAGACAAATGACAGATGTAGAAACTGCCCGAGTAGTCTACTAATAGCTACTTTCATAGTATTTTATCATATGGAATGCTGCTGAATGGGGCAATGCTGCAGATATAAATTCAATATTTATTCTCCAAAAAAAAAGCCGTGAGATCTATTTATAGCCTAGGAGCTCGAGATTCTCGATGTTTTCCTTTAAAAACATGCATCTTTATGCAGGTATTATTACAACGATTTAAAAGTGCTTACAATTGCGGCACGCAATTCTTCTAGGCAATCCTGGTGTAATCTATTCTACTGTCATGTATCATTCTTAAAAAAAAGTTTCATTAAAAAAAACAGATACCTGCAGATTTATGCACTGGAATTTCGACTTATTACTTTTTAACCACTAGTGAAGTAATAAAAATGTAACAAATATCCATATTTAAAATCGCTGCATTTTCTCACTTCAGGGCACACCTGATCCGAGTGTAATTATTAAAGAAGTTTCGCCTATCGACGTAGAAGGTAACTGGATTCAATTAAAAGTTGAACACGGGCGTCCGTCGTGTAGTTTTGTTTGATTCGGAATCTCAATAATAAACTTTGGAAATCCATTGTTGTATTAAATTCTTTTCTTCTATGAATCGTTTTACAATACTGTACTATTTTGGCACAGCAGTTTGTAAACGCTATGGTTGTGAGTTCGATACTCGAGGTAGTGATTATATTTAAATTAACTTCATTTCAGCATTGAATTCTGTCACTAAACAGACACACAAGTAAGTCCCCAAAAATGAGGTATGTCTATTATAAAATTACTAAATACGCTGACAAATGTGACTCCATTATACTCGAAACATATTTTACTAAGAAACATGTATTTTCTTTTCTTTGAAAATTTAACCTACAATATGGATGGTTACAGTGGAAATAACACACGTCCCAAATTAAAACGACGGCCTCGTTAATTGGTACATTTCTTAAAATAAACTACAACGAGCTTCTAAATTTTCAATTATTTCCAAATTGTCATACATAATGGAGACGAACAAATAATTTATCTATTTCACTTTAAATTTATGTGCTTTCAAGAAAGTCGGAGCATGATGAATGGTTACTAAAGTGAAGATAGACGCTTGTCAAAACTAAATGACAATCTGCAGTTGAATGAAATTTCCTGTGAAATTATTAAAATATGCCTTCTGAGTGTTTTTGCTTTTTTGTCTTTATTCATCTAAGAGAGGCCATCATAGCGCAGTGGCACAAGCTCAGATATGACACCAAACGCGACGGTAATTTGTTCAATTCCCACTCAGAGGAATAAAATATTTAATATTTTTCTCTCTGGCAACAAGGCAAAATGCGGCGCTGAGTTAAGCCACTTAATACGTAGTGCCTCAAGAATTCACCGTAGGGTAAACCACTTAACCATAATATAAAGGGTATATAAATAGAAAGTAACGTTCGTTGACAATTTCATAATGCAAATGCCTATAGAAAAGTATATAACACAATTTATTTACTCCACCTAAAAGGTACGGCGGATGGGAGCGAGCGAAATGTAAACAAAACTTTTTTTTAGCTTTAAATATATCTGAATTTGTTACAGTTCAGCTATTTTTATTAAGTTTCAAACTTTGTACAGATGGTCAATGTTGATATTGGATTTGCGCTTCTATAAATAGTATGAAAATAAGTTTACAATTGTTAAAAATGCTTTAACTCTTAGAAATATATTTTAAAACGTAAAATCTTTCACTCATTATATTTTCATCCATTGAAATAGGCTTATAAATGGTAAGTATTATATGAATACAATAACTAGTTCTCTATCTGAATTTGTAAAAAGAAAGAAGTTGAACAAATAAATCATTTAATGCTGAGTTCTCTCTGACTTGTAAGAAACGATTCTTGAACATAGTCAAATATAAAATAAGCTTATTTTTTTAAATCTTTACTAATACAATAAAGCGGAAGTGTTTGTTTGATTATGTGTTTGTTTAATGCTAAGATCGCTGGATCAACTGGTCTGATTTACTTTCTTTTACTAAACATTGTATGAAAGCTGCATTTTTCAGGAGTTACACGCTACATAACGGTATAATTCTTAGTTAGTCTTATATAACGAAATAATAATATTAAGAAACGCCATCGAATTGCTTTAAGCGCGTGCGCTGTAAAAATAGTTAATTATACGTCAGTACGTTTTATGACAAAAATATTCAATTTTATGAGTTCTAAAAAAAGTCCACGATACCATATATCAAATAAATCAGATTCACGCTGTATCCCATATACAGCAGGGCAGGTAGAGGAAACCTACAATAGTGTTAAGACATTCCGTTTCCCACTTTCTGCCGAATTCTGGAGGCATTGTGTGTTGAGTGGCAGAACTAAATGCCGCGCTTAACCTTGTCGAGGTTAAGCGCGGCGCCAGATAACCAGAGCGAAGAAATGGAAATATAAATTTAAGTAAATATTTCATCTCCTCGAGTCCACACACACCACGACTGGCCTCACCATATATCAATCTCTTATAAATAAGTATAATATGCAATAAGGTATTTTGTGACAAAAAAAATATTGAAAATTTTAAGGTTTAATTTCATTGATTTTTATTTTACATGTATATTGAAACTTACGAGCGAAAGTTATTTCATTATTAAGGAAATTTGATGAAGATAATCTTCGGCGTTTATGACCTGTAATTTGGACGTATACTTTTCGAGAAAATGTAAAATTAAAATAATTCAACGATTTGTTTACGGCCGCAAGCCTAGTACAATCATACAACCACGTAGTGTTCATGATTGAATGTATCAATCTGTTGGGAAATGCAGCATAATTAAAGTGTTATAGGTATGCGGGCGAAGCCGCGAATGGAAAAGCTAATGAGAGTCCAAATTATCGGGAATATCCATATATGAATAAAATATTAAACATTTTAAATTCTGCGCTCTGGTCTCTAGGCAAAACACGGCGTTTAGTTGTGTCACCCAAAACGAAATACTTCCACAAATCGAAAATGCAGAACGGAGTGTCCTTAATATCAGGTTTTCTCTGCCTACTTTGCTATGTGCGTGAGCTGAAAAAAAACTTATGTTATAAGCATTTCAAAAATACTGTAATGTTACCCATTTAAAAATATAAAGAATTTTTAAATCAAAGAGACATTTGCACATGTTATATCCAAGTATGTCTGTTCACGCGTCGTCAGTTTACAGGGGGCTTTGAATAATCCTTCTAAGACGATAATGGAGAGTAAACGGTGGGAACACGTATGTACATATGTATGTATGAATGTATGTATATGTTGGGACTAAGCCTAAAGTATCCCGCACAACTTTGATATCATACAAGTTATCGTAATAAGTTATTTTGTATTACAGTACATGTTTCATTTCTGTTATTGTTAGAATGAAAGTGATTGCTTGTATTGATTAAAACAAACAATCGAATCTAATATCTTTGTTTTAGTAGCAAATCTTTTGTAGGTGCATTTTGATATATTTTGGCCATAACTGTAAAAATAGAACATCAGCAAGAGCAATAGAGGTATGTTGTGTTTAATTTTTTCAAATTGTCTTTGGCTAATTGAATTTAAGAATCTATTTACGGTTGTTAGGCCAGTCGTGGCGCGGGGGCAGGCACAGTGTGACTGTAAAACTGACTTTGAACCGACGTTGTGGGTTTATCCCCACTCGAGGAGATATTTAGTTACATTTATATTTTCATTTCTTCGTTCTAGTGTCAAGGCAAAGCGCGGCGTTGAGTTCCGCCACTCAAGACGTAATGCCTCCAGAATTCGGCAGAACGGAGTGTCTTAACACTAGGTTCCCTCTGCCTCCCCTGGTGTATGCGGGATACAGCGTGAATCTGATAAAAATATTACAGATGCACGAAACTGAAGACTTCTGACATCTTCAAATCCAGATAAATTTAATATCACGCTGTTTCCCGCGTATAGCAGGAAAGACATAGGTCACCTAGTTTTAAGACACTCCGTTTCGCTCTTTCCGCTTGAGTTTCGTGTCATTGTGTGTTGACTAGGACAATTTAACGTCTAGTAAAATCGAGGCGATGAAACAAAAATAACTAATTCCCCCGATTGGGGATTAAATGCATAAATATCGTGTCCACAGCCAGTCACTATGTTGTTTCATCACCTTTAAAATTCTTCAAAAGCAATCTAGTCAATTTGAAAGAACTTTTAAAACAGAAACACTCTACATCCTACCAATGTATTCTTCATGGCATTCCAAATAGTGAAAACGATAGTTAGTGTGTATTTATAGTTTTTAAATGTGACAAAAAGTATTTTATTATTTTAGAAATTGGCCGGCTATCTTGACCTAAATGACGCGGAAAGTGGTTTTTCATTGCCGTTATTTATTGGATTAGCACCAATTAGCACAAAATACGGCCATTTCTAAAATGATAATTGATCCATCTTATAACGTCACGAGTGACACACAGATACCGCACAGACAAAACTACTGGTCCTATAAAGCCACAAATTGCCCTCTTAGGGAGCCTAGGTTAGGGAGTATACAGTACCACAAAAATAGGATTTTTCGAAATTATTACGGGTTTTTGCATTTTGCACCTTAAAATCCATGTAAAAAAAGTTGCGTGCGATGACTAGTGTCACAAAAGAACCGATAAACATGACGTAACATCGATTAAGACAGCAATATGGGTTACTAATGAGTTTCCAAAATTATCAGTGAGAGTCTTGTGATTCATTCTCTATTATCTATAAATTTGAAAAGGTATTTCATAATATGTTGTAATTAGCAGCTCATCTAACCGGAGGAGGCGGAGGCCATTAGTGCAGAGGTACAAGCGTGCGACTGTAAGCGCGTTAGGTTGTGGTTCGATTACCACTCCAGAATTTTTTTTTATCACTTTTATTTCCTCGTTCTGAGCGCGTGGTGTTGAGCTCCGCCCACACTATAAGCAATATTTCCAGAATTTAGTGAAAAATGGGGACCGGATTTATTAATGGGAAGACTACATTTCCAAATTCCCTCTGCTTACCTTTCTATATGTGGGATACAGCGTGAAGATAAAAAAAAATACTTAAGAAGGGCCAACTGCTATGAGTACTATAGCCATAGGTTCTCGGTGGTCAACAGGCGTTAAAGCAAAAAAACTTTTAAAATGTTAAAAATATTAGAATAGAATTTGGAAAGAGGCCGTCGTGGCGCTGGAGCACAAGCGTGTAACGCGACGGTTGTGAGTTAGATCCCCACTTGGGAGAAAAGATTATTATTCATGAATATTTTCATTTCTTCGCCAAGGCCTTTCGCGTAATACCAAGGGAAAAAACTCGATGTAGAGTTTTGCCACACAACACGTAATGCTTCAAAAATTCAGTGCTAGGTGGGAAACGGAGTGTCTTATGTTCTAGGTTCCTTTTGCCTACCCTGCTATACGGGATACAGCGTAAAGCTGTAAAAAAAAAGAAAAAAATCGTAAAAACTCGATTTTCTACTGATAAAAAATCTAATCTACTCAATTTATTCTTAAACCATATTGAAATATAATCATATGATGTTGTTTGACGCAAGCATCTCCATCTGGAACTGAAATACGTGAGTGTTACGTAGGAAAGTAATACAGACGCGTTACTATCGTATGGAGACAGAACTTTGAAATAATGACTAGGTGTTTAAGGTAAATTATTGACATTTTTACGCAGTCGTGGTGTAAAGGGAATGAAGGAATTTTTAGCTTCACGCGGTATCCCGCATGTAAAAAATTAGGCAGACAGAGCCGAGTGTTAAGACACTCCGCTCCCTACTTTCCACCGAGTTCAGGAGGCATTGTGTGTTGAGGGACGGAACTCAACGCCGCGCTTTCGTTTCGACATCAAGCATCAAGTGTCCCTGCGCTACGACTGGCCTCAATATATAACATTGTAGCAGTTTGTCGATGTAAAAACGACCATATCTTCGTTATTATAGAAAAACACCCATAAATAGGATTTGAACTTTTAATTATCACGTTCATTCATATGAAACAAAATAAGAAAAGTAATATTTAACTTCTGTAAGTTCACTTTAATAATTTACAATTATTTACAGCGTAGTGCAAGAAGGCAGTGTAGTGTAAGCTACACTTAAGGCAGTATCGCAAAGTTCTTAATGACATTTATTAGAACTAACAGAGCATTTGTTATCAGATAGGCATCTAAGAAAATACAATTTATAAATTAAAAATAACTATATTTTCCAGTTTTTCATAGAAAATTCAAAAATTGAGAGCTCGACTCCCACTCATCACTTAACAAAAGCAACTATAAATCATAAATCAGCTTCACGCTGTATCCCGCACACAGCAGGTTGGCGGAGGAAACCTAGTGTTAAGTCACTCCTGTTCCCTACTTTTTGCCGAATTCTGGAGGCATTGCGTGTTGAGTGGCAGAACTCAACGCCGCGCTTAACCTCACCACACCAGAGCGAAGAAATGGAAATATAAATTTAAATAAATATTTCATCTCCTCGAGTGGGGATCGAACCCACAACCAGTCGGTTTTACAGTCATACCTCGTGCCGCTGCGCCACGACCGGCCTCACAAAAGCAACTAAATACTTCGTTTTCCACTTTCCGTCTGAATTGTTGTATATTTTCATGTAATGTGTTGACATTGCGTCTTCAATGGGAAAACTTATTAAAGTCTTACCATTACTCAGAAATAATAGCCATCCAGCCAAGTGCGAGTCGGACTCGCGCACGGACCATTACCTATAAAAACGAGCATAAAAATCATGTGAACTATATGGTATATTAAATATTTGAGTTATTCTGTTCTTTAATATTTGTTGTTATTGCGAAATATAATTTCATTTATGAAAATTCTAACTTTAACAATTCATGAGATACAGCTTGGAGTCTTAGTAATGGGATCTCGTTTTGCAACATGGGCACGGAACTCTAAAAATGATAAACATTACACAATTATTTCTCCCAGAAGGAAATCAAATCATCGCTTTTAGTGCCAGATGATACTTACTTTTTAACTCCACATTAAACTTTTAAGGCATCAATCACTGACTTTTGGCTACTTGCTAAAAAAGTATACATTTAAAATTCCCAATAAATATTTGAGTCATGCCCGCGTGGCGTGATTTGTGCATGGCGTGCGCGTGGAAAAACTGCGACCGGATGATGTGTACATGTGAGTAAGGGGAAGCACAGACGTAATACAGATGAAGGGATTTATTCAAAATAAATTAAAACTCTGAGGAATGAAATGTTCCGGTACTCATCTTGAAAAATGAGCAGAAAGTCGGGAACTGAATGATTTCCCTCTGCTTACGCTAATACATTTTAAATGAAATATAGAGTTGTATGTATGTATAAAAAGTTCGACAGTTTATATACGTTAGGTATTTTACATTGCGCCACGACGGCCTCATATACGATAACCATATTGATATTCTTTTTTATTTTTATTTTTCAATATTTTTTTACACGTTTGTACTAGGCCTAAAGTTTTTAAATAAATCATGAACGTCACAGTCCCATTCAGCCGCGCTCGACAATACTACGAGTCGTCGGTTACTTCGAAAAAAAAAATAAGACCATGCCAACAATGTATTAGTATTATATTCTATATGTTAAAGCATTTATTTACATGTATGTATAATCCTTTGAATTTAACAAACTTAAGCGTTAGAAAATGGTGCCAGAATGTAAAATGCTGTGACTTACCTTTCTGTAATTCCATTTATTTTTTTTTCCCTCAAAGGGGGACATCATTATCGTTATCAGTACGACTAGATCATCATCGTTAACTTCTCACTTCACTTCACTTCACTCTACACTTCACTTCTAGCCTTTCGTAAAAAATTTACTCTTAAGTAAACTCTTACTTAAGAGTAAATTTCGATTTACATTTTCTTTTATTAGTATTTTTATCTTAGTACTTGTTAAGTGGTCATTGCTATATAAAATAACTTAATTCTATATTTTGTCTCCATAAATATGCTTGTACAAAATACGTTTTACTTTGTAGCCCTTAATGCGTCACGACAACTTCTATATTTTACTACGGAGAATTAATATCATACTAGTTGATAATTTAATTTTATCTATACACATACTCCTATATAGATAAAAATACATAAAACATTGAAAGAAATAGGTTGAACATAAGAAAAGTCAAATAATGATGTAATAAATGCAATAAATGTAAATCGCAATACTGTATTACAATGAATATGAAACCGCAAAATGCGTTATGCAGATTTAATTGTACATGTTCCTATTTGAGTGTAGAAACCTCATATCTCCAAGTATATATTAGTATCTATTCCATAACTTAATATACGATATGTCAATATTATGAAGAAATGAAAATACCCCCGAGTAGGAATCAAATCCACAACAGTCGTGTTTATAAATAAATGTACCGTTGCGCCACATCGGCCTTTAATTTCTGATAACATATAAAAACCCCATCATGTAACGGTAGGATTCGCTCTCCAAGGATTTCGTCCCAATTTGAAACATATATACATATAAAAAAACCGGTCAAGTGCGAGTCGGTCTCACTCACCAAGGGTTTCATCCCAAATTTAGGATTGTATCTTTTGACAACGTTAACTTAAAAACTTGATCTGTTCTGTGCTCCGAAGAACCGTAGATCTGAATATTTAACAGTCTTAGCTTACCTCAACGCGTTCTCGAGATACATAATCTTGACAAACGGAAAGACCAACAACATCGTCATCCTCTAAAGGTTTTTCTTCCTTTTGATTTACGCAACCCTAAAAAATCGATTCAAAATGACATTATTTTTATTATTTTAAAAGTAAAATCAAATACGTCACTCAACAAATACAGTATTTTTGCATAGAAAATATATTTACGACAAAATTTTATGGTTATACCATTACAGAGTAATGCTACTGGCGTCTTCAGTTCGTGTAGTAATATCTATTATACATACCTACACCTACGTCTGTAGTATATGTACTCGATATACGTAAGAAGAGGCGTTCGCTAAAAATAGCTTTCATTCAAGATATGAAACGACATTTTTATTACATTACTAATAGTCGCCCGCAACTTTGTTTATGTGAAATTTAAAGTAAATAATCCCATGTGTTTTTTTTTTAATTTCGTAAGAATTTTGAAAAACTCTTTCTTAATGCTCCATACACTCCTTAACTTACCTGAATACTAAATTTCAAATTTCTACTCAATTACACCCAGTAACGGAAGAGTTTTACACGTAAATATTATATGGATTTATAAATATAATATTATCGTGGCGCGTTCAAATCTCTCTTGGGGTAATATTTACACATAAACCTAAAAAAAACTTGATTTTCTTGTGCCAGTTGTTCTTAAATTCACGTTCTATACATGCGGGATAAAACGTCAAGCACAAAAATAACTCTTACTTATTTTAGCTTCTCGCTATTTTCTAAGCATAGCAGGGTAGGCAGAGGAAACGTATTAACCTAGTGCGCGCTTTACCTCGTTACCAGAGTGGAAATCGAACCCACAGAAGTCGCACGTGCCCGTTGTGCCCCTGCGCCACCTCTGGCCTCATCGAATATTTCATCTCACAATAATTTACATTACTTTTACGATTATATAAATACCATAAAGCGTCTTCAAAGTTCTACACATACGATTCAAACACGTATAAGTTACACCAAAATCTTCTTTAGACGATATCTAGGTCGGGGAAAAAGATCTTTTAAACTGTTAAGCCGGCGGCTTTAGTGGTAGACTATTCAGATCTCACCACACGCTACTGTATAGGACCCTATCATCTGTTTCGGTATGTTTTTAGTGTACTTGAAATACAACTGGGATTTAATTTTCAAAAATGTGAACTTTTTAAGGAAAATATCTCTTATGACGATAGTTTTTTTATATTATCAATTTTAAGCGACCTTTAAAAATAAAAAAATAGATTTATTATTTTGCTACTGATTTATCTACATAGAATACATATTTTCAAACTAAACTATAATAGTTATACTTTCTATTACATCCTATTATATTAGCAATATAAGGGGCATCTCATTATATCAGCAATAAACTTGATATTATATCAGCAAAATAGTGAACACAGTTCCATTCCCTACCATACTTCCTGTATGGTAGGGAATGGAACTGTCTCAATATTAGCGGAGGATTTCAAAGGTAGGTAGGTCCCCAGGTTCCCTTTACCCTGCTTTGTGTAGGGTACAGTGTACAGCTACAAAACAAGTAATATAATCGTTAATACAAAAATTAAAACAAATTGAATTTAAACTTTCACACTAATATTATAAATTACTAGTTATTTCAATAACAGTACAGATACGAGTACAAAGCCACCACTAAAACCCACTAAAGCTAATGCATTCAACTAGAAATAAAAACAAAATCACGATAATCTCTCACAAAATTCTACTTTTCCATTTCAAATATGTGCATTGTACATACAAACTGTTTTGAAATCTTAATGTATATAAAATAGGGAACAAAGTGAGAACAAAACTGACAATTCAATATTCACGTTCGAGTTGATACGAGAAATATATTATTTTGAGCTTAATCTCGTAGCTTTTACTAGTATTTGAATTTTCTTCGAGAGCTTTAGAACAAATATAGATAATGTATACATGTTGTGTTTGAATTTTATAAATCTATATGATTTTGATGATTGAAGCCAGTGTGGCGCAATGGGACAACGTGTGGTTGTAAATGTGATGGCTGTCAGTTCGATTCCTTCTCGAGAAATGTCATGTCAAATAATAACGGACAGACAACAAAGGGAAAAAAACATAGGATCCATGAGGATTCTGTTTTATTTTTTTGGTAAATAAAACCCTAAAAATGATCTACAATCTTTGGATGCCGTTCAAATTACATCGTTTCACTTAATTGTTTGTAATCCATGAGATTTTGTTTATTTCGTAGCCATGACCGAACCTAATATAAATATTTTTGTATTAATATACTTTATTGGAATTTTCTGTTGGATGTTACACATATTTTTTTTCTTTTCGATGTAAGATAGTTAAATGAAATATTAATATTTAGATAGATTTTAATAAAATATAATATCTCATATAAAATATGTATGTATGTATGTATAATGTACGTCATTATATTTAGCATCAGGATTATGGAAAGAATTCAAAGCACGATATATTTGTGATAATTTGCTAGAAACGTTAATATTTTATTATACTTTTAATATATTTAATTGTATAACATTTCAATATATAGCAATATAATAAAAAAAGGTTTTGCTTACGCCTACTTAAATAATGAAGTACATATAGCCTAGGTCTTGTAGCCTATGCCTATGTATATACAAATATACATAGGCATAGGCTACAAGACCGATGTCTATTGAACATGTTATTAATAGAGTGATCTCGTCGAACAAATTACACTCGCACAGACTCCAAAGAAACCGACGAGTTTCAATTTCACTTCTGTTTAGAAGAGCCTTGGCTTATTAAAGACGTTCATAGAAGCTTCTTTGAAAAGGGTCGGAACTTTTGGAACCTTTGAAGGAATCTGGTCGTAATATCTTTAGGGACAGTGCGACGGTCTGTTTGTTTCTGAACACGCGAGTTGTACATTCGTATTTGGGATGTTGACATGTAAATAAACGCCTTATATTCCTTCGTATTTTACTAGGAATTTTTTTATTTATTGAAATATTTATTTACATTTATATTTTCATTTCTTCGCTCTGGTGTCGAGGCAAAGCGCGGCGTTGAGTCCCACCACTCAACAGGTAATGCCTCCAGAATTAGGCGGAAAGTGGGGAACGGAATCTCTTAATACTAAGTTCCCTCCGCCTACCCTGCTGTGTGCGGGATACAGCGTGAACCTAAAGCTGAAATCCAGAGAGGTCATTGTAACACCAAATAAGCGATATGTTCATCAAAATAAAAAGAAAACCAATCTAAAACTTTCCATTTGACAGATATATTACACCACTATATATATTCGAAACAGAAATCTTTCTCTAAAATATTCTGACTGCAGAATAGTAGATGTTTTGCTCTGTTAAAAATACGCTTTTCGCTTGAATTTCAAAAGGTCAAAGCCGTTTTCATGCACAATTTGTAACATACAATGGCAGCATCAGCTTGCATCTGAGTGCATTCAGCGGCGGTGCGGTGCAGTCGCTGGCTGGTGTTTAACTGACCTGTTGATAGCGATTTACTGTGGATACTTTAGGATGAATTACCTGAAAAATGGAAAAATTGTATTAATATATGTTTTTGTTATATTTTTTGCTTCACGTTTTCTTTAGCTGGGTAGTCGGTAGGTTTTTTTCAGCCTCACGCTGTATCCCGCATGTAAAAGAGTAGGTAGTGGTAGCCTAGTATTAAGACACTCCACTCCTCACTTTTCATCAAAATCTGGAGGCATTGCGTGTTGAGTGGCGAAACTCAACGCCCCCATTTGCCTCAACACCAAAGCTAACAAATGAAAATTTTAAATATTTCATGTCGCGTGAGAATCGATCCCACCACCTGTCGCGTTTAAGATCACACGCTAGGGGCCATGCGCCATGACTAGCCTCAAAAAAAAGTTAATATTATATACTTATGTTCACCTGGACCACCCTCACTACCCACTATAACCTTACAGTTTTTTTTTATGGAAAAGACAAGGCAAACGAGCGTTCGGGTCATCGATGGTAACTGAATACCGCCGCCCACTACCCCGTGCAACACCAGAGGAGCTACAGATGCGTTGCCTGCCTGTAAGGTGGGTTGGGCTCCAGAGCCCGGCATTACCTGGTGCGAAACGCAGTGACATAAAGCCACTACTTCACGCCGGTTTTAGATGCCGGGGGTGGTAGTGATCCGGTCGAGTCTTCCCATGCGTGCCATTGCTAGCGACGTGACTCTACCACACGTACTTTAGTCGCTTCTTACGACACCACCAGTACCAGGATGATCCTATTCTAGGCCGGCATCACACGGCACAAAACTCAGCACAGTACTCTTGGCCCGCGACAGGCCGGAGCTCCGGGAGCCAAGGAATTTTTCCATAATTTTAGAGACAGTGACAACTTAGTGCCAATATACTCCGTTCATCAATTTTCAACCCGAATTCAAGACATTCTGTGTTCAGTGACGAAACTCAACACTACTCTTCGTTTACACCAGAGCTGGTTCTTTGAAATCCCTTCACAAAAACTTTGTCGAAATCGAAACATCTTATCCATCGTATAAAATAGGTCAAATAGACACACACCACAACCAAACGTAAATCGAAATATATTTTTCTTGGAATCGATCATAGATTTTATTGGGACTATTTTAACGTGGAAATAAAAAAGCCGTAGAGACGCGCATACATACATACATTGGGCATTAAAAACTTGAGTTATAAGCAGCGCCTACATCATTAAGACGTCTCGTCTCAAAGAGATTTTATGGGTCGTTTGGCGGTGGGCTGTTGCTCCAAATGAATTATTTTCAAGCGACGCCACGCCGTTTGAAGTGCCTTAGCAGCCATTGTTATGAAGCGTAACACTGATTTGGGTGATAATCTCTAAAACATACACGATTTTACTAAAATTCTATTCATCCCAAAAATTAAATTGAATAATTTCATTTTTCTTCAGCTGCACGTTTTTCCTTGCATAGCAGAGAAGACAGGGAGGATCTAGTCTTGAGATACCAGTTTCCCACTTTCCGCCTAATTTTTCAGACAACGCTGCACGGGCGGAAATCGAACCCATACCCACTGCGTCAACAGGTATACACGTTGGTGGATAAAATCACGTTGGTACATATTGGTGGATAAAATCAACGCTTTCAATGTTTTTTTTTAAATACTAATCACTGAAGCCCAATTTTTTGGCTCGTATTTATTTTAGCCGCTATTATTTGCTAAAATATTTTTCTTTTAAAATATTTATTACATTTGTATTTTAGGATTAAAAGCCATTCGCGCTTAAAACAAATGCAGGAAGATGTTGAATATACATGAATAATATTACACAGTAAGAGTAGGGAGGTCGTCATGGCACAGGGGCTCAAGCGGTCGACTGTAAATGCGAAGCTTCTGGGTTTGATCTCGGGGAAATAGTAGTATTAAAATTCTTTTTTGAAAATACTAAGTAAGTACATAAACATTAATTTAATGTTTTATAACATAAGTTTCTTAGTTTTATCCACAACTATCCCTTTACATTATTATACATGACTGCTATTTTACATACTGCTGCTTTGATAACTTGAAAGAACAAAAACTAAAAAAAAACTACTTCAAATTTAAACCAACTAGTCCGCTTAATTAGTGTCTAATTTAACAAAAAAAAATAGCATTTTAATTTAGCAGACAGAAGACCATCTAAATGTTTTTCTCGGTCAAAAAAATTCTGTGCAGAACTACGTGGTTGGTATGATCCCGGAGTAACAGCGTAGCGAGTTAAATGATACGTATCTTAATTTGAAGTGTTCTTGGAAATTTTAATTACTCGCTTTTAATATAGTGTTTGAGCTGTCGCGGTGCAGTTTAGAATTGTGACTGTAATGTTAGTCGGTTCGATTTCTAGTTTTTGAAAAGTTGAAATATATGTTTTTTTTTAACTCTAGTTATACCACTGATTACGTTGTATCTCCAGAGTGGACAAGAAAACGAAAATCATAATGTAATTTTGTATTTTCATTTTTTCGCTCTAGTGTTGAGGCAAAGCGCGGCGTTGAGTTCCACCACTCAAGATACAATGTTTACAGATTTCTGCGGAAAGTTGAGAACGGAAACTTGTCCTCTGCCTACCCTGCTGTGTGCAGGGTATAGCTGATTTTAATTTAATTTGATTTATAATGTTATTTTCACTTATACCTAGTATGATGCATGTCACATTATACGATCGTATATGCCTACATACACGTTTACAAATTTAAATATTGACCTCACGATAAATCAATTCAATCTTACCCATTCCAATGAAAAAATATTGTATGACCAACGCAAAATAATTCCTAAGCTCAGGTACATACAACGAATATTCTACTAAATACTACACATACGTATACATAAGCCGGTTTCAATAAAAACCAAAAAAAGTGAAAAAAAAAAACCAAACAAAACGCACGCACTAAAACACTAGGTAGCGAAATATCCCGAGTATTACTGTATTGGAACCAGCGTCGTGTAAATATAGTATGAATAAGCCCAACCATTTCATTTGATTCGATAAACCACAGAGACTCGCTGTGGAGAACCCATTTATAACTAAAATAATATGCGAAATACAGCGCACAAGCGTGTGACTGTAAGCGGGATAGGTTGTGAGTTCGATTCCCAATCAAGGCAATTAAATGTTTTCATTTATTCGCTCTTGGCGTTGTTTTGCGCCTGTTAAAACGTAATACCTCCAGAATCCGGCGGAAAGTGGGGAGCGAAATGTCTTAACACTAGTGTCCTTCTCTCTTATTACATACGGGATACAGCGTGAAGCTGGAGAAATACATATGCATAGAACTACACGCGGCTACCAATTAAAATTGGATTGTAACACGATATTACAAAATTCTGACACAAATTAATTGATTGGACTGATTGAGTGATTAGTGATGATGATTGATTAGACATAAATCAAAAGTCATGTCATCAAAATTTATTATAGATTTTCTGGTAGGTAACTAAGGCCAGTCGTGGCGCAGGGGCACAAAGTGTGACTGTAAAACCGACTGGCTGTGGGTTCGATCCCCACTCGAGGAAATGAAAATTTACTTATATTAATATTTTCATTTCTTCGCTCTGGTGTCGAGGCAAAGCGCGGCGTTGAGTTACGCCACTCAACACGCAATGCCTCCAGAACTCGGCGGAAACTGGGGAACGGAGTGTCTTAACACTAGGTTCCCTCTGCAGTGTGCGGGATACAGCGTGAAGCTGGTAGGTAACAAGTACAAAAGAATGTTATGAAAGAAACGTAGATGAAGTGCTCTGATCAACACGCATANGCGGCGTTGAGTTACGCCACTTAACACGCAATGCCTCCAGAACTCGGCGGAAACTGGGGAACGGAGTGTCTTAACACTAGGTTCCTTCTGCAGTGTGCGGGATACAGCGTGAAGCTGGTAGGTAACAAGTACAAAAGAATGTTATGAAAGAAACGTAGATGAAGTGCTCTGATCAACACGCATATCAAGAATTAGAGTGGGGAACACACCTGGTGTTAATCAGGAACAGAGTGCTCGAACGACAACTAGGTTCCCAGATTCCACCTGGCTATCCTGCTATGTGCAGGATACAGCCTGAATCTATGAAAAAAATATGGGGGTGGTTTAATAGTAGGTTCCCTCTGCATAATGTTTGGAGCAGCGCATGAAGCTGAATAAATATTTTCTTTGGGATGACAAACAGGTTTACTTATATGAATTTTGATATGGCGCGATAAGAACTACAAGGTAAAGAACGTGGGTTTAAATTCAGCAACAATAAAAGTTTAAAACAAATAATCTGTTTATTTTTAATATTATAAATAACTTTTCGAAACATTAGTATGTCATAACAAGACAACGACTATGAGTTTTAAAGTACAATTATACGCTTTTCCCTACAATCGTACGGTACAGAAATACCGTACCTGCATTCTAAGTGAGTGGATAAATGGCCGGTTAACTATAAATCTATTTTTCGTAACGTTTGCGAATGCGAAGTGTTTCAGATAAGGAATTTCAGGCTTTCTAAGTGCAGGTTGCAGTAGAAAGACACTGGTGTGTTCCGGGGATGTTAACTTGGGCTGCTAACTTTGTTGGAATATTCTATATCTATATCTTTTTATCAGCTTCACGCTGTATCCCGCACACAGCAGGGTAGGCAGAGGGAACTAAGTGTTAAGACACTCCGTTTCCCACGTGTTGAGTGGCGGAACTATATCTGAACTATAGAAATATGTTATTGATAACATGTTCTGCAGTAAATAAATAATAATATAGCTTATATTATTATTCATTTATTTTACGGAGGCAAACTAGTGGCACATCACTCTTTTATCCACTTGTTCACTTATATTCCGACTGTATTTGAGGAGCATTGTGCAAGATTTGACTTGGCTATATTTTAACACCAATCTAAACATAATAATTTAATAGAATAAGTTCAGTACAAGTTAGAAGAATTCTAAAATCTAAATATAATATAGCCTTTACTGGAAACATTGTGGAGTCAATTCCTGAGCTTGGATTACATCCCGAATAAGCACAAAACACGATATCCATAAAGATCTCCGATTCTATTGTCGGTGAAGTATAATACAATGCATTATTTAATATTAAACTTGGCTCTCATTTAACGTTTCTATCTTTGACCGGATCATAATTAGCCTTAAAGGGGATAATCGAATCCACAACACAATTGTTTCACTGCGCCACGACGGTCAATAATAACATAAATTAAGATGTAAATTGTACATCAAAATGAAAATTAATGTCACATAAAAAAAGCGTACAAAAAATCAACAGGAGATCCTTTATTGAAAAACGTATTGGGGACGCCAAAACTTTCCTGTTGACAAGTGGCTTAGAGGATTATCGACGCGAGTGTTCATTTTCCTACCGCACTTCATATTTTATTCGTTTAGTCGTTCGTTTCAGAGGAAGTATCCATGAAATATTATATAGCTAAAGTTATTTAATATATAAATTTTTATCCATTATTGAGGTCATTTGTGGCGCAGGGGCACAAGGAAACTGGTTGTGGGTTTGATCCCCACTCTAGAAATTAAATAATTCATATTTTCATTTTTTCGCTCTGGTGTCGAGGCAAAGCGCGGCGTTGAGTTCCTCCCCAGAAAGCGTCCAGAATTCAACTGAAAATGGGGAACGGCGTGTCTTATCACTAGATTCCCGCTGCTTACCGCTGTTGTGTACGTGAAATACAAAAGAAATATCCAAATAATGTGGCCGTTATGGCCCTAAATGAAATGTGTTGAGTTCTGTCAGTCAACACATCTTGTCTTGAAACTGGGGCGATATGTGGAGAACGGAGTTTCTTAACACTGAGTTTTCTCTGCCCTGATAAAGACGGGATACAGAGTGAAGAAAAAATACTGCTAAATAAACAAACTTAATAATATTTTTTTACTGTACAACAAAATAAAAAAAAAATCAATAAATACCTATCAAATATTAAATACTATAATTTTTCTTTGTTAGCGCCAAATTTTTAGCTATGTTAAACGACAATGACTTGCTGCTCCCGACAAGATGGATGTATTCCAGTATGAAGTATGGTAAATTATATTTTTGGACGACCTCCAACTTGAAATAAGTTGTTAATAGAGTTTTCATAATATTTTTGATGTTTGCAGGTCTTATATGTTAATGTGAAATAAAAAAAATATGTTTAAATCATACAATAGGTAAAAATAAAAAAAGATATCTACACTCTATCGAAAAAATGTTTCGAATTAATAATGTAATGCAATGTTATGTAATGTTTTCATAATAATAATGTTTCGAAAACTAAGCAGACTACAGAAGACGAAATATCAAAATAATTCATAAAAAAATATTTCTTCTTTCTTGTGTCGAGGCAAAGCGTAGCGTTGAGTTCCGCAACTCAACACTGCGTCCAGAATTAGGCGGAAAGTAGGGTGCGGATTGTTTGAGATCTAGGCTCCCTCTACCTACCCTACGTGTGTGTATACAGTGTGAACCTGAATAAAATACAGGGTGGAAGTGTCAACACCACTTTAAATGAAACCACAGTTTTAACTACTCTATAAAAGCCTAATACAATTAAAAATATTTTTTTCCCAAAAATGAAAATGCATTTTTTTTTTCAAACAAAATAAATAATAGAATTATTGTTGTAATATAAAACGCCATTTGTTAAGAATGACGCACGCACACATAAACCTATCTAAGGGAAACCGCCGCATACACCTCATTCTGAAATCAAGTCGTAAGTATTGGCGGCAAAGTTCAAAGTTGATTTGCCTTTAGTAGTATTTTTGTTGTGTGTATGTATGTGTTTTTCGTTATTGGTATTTATGCGTAACTGCGTCACACGAAACACAGGTATGGTTAAACATCGTGAAATGAAAAAAAATCATACGTCTAAACTGTTGAGGTATTTTGATTAATTTCTTTAAGTATGGGTTTTAAAATATTTTACCCTATATGCTGTTACCGTAAAAGGATCGCTGACACTTCCAGCCTGTATATATATTATTATTCTTATACAAAATCTAATGAGATTTTCATGTACATTGGTCAAAATCCTAAGCAAATTCAACTTTGATACATATAATAAGATGAATTTATATATTGAATATTTCATAACTGAACTTGTGATATGAATTTAAATCTCATATGATATGAAAATCCACAAATTATATGCGAGAGATGAATTGCTCTTAAGCCGTAGAGTACTGTCTGGCACTTATTAATTGGTTTCAAAAGCCATAATTATACGAGATTAAAAAAGATATAGGTATANATATATATATATATATATATATATATATATATAATATTTTTGAAATAAAGATAACTCTAAATTTAAAAACATGTATTTTTACTCTATATAATTATGGTATATAATCAGAATGGTAAGTGTTTAGTGTAATGTCACTTTGTGTTTTACACTCCCTCAATTTGGAGGAATTGTGTATTAAATAGAAGATAGCCTCAGTATTTTGTTTAAATAAACCTAGCAGAAATAAAAAAAATGCGTTTCCTTATAGCGCAATTTGAACTCACTAACATCGCCACAGAAAGATATATTTAACAGCACCAAAAAAAATTATTTCATTTCATTAAAAGTTCATATATTAGGGTAGGTAGGGAGAACCTAGTGTTGAAGCATTCTGTTCTGCACTTTTGGCCCAATATCGAGATATTGCATGTTAAGTTGTGGAATCTTACGTTGCGTATTGCCTTGCTAGACCACAGAATGTGTGTGAAAATGAAATAATACCTTAAATGGGTATCAAACTTATAACCATTTACAGCATCAGATATCTTAGTAATACATTTTTTTCATAGCCTCTTACCAACCCTTCTTAGCCACAAGCGTAGATAACAACGAAGTAGTTATATTATTATCGTTTTTTATATGGAAAACTTTTTTAATTTCACCAGGGTTGAAAATTTATTATCAGAATTCAGTTTTGTATGAAATAATCCTCACTTATCCAATAATCCTGGAACATTTGAGTTGTACGTATAAATTGGTAACGTTGTACAAAATAAATATAAGAATTTAAGTGCTATTAAAATTATTCAGTTTGTGTATAAATATGCACAATGTATTTAATCAATAATGAAAAATTGGTCTGGAGTGCGATAGTCGTGAGTTCGATGCGGGACGTCAAGCAATTGCGTGGTGCGTGGAACAAAGTTTCTAAGAAAATGCAAGTTGTAAATCTTCGCCCAGTTTTCAAGACATTGTGCGTTTCGTGGTGGAACTCAACGCCGCGCTTAGTCTTGCTGCCAGAGCGAGGATGTAAAAGCAAATCCCACATTCCCTCAAGAGAGAATTTCCAATTGCCGCATCTACAGTCAGACAGAGCTGTGCCGGATCACTACGATGGCCTCAAATAATGAAAAAGTAAATACTTTTCATTTACTTATATCACTTAACCGACTTTTTTCGTTTGAGTAGTTCTCATGCTTGGTTATTCGTTATTTTCAACAAGCATACAACAGAATAGTATATACAATAAATGTATATTAAAAAAGTATAAACTTTAAAACAGTTCATTTCTAAAGTATTCATTTAGAGTAAAATGAAGCTTAAAAATAATTTTCATATATATATTTTTTATTTCTCCAAGCATACTTGCAAGTTCATATTAAATGTATGTCCTCTTTAACTTCACTGCATGGTTGTTTAAAATAATATTATAGTGCACTCTTTAAAATTACATTTACATATATTATATGAAACACTATTGTGACATATTTGATACCAGCTAGCATCACAATGTCTATGGGTACAAATTCTACTATATTTTTTTTATGCGTTGCCCCTGAATTAAAGATATTCTGTGTTGAAGTGGCAAAACTCAACGCCGTGTTTTTTCTGGCCAGAGAGTGAAAGTGTAAATAAATAATTCCTTGAGTGGGGATGGCACTCATAAGTACCATTTTCAACTAACTAGACGCTATTCATTATTTAATTTATTACAACAGAATATTCGAGGCAGTCGTGGCGCAGAGGCACAAAAGTGTGACTGTAAACGTGACGGTTGTGGGCTCGATTCTCATTAGAGGGAATTAAATGTTTAATTTTTTTATTTCCTCGCTCTAGCAACGGGGCAATGCTTCAAGAATTCGGCGGTAAGTGAGGAACGGGAGTGTTAATGGAGAACGCAGTAGCACACTAGGTTCCCAGGTTCCCTTTGCCTACCTTGTCATACGCGGCATACAACATGAAGCTAAGCAATATATAATATATGACACACAACTAAAATACATTAAGAATCAACATCAGCTTCGCATTTGTTAAACCTATTGTTTCCGTTCCGTTCCCTACAGTTCCCTACTTTTCTAATTCCGCCTAATTTTCGACAACCATTTATTGTAAGCATTGTATGTTGAGTGACAGAACTCAACTCAATTTTTTGTTTTGTTACCTGAGCGAGAAAATATACAATAATTCATTCCCCTAAGTTCGAATCGAGTTTACAGCTATCTCGGTTACAACCAAAAGCTGTGCCGCTGCGGCACGACAGCCTCTACATAAACAAATACAAAGAAATAAACAAAAACATTTCAAACACAATATATTCTACCTCAATCCCAATATCCTTCAGTGTTTAGTATTTTGCACCTTATTTCGTCTATGATGATACACATACAGACATACATATGTAGATGATACAGTGCTTGGATAAATAAAGCTCACAGCCGTAGCATACGAATAGGTCTCGTAGAGCCAACGTGATAGGTGTGCTATGCATTTTAATAAAGATATAGCGATGTTATTGTTACAACTGGTATTGGATTAAAAAATATATATTTGTATACTATAGCTGAAGCAAAGTTACTGTTCAATGAAAATAAGAATTAAAAAAAAAACAGTTTCACGCTTTTTCTCGTAAACAGAGGGAACCTAGAGTTAAGTTCGGCGTTAAGTTTCGCCACTTAACAATACAATGACCCGAAAATTGGGCCTCATGAAATTAAGGAATGTCCTAACACTTGATTCCCTTTTGCCTGCCGTTCCATATGAGGGATACAACGTTAAGTTATAAAAAATAGCAGTAATAACAAAATAGGTTTAGGTACAAAACTTAAAATCCCTACACCTCTCCCCTATAAAATCAATCAAAAGAGGCATTCCATCTAAATAATCGACACCAGATGTGCCCACTAGAGATACTAATTCAATATGAACACGTATATAACGATTTATACGGACTTATATTCCGAATGGCCGAGTACCAATCAAATAGACTTGGTTATACGAGCATGGTCAATATCATTTGTTTGATGTTGGAAGGCAAATTTTAATAGGAAATAGGGATATGCTTTCTACATGATTCTATTCATAGTTTTGTAATTTCAATAAGTTGGACGTACTTGATGCTAGTGATTTCGTAAGTGACATAAACATACAGACACTTTTAGTTCTAATTGTTAGGACAACTCAACAACTAGAACTAAGAGGACCTATATGTTTATTTCAGTACTTTACCAAATCTAGTACTAACTAGGTTTGAATACAATTGTGGTAACGTATTATGTTTGGAATATAATTTTTTGATAGATGTGTAACATTAAACATGTAATCTCTGCTTGGAAGGAAAAAGGAGAGTCAAATAATACTTTAAAATACATATTCTTTTTAAGTAATTTATAAATTGTATAAAAAACAGAGGCAACTAAAGATGTACTAAACCTATACATCTACTTGTATATACTAATATAACTAACTTTATTTCTTTTCTTCTTTATATAGACTACATAATAAAAAAAATAAAAATAAAATTAAAATTAAATCAGCTTCACGCTGTATCCCGCACACAGCAGGGTAGGCAGAGGGAACCTAGTGTTAAGACACTCCGTTCCCCACTTTCTGCCGAATTCTGGAGGCATTGCGTGTTGAGTGGCAGAACTCAACGCCGCGCTTAACCTCGACACCAGAGCGAAGAAATGGAAATATAAATTTAAGTAAATATTTCATCTCCTCGAGTGGGGATCGAACCCACAACCAGTCGATTTTGCAGTCACCCCTCGTGCCGCTGCGCCACGACCGGCCTCAATAAAAAAAATACTAACTAAATATTCTGTTCGGAGCCACTTCTTTCACCAACCAATGTGAATTTTAATACTATAAACTTGGAAAACAAAAATTGAGTTTACGTCAAACTTTACTATTGACTGACGGAATATTGTAACGGAATATTTTCGACAAGCGTCTGTCGATCAGGAGGGTTTTATATGTAAAATGTTAAAAATATCGTCGTGTCAGAAGTGAAAATTGAACGTAGAGATATTTTTCCAGCTTCACGCTTTATCCCGAATAGCACGGTAGGCAGGTAACAGTAGGTGAGAAAGCGAGATTCCATTCGATACGCCGCGTTAGTAAAATACCAGGAAAGGTTCGATTCCCACGCAATGCCTCCAGAATCCGGCGGAAAGTGAGGAATGGAAGAGCTTTAATGGCAACGGAGTGTCTTAACACTGGGTCCCCAGTTTCCCTCTGCCTACCCTGCTATGAGAGAGATATCGAGTAAAGCAAAAAATTGTTAAATAATTTGTATTCTGTCAAACATACTAGATTTTTGCTATTTAGCAAGTTTTTTTAAATGCTTATTTATCACTAAAAAAGAAAAGGTTATCACTAAAAAGACGCTTTTAAACAAAAATTATACGTTTCAGAAAGCAATCGAGGACAAAGATATCAAATAAAATAAATCTAAACATCAAACAACATTTATAAATCGTTCGTTAGATTCATGAGCCATACTGCCCATTATTTAATGTGACGACAACACCTATGTTTCAATTATTGATATTACTTTCAAGTTTTTTTTTATATAAATATTCTTAATAATGTTCTAAACGGTCAGTGATTCCGCATTTGATTGTAAACGTGATGGTCGTAGATTCAGTACCCACTAGGGGGAAAGAATTATTTTAATTTCTTCGCATCCATTCGTTCTTTTTAAGCGAAAATCTTACAAAGCATTGGAATAATCAAAAATTTTCTTAGTTACCTCCATACCACTTAAACAACCAATATAATAACACCCCATGCACTATTGTATTCTTTTCAATTCTTAGTTACATGTATGGAGTGCTATCCTTAACAATTTCATTTTTCCAAATTACAATCAATCATTTGGTAGAGGCCAGTCGTGGCGCAGGGGCACAAAGTATGACTTTAAAACCGACTGGTTGTGGGTTCGATGCCCATTCGAGGAGATGAAATATTTATATTTCAATTTCTTCGCTCTGGTGTCGAGGCACGGCGCGGCGTTGAATTCTGCCACTCAACATGCAATACCTCCAAAATCCAACGGAAAGTGGGGAACGGAGTGTCTTAACACTAGGTTCCCTCTGCCTACTCTGCTGTATGCGGGATACAGCGTGAAGCATATAAAAAAATAAATAAATTTGGTAGCGGTTTACAAAATACAACTATCTTTCAAATTTAAACCATATAGTACCCGTAATCTCCAAATAAAATAGCTGTAACATGATGGACTGACACTGAGGGCTATAAAGGTTCCGTTTCTTGCCATTTGGCTAGGGAACCCTAACGATTAAACATTTAGAACAAAGAAGTTTACTTACATAAATATCTGAGCTTTATAACAGCGTTCGTCACACATATACACATACATACGTACATACATACATACATATCTATTGTAAGTACCTATATATGTACATATAAATGTCTGTATGTACATACAAGCAAACATAGCATAAGTAGTAACTAATCTACAAAACTAATTAAAAGATATATAATATATTGATAAATAGATATATATATTGACTAAATACTTATAAAAAAGCTATGGCTGGCTGCCCTGCCAGCAATTCGGCGCGGAAAAAAATATGGGCGCTACTAATGGAATATTCCCAGCTAAATGGAATTTCAATTGGAGTTCATTCGTATTCTTGTTCCAGGCCTCGACTGTTGCTGTGTTTATTTTTAAATCATCTAGCATTAGGTTAACTAAATCTTAATATAGTTTATTATGAAAATCTTGAAAATTTATGTGTTTTAGTGTTATTTAATTTAATGAAATGTCTGTAATAAAATGGAGGTAAAGTGGAGACCGAAGTGCTAAGACAATAGATTCTCTCAGCGCTATACGTGAAGCTAATAAACATACATAACTTAGGCATCCTTAATTTACTTTAGCAGAGCGATTGTGATTATTTACAGAAGTGATTATAAATATTCAGGGGCGTGATTATATTTCAAAATTAAATCATTTCATTCTAGTACAACAAAGGACGTTAGGATCCGACATTCATCATGTAATTAGGATCGGCGTTAGGGCGGCGTTAGGGCGGCACGGCGTTAGGATCCGCCATTCATCATGTAATGACTCAAAGTCAAGCGGAATGTAGATAATGAAGTATTTTAGCGTTAAAATATCCACCAACAAAGTTAAATGCTATGTTTTTAGCAGAGGGAATCTAGAGTTAAGACACTTAGTTCCCTATTTTTCGGCCATTAATCAAAACACTAAGCGTAACGGAAGTCAAGATGTAATAAGAGGAAATGTAAATAATTAATTTCCCCGAGTACAAATCAAACCTACACTCGTCGCGTTTGTGTGTGACACACTGTGCCACTACGCCACGAAGCATTTATTGGTATGCAAAGCCAAAACTATAGACCGTTTGACATTAACATTAATTAAATTTATTTAAACACACACTTTATTGTATGAGTGAAGCGTTTGTGGCGCGAAGTTTAGTGTTGTTTAAGGGTCGTAGCGACTGAGATGGCACAGCCGTCGTAAAAGATCCAGTTCGTAGGGTTAGCACTTTTAATTTTATTTAAATTCTTCTATTTTTTATTATTTTTGATATTTAGAAGATTTTTTTTTAAGAATGTTTTTCTTTTACAAGGTAACAAGACAAAGCGCGACATTTGCTTCCACTTCCTAACACATAATATCTCTAAAATTGGGCGAAAAACTAGGTAAAAAGTGTCTTCACCATAGGTTCCTTCTGCCTACACTGCTATACGCAGTATACAGCGTGAAGCTAAAACAAATATTATCCAAATTAGAAAAACTATTTTCTGCTCTCGTCTCAATATTACTTTTTTATTTTTCATCTTTCCTACCTAATCAAGTGTTAAGACACTATATTCTGCAGTTTGACATCGAAGTCATAAATTATTTACCAAATAGAAAAAATCATAAAGTACATAGTGACTGACATCCTTAAAAACCGTCCTCAGCTCCGTCACTACGGCTTAACCGTGGTCGTAAAGGTTACGATTGTAGTTCGTCGTAGGTCCGTATGAGCTTAATACATTTGCCCGTAAATTGACTATTCTTAAAATAGTTAAGGTCAATCCTGAGGTCATGTATTATACATTTTTAGATAGGAAGGAAAATGCTGAAGTTCTAGTAGTATAAAAAAGGATTTATTCAGATTCGACAAATTAATTCTATAAACTAGTACTATAGAACCAGAATATATTAGATCTCCTAATTCAGGTATTGTTTGTTTTACCAGAATGCTTTGTTGTTTTCATTTACTACAACCGAAACGAAACGACAACCAAAGATTTTCATTTTTTTGCACTTACTGTACTTTATTTTCACTCAGGGAATAAGTTAATTTCAGTTCTTTCTCAATTAATTAGTAACTAACTGGATCACAAAAAAGCATTCTCCATCGATATTCTTAAAAAAACAGAGAATACAGAACAGAGAAAATTTAAATCATGGATTTAAATCAATATTGCAACAGAACACAGTAGCTTTACTTTGTAAATCTAGCCGAGGTTAAAATAAATCGGAACGTCGAGCACCATTAAGCCAGGCCGGTAATTGAATGGAAAGTGTCGACGAAGTGAATACTGTACGTCAACGACTTGGGAAATTGTATGATGTAAATTTTGTAATATGCAATTTTGGGTTAATATTTATAGTTTATGATTGCTTTAGATTGTTAATTGCTGTAGACCCACAGGGGTAGTTCAAATTTAGACTACCGCCAACGATTCCTCGCGGACTGCCCTGGATTCTTGCAGAATAAACTGATAGTATCTTGCCCTCAGGTAGGGTAGGTTTGAGAGTTCAAGGATTTTATGAGTGGTTCCCAGGTGGTGGAAAGTTTTCAACCGTTCTGTCTATTGAAATTACGATGTTTTTGTATATCAAACATCGTGGATCATTCTAGGAATATTTCTGTTTTCTTTAGCGAAGATTTGGGGTTTATCAAACCTGATGTAATGGCTGGGCTTATCTACAGTATACTCACAGACAACTGAGTTCGTCAGAAGATCAATAAGCCACCCACAGTAAAGAGACAGCCGGCATTTCTACCATACATGATGGGAGTTACAGACAGAATTGGCAACATCTTAAGAAGAGCTTCCATAAAAACTATATTCAAGCCTAACATAAAAGTGACGGTGACAATAATTGGTTCTTGAGACCAGTGAATAGTAATATTCCTCAACGGTGTGTGTATACACCTGTATACAAAGTAGATCGTGACTGTGGCTTATCATACGTCGGTCAAACAAAAAGAAGCATCGGAAGTAGGGTGAAGGAACACATCTTTAGTTAGTTAGTTAGTTTATACTTTATTGCACACGAAAAAAAAAACACATACACAGAAAAGAAATAAATACAAACAAGTATGCAAAGGCGGCCTTATTGCTTCAAGCAATCTCTTACAGGCAAGCTTCCAAAACAAAGGACATAAAATATAAAAACAGAAGAGTGGAATAACGTTAAGTGCACATAACAAAAAAAAGATAATACTAAGTAAACATATAATATACTTATGATACATACAAAAATACATAAACTCATACACAATACACAAATACACATATATTTACACTACATACAACTATAATACATATATTTATAACTAATATAAATACCTATAAACATACATATTCTTATACAAACAAATACTACATGTAATATAACATAATATGTACAATATAAATAATAGATATAATAGAAGAGTCTACACATTTTCTAAATTAAAAAGGTGTTGTTTTAGACGTTTTTTAAAAACGTTAAGTGACACTGAATGTCGCACTTCAGTAGGAAGTGCATTCCAGAGAATAGCAACTTTCACAGTAAAGGAGTTGGAATAGAAGTGGGTATGGCAGGATGGAAGTTTGAGGAGGTTATCACTTCGCGACCTTAGTTCAAGGCGTAGAAGAGAATCGGAACCATGNCAACTTAATAGGTCTAAATGGAGCATGCTTGTCATAGAGTTCCGTGAGTAAGGAATTGAATATATCTAATTTAGTATCAATATTGTTGGCGATAACGATGGTGTTCCAGTCGATTTTGGTAAGGTCACGCATAAACTCCTCATTATTAAAATTTGTAAAATTACGTCGCATAACTACAGATGGTTTGACTTTAGGAGGACGAACATTATAAGACAAATACATCAAATCATGGTAGGAAAAGGCTTCAGCGGGACATTGTCCGTGGAGTTTTGCAAAATCAGCCGAGGAAACTATTATAAGGTCAAGTTGGGATGGAGCACAGTTAGGGAAATGATGTGTGGGATTTGTAGGAAGTAATGTTAAATTTGAACTGTTAATAATGTTAAGAAGTTGCTTCGCACGAAAATCATTTTTTTAATACATGTATTAAAATCCCCAAGGATAATAGTGTGATCGACATTGGACACGTGTTTTTCCAATATAGTCTCCAAAGTATGAAAGTAATCTATGTGAAGTGAAGGACTATAGAAAACACCAAGTAACAATTTAGAACGTCCGAGTAAGATTTCGATAAAAACATATTCAGCAGCTTCAGAGTATTGCGAAGGCGACTTATTCACTATTGTAAAGGGTATATGGTTTCGAATATAAATGGCTACCCCGCCGCCACCCTTACCAATGCGGTCATTTCGTATAAGGTGGAAGTTAGGAATGGAGAAGGATGCGGAAGGTAAACAAGGCTTAAGGAATGTTTCGGAAATTAAAATTCGGAAATTAATAAAAGGTCAGGATAGTGAGCTGGGATGCTTTGGGCATTAATATGCACAACATTGAAATTTTTTGAAGAGTTTGAAAAGGTGTTGTCAAGAAAAGATGAAATAGGGACGGAAGTACTGTGAAAACTGCTATCAGAGGAAGAAGGTAGTGAGTAAAAAGAATCGTCACCTAAATTGTGAAGACTATTATTGTACATTATAAATATAATAACAAATATTATAATATATAAATAAAATATATATGAAATAAATTAAAATACTAAAATCATTAACTATAATNACAATTAAATACTTTAATGTCAAGAATGGACATATATCGACGTCAGCTGTGTGTTAGCACGCTGATCCACTATTGAAATACAAAAACTTCCTAATGTTATTAAAGAGGACGGTTGGAAACTTTGCACCATCTGGAACCCACACAAAATCTTTTGAGTCTCAAACCCACCATACCAGAGGGCAAGATACAGTCAGGTAATTCTGCAGAAATTCAGGGCAGTACGTAATGCAACAAAGAAATCGCTGGCGGTATTTTGATACAATAATTATATCAACTGACAGACGAATGCCATCTCAGTCTGTCCGTGACCACGGACTACAGCAAAGTATTCCTATATAATGCCTCCAGAATTCTGTGGAAAGTGGGCAACGGAAGTGTCTTAATGAGAACGAAGTATCTTAACACTAGGTTCCCTGGTTCCCTCTTATATAGGTAGGAACCTACGCATTTGCGCTTTACAGCGTGAAGCTATAAAAAAAGTGCAAAAAAAAAAAAGTGCAAAACAAAAAAAAAACTTTATTGTTTTATAAAAAGTTTTTCTAAAAAATAGAATAAAGCTTAGAGCACTGTGAATCTAAACTAAAGTATTCTATAATTTTTCCAGCTTCACGCCTTATTAGCAATTACGCGCTTGGCCTAGCTATTATTATGATAATCCAAGACCTGAGTTGCTTTTTAGTGCACGATTAAAAGTGTCTTTTATGGTTTTTTTTTATTTTAATTTATCTAGTTTCAGCCATCTCCCGCATATCGCAATGTAGTGTCAAGACACACCGTTCTCCTATTCACTTTTAACTCTTTTATCCAATAAAATTAAACAAAGCAAAACTGACAATAGCAATTTCATTTGTATTAAGACAAGTATGAGAAATACATACAGTCGACAATTTTAGTTAGCACAAACAACCAATATTGGAATTAACATTTCAGTTTTTGTTATTTGTATTTCTTTAATTTTGAATTTTAAATTGATAGATATAAAACACAATTTAGTGCAACAAAATTTTAAGCTACTGCGCTAATAGGAACGCTTGGTAGCATCCGGCGACGAATTCTTGTAGAGATTTCAGAGTACAAATTGTTTGCATTTCGATGCTAGGTTAGCCACAGCTTATTAACACTTACATACACATACAATATGTAACGATTCTGGAAAATGTTTATTAAATAGGATTACATTTTTGTAGAAGAATTTAACTACAAAAATGGTTTTTTTACTTATTGTATTATAAATCAAAGATACTAATCAAATTACTTTATTGCGTCACGTTTTGTACTTGGATGAGTATCAGAAAGGACGGGACATAGTATGACACCCGATCGATATTGGTGTAAAGTTAGAGACCAGAATAAGGTCTTGTAAACA
This sequence comes from Heliconius hermathena, assembly GCA_013403705.1. Classification (NCBI taxonomy): domain Eukaryota; kingdom Metazoa; phylum Arthropoda; class Insecta; order Lepidoptera; family Nymphalidae; genus Heliconius; species Heliconius hermathena. The sequence continues at coordinate 234,450 of JAAIXJ010000225.1, forward strand.
GCTTAAGACACCTCGAATCTGACGAGGAACTCGGAGGAGGAATATCCTCCTGAATAGTTGAGAGAAACCTAATTTAGCCTGACATTTCCAAAGGCGCCACAACATCTAAAAAGCATGGTTGACAGAGGGAACCATTTGTTAAGTTATCCCAGTATCCTTACTTTCTACCTAATATTCTAGACATTGAGTAATGGAACTCAACGCCACGCCTTATCTTGCAACCATAATAAATTCCGAGTGGGAATCAAATCCACAACCATCACGTTCAAAATCAAAAACCGTGCAAATAATAATAAAAATTATATAAACCATATCCTAAAACAAACATGTGGTCACCCTAACTTTGAAGCGATTTCGAATATCAATGTCGGTCGCATCTCAGGAATCCATTGTGGCTGAAAGCTATCGAGTCCTCGCTTATTTATATAACAGATTAACATGATTTGGCCCAGAGTCGATCTGTTTGCGGTTGTGAAACCAGGGAGGGTATAATAAAATAAATTTTATTACCACTTGTATAACAACAATAATCAATTAAGGGAATTATTTGTAAATGCCATGGTTATGGGTTTAATTTGGAAATGAGTAAGATTTGGGAGTGCATATATTTGTATCGGTTCGCTTCACGTTTAGTTCGCTAGACATTGAGGACATATATATATAATGTTAAAACACTCTGTCCTTCGTTTATATATATATATATATATATATATATATATATATATATATATATATGACATGGCAAGGGGCACAAGCGTGCTTCTGTAAACACGAAGATCGGGTTCGATTTTCATTACCTCGGTCTGATAACCAATCTATGTGATTGTCAAAAGTGGACGGAGAGAGAGGAACAGAGTGTCATAAGATTAGGTTCCCTCTACCTTACCCGCTATATTTCAGATACACCATGAAACTTTATAATAACAAATAATAAACATAAAATATAACATACATGCAAAATGTCCAAGCAACGGTCATCGCTGTATACAATTAATTCAGTTTAATTAGTTGCCAATTATAGGGAATAAGCCAATATCAGTAACAATTCAGTACTTACTGTGCGTATTCAAATAAAATTTGATGTGCTCATTGATTTAATATTATTTCTATATTATGCTGCATTGTTTACCTGAAATAAAAAGATATATATTATAAATTGATTTATTTATTATTGAACTAGAGTAATATAACATAAGTTTAGGATTTGAGAGACTACTAAGTTCGTAGTAAACAAACATTACGCGTTGCGTGGCGGGACTAAACGCCGTGATTTGTATTTTCATAGCTAGAGCAAGGAAATGAAAATAATAAAATAAATTAATTGCTTGTAATTAATAATCTGCTGTATACTTTGTAATATATAGCGAATGTTAGCGCGACGGTTGCAGATGCGATTTCCGCTTGAAGGGATGAAGGGGAACGGAAATAGTCTTAATGAGAAGAAAATGTCTTAACACTAGCTTGCCCGATTTTTTCTCTCTTCTCTGCTATATGCGGGATACAGCGTGAAAGAAAAAAAAACAAAAAATAAATAAAGTCATTTCCCCAAACTTGGAGCCAACCCACAAATAACACGTTTACAGACGCTGTCCCACTGCGCTACACATATTTAATATACAAAATCATAGTGTCAATAAAGTAATATCTTTTCCGTTCATAAAAAAATATCGCAATATTAGCTGTCGACTGAACATGTGTGCACTTGACGGTGACAGCATTTCCTGAACATTGACGTTTTGACAAGTGACTTTACTATTTGTACCGTAAACTTTAATTATATCCTTTAGGATGCTATAAAGTACTATCACTTTTTTCGCTTTTAAAGTTGAAGACTGGAACATTACCTACTAAAAATTATATTTTTTAAAGCTTCACGCTGTTCCCATAACGCATATAGCAGAGCATAGATAAATTAGGGTTAAGACACTCTGTTCGCCACTTCAGCCTTATGAAATTATCGAGATATTGCGTGTTGAATGTCGGAACTCAACGCTCCATATAATCTCGCTACCAGAACGAAGAAATGATACTATTTCTTCTCCTTCCCTTTTTTCCGAGTGGAAGAAAAACCCACAAGCATCGCGCATTTAGGCTGATGGTGGACTGGGCCACGACGGTTTAAACATATAGAAACATCGTTAGTTACGAGTACGTCACAATTGCGCCGCTACGAAGTCTATACGACATACAAATATTAAAAGTTATGGCATAAAAGATCACTATACTGCATATTTATTGCTGTCATACGATAACTTTTCTATTGCTGGATCATAAATCACGAAGTGATATATTTCTGTTAATACCAGTGATATTTTTCTATTTTTTACAATTTTTTTTGGAGTAGAAGTAATATATAGTTACGATTTTTTTTATTAAGCCTCGCACTGTATCCCGCATGTAGCAGAATAGGCAGATAAAACTTATTGTTAAGACACTCTGTTTTCCGTATCATTTTTAAGGCAAAGCGTGTCATTGCGCCATAAATAATTCAGAAAATGAATGATTTTACGAATTGATAATTTCGAGCGCGTGCCGACTGGAACCTAACCTGTAACGGGTTGACTTAACATTATCTCCACTTTGTCTACAATGTTTTTGTAGACAACGTGGAGTGGAGTAGAGTGGCGTGGAGAGGAAGTATTCTAAGTACCTAAATTTCAACATAATCCTTAATTTATGTCGTGTTTTATATGAACACGACATGAGTTAAGAAATATATGAAACTATATTAAAAAAAATTATGAGAATATCTTTCCTTTCAGTTATGAATCGATCAATCTTTGTCGATTAGATATCAGCGTTAAGAACTGCAATAAATAACGCTGTAATTATTATGGAATAACATCTGGTTATGAGTGATTTCTCATCGATATTACTTTGTTTCATATAAAGGAATGACTAATGTATGGCGGGAGGAATTACTTAGAGTAAAATCAAGATGTAATGTATAGTCCTTTTTCCTTTTTTAAAAAAAAAAATAAATTAAATTAGCTTCACGCTGTATCCCGCACACAGCAGGGTAGGCAGAGGGAACCTAGTGTTAAGACACTCCGTTCCCCACTTTCTGCTGAATTCTGGAGGCATTGCGTGTTGAGTGGCAGAACTCAACGCCGCGCTTAACCTCGACACCAGAGCGAAGAAATGGAAATATAATTTTTTCCATTTCTTACTTCACTTTTTTATCATTACATATTGTTTTTTTTATTTCCATTACTGCAGACTAAGCTTATAACATTAATACCTATGTATAAACAAAATAAATGTGATTTTCGTTACATAGCGCTTAAAACTATAATTTTCAAATGTATAAAAAAAATATTTGTAAAAACAAAAACCCCGACTGCATAAAACTAAAAAGAATATAAACAAGCCAAAGAGTTTATTAGGATTAACAGTCGGGACCTCTTTAAATTATGCGGGTTTCCTGGTAAAGATTTTATTGATTGAAGAATTACTTATAGGTCCCGACTGTTAATCCTAATAAACTCTTTGGCTTGTTTATATTGTTTTTAGTTTTATACAGTCGGGGTTTTTGTTTTTACAAATATTTTTTTATTTTTCACTTTTTTGTTAGGATTCATTATGGTAATGATAATCATGATATACCATTTTGAAATCCTCGTATTGAGCTCTTGAATTTGATACCCATATTATGGTATTCGAAACGAAATTTTTTTTTTTTCACTAAGTCCAATGGCGTCCCACAACCGCCATGATTGTTTTTTTTAACGTCACCTATCTAAGAACACTTGGGCTGCTAATACAAATCTAACGATATCTCAATTACGTAAATTCGTTCAGCAATTCTGGAGATATGAGGTAATAAAGAATATTACATACATACAAGATACGCGCGAAAAACATAACCCTTCCTTAGCAGTCGGGAAAAAATATAGCTATGCGGCGTTGAGTTTCGCCAATTAACACAAAATATCACAAGAATTGGGTAGAAATTGAGGAACGAAGAACTCTACTCTATACAGCGTGAATCTATAAAGCTAAAGTAAGAATCGCAGTCCTATTAATCTACGCAGTTTGGTCTCGATTCATAAAAACTAATCTACTACTAATTCAAATTATAAAAAAAAATACAAATATTCGATTTTTTCCTCCTGATATTTATAACAAGACAGATCTATATATATTATTAAAATATCATTATGAAGATATCAATGGTTAGTATAAACATTTACCTTGCCCGGGATACGAACTGCCTACCATTGATAGCATCTATAGTTGAAATGGTTATTAAAACGCCCAAATTTAATTAGTTACAGCCGTAGTAACATCAAACGTTGTTGAAAACCAAACATTATATTAAATTATGACGTTAACTGGCAATAAATCTTTGAGCGCTTTACCTATTAGCTGCATAGAGCATATCATCAGATGACGCGTGTGTGTTTAGGCGCAATATCATTTTACACGCCGTGTGTTCTCTGTAGATAAAGTACACTGTGGTATAATATGATATATGTATATGGGTTTGTTAGTGAAGTGTATATAGGTTTTGTATATTACTATGTCTTTTTCGTGTGTTTTATTAGGTAAGAAAATATGTATTTTCGAAATGTTGTTTAAGTCGTGTGGAGCGCTGGAACTCAACGCCGCGCTTTGTCCGTGAAATCAAAATAATTCATCCCCCGATTGAGAAATGAACCAACGAACCAAACATCGCGTTAACAGTCAGATTCTGTTTGCCACGACCTCTTCCTGCATAAAAACATCTATGAAATATTTTACATTATTATCTACAAATATCATATAAAAAGGCTGTTCTAGTTAAACCCAACCCAACTACTTCACGTACGGCGTTACTTTAAGATCATCCCCTTTAACTGAACGGATATAGGGCGACGATAAAAAAGGAAAATTACAAATCGCTCGGGACGGTCCTATGCAAACATGGACGGGTGATCCGTCTTCATTTGGACGGACGAGTATTGAATTCATAACGTAACGCAAAATTTTGAGGTTATTTCAGTCTATCGTTTGAAATTTCCTTGCCAGCTTTCCGACTCAAACATATCAAACGGTATGCCATTATCTTGTAATTGCACTGATTTAACACGTGTTCGTTTGTTTATATTGCGAATAATTTTGCTTTCACACACCAAGGAAATGCTGTTTTCCTGGATGCTTGGTTTGATGGATCTATTTAAGACTAAGTAGGTAATAGTTATGGATTCAAATTTATTAGAGGAACATTTTAAGTCACTAAATCACAAATAGTAAACTACGTTTTTACCGTGGTCTAGGACGTCCTCCAGCCTGTAGGGTGATGACACACGTAAAAGGCTAGCATCGGGCGGAAGCGCGCAGTGTGATAGTATGCATAACGCTGAAATTAGATTTGAGGCAACCCTTACCTATCGTTGCACAGGATGCTAAAGAGTTATATCCAAATTTGAATAAAAATATATATTTCAAGAACCGTTCAATATACAAATACTTTGTTCATTTTTCTACAGTTAAATCACTGGTATCGTTTTCTTTCTTCCTAAATACTTAATCTGGATCATGACAGAAATAAATCCAAGCACATGACAGAAATAAATAGAATTGCAATGAAACACAATTCTTCGAGAATAAACATCACCACATCAAGACAACTAGAACAACCCAAGCAAATTAGTAGGATGCTTAAAATATAAACTAAACAAAATTACCCATTAAGCTGAAACAATTTGCACAAACAACCAAAGTGGAGGTGTCATCAGCGGGCTGGCCAGATTTACGACGACGCGCCCATATGTAGCGGCTTACGCGAAACGGTTTACGATTACGAGGCGGTTAAAAACAAGCATTACTGAAAATGTACGACACTACAATACGCTGGAGGGAGATTTCTTAGGCGGAACAACGTCGTAACGAAAGATGAGTGTATACTACAGTTAGAGGTTACCAGAGTATTTTTGTTTAATTTTATTAAGTAGGCAAGAGTGAAACGATTGTGGTACAATTGGGACTTGTCCTACTATTTAGAAAATTTGTATAAAAGTTTTACTATTCACCTCTTAATATTATAGGTAGTACATACACATTGATGTTAATAGACTCAAAAGTCACAAACAAAATTATGTCTAGTTGATAATACTCAATAAATGCTTATTCAATTTTTTTTTCTTAACTTGTCCAAATAACTGGGTGATTATAAATAATAAGCTGTACATGTTCTTAAAAAGGGACAGCGATATAAAGGCGGTTTGTAATAACAAATTAAAAAGGGATCTCAAAGAAGAATGGGAATGACACAGCTAGAACAATGTAAGAAACAATAATAACTTCATAACAATACAACCAATTGCAAGCTTGCAAATCTCAGGCACAAATCAAGAAAATTTATTTTCTTATACTCTTTTCTTGTTATTTTATAAAATTCTTATAATTTTAAAATCTTTATAATGAGATTTCCTTATAATTTTAATGATATACGATAATCTTAAAACTTAAAATTTTCCTCGTTCATAAGAACACATAACATGAATACATCAAGATGCAATGATTAAATAATTTAATTTCAATGAAATAAAAAAAAATCAGCTTCACGTTGTATACAGCAGCGTAGGCAAAAGGAACCAGCGTGAAGAGACTCCGTTCCCCACTTTCCGCCGAATTCTATAGGCAATGCGTGTTTAACAGCGGAACTCAACGCCGCGCTTGATGAAGCAGTAGATATCTATTTAAGTCTGTAAGTAGTATTCCAACATGGATTATCATTAAGTTAAAATTCTATATCATATAAGTAATAAATAGCGTAGGGTAGGGCGGGGCTATTTGAGCATTTTTTTACCTAACTGATAATAAATAACTCCTCAACAAATAGCTTGTTTACGTACTGTACGGAACATACTTTGCGAGATATTTTTATTTCCCTACTTACATCTAAGTTCAACTAGCCCTGCTCTACCCTCCATCTACTCACATACAACACGTGTACCTATATAAGGTTCCAAATTATGCTACAAATAACGCATGTGAGTTCATTTCCAATATGAACAGTATTCATTAAATATGCCCATTCATATGTCGCTTTGCCAGTTTTTCAGTGAAAGGAAAAAATATTTCATTTATCCTGCATGCTATCAGACGCGCTGATTCATCTACAAACATATGGATGTTATAAATAAAAGTAAAATGTATAAGAATTTCTGGTATATTCAATATTTTTTATAGGCAATGGCCCAATAGTGAGAATATAATATTTTTATTTGTTTTTTAGTTCGCTTATATTTTCGCGTGCAGCGTAGATAGAAAGTCAAGTAGGCAAAGCGACCGTAGTATTAAATACTCCGTTCTCGATCTATTAATTACATTCATATTTTAATGAAATATTCTATTTTCATACTGATCGTCGGGGGCCGGTGGCATAAAGCTGTAAAAGCGACGGTTGTGGTTTCGATTCCAGCTCGGGGCAATGAAATATTTTACAGCGTGGACCTAAAAAAACATGTTTTGTCATCTCTCATAATTTTTAAAGGTACATAAAGACAACTAAGCGATACATTCCTCTGCTCAACATAAATAAACAAAATATCAGCTACTTCTGACTACTTCGGATTTATTTTTCCATTTTTATGTACTTTCACAATATTTTCAGCTACTCTATAATACTTTTCGGCTATATCGCTATAAACCAAATTAAAAATTATAGTATAAATATTTAGCCACGTGTCACAAGTTAGTCTGATATTCGTTTATATTTACATAATAAAACCGTTACAGGAGCAACTGTGAGCTAAAATTAGCAACTGCCATAAAATCATTTCAACATTTATTATATTACTGTTCTTGCAAGCTATTAGAAGTTTGTCTGTATGTTATGAATATTAAATCCATACAGCGCAATTTGATATTTAGATCGTGAGTGGATGGATGGATTACACTCGGAATGAAGTATTTAATATTTTCATTTCCTCATTCTTTCATTTCAATCTAATAAAAAAGCAAAGCGCGGTGTTAAGTTCCACTAGTCAACACGCAATGTAAACACGCAATGGGAAACAGAAGGTTCTCAATGGGAACGGGGTGATTATCCTAAGTTACCTCTACCTACTCTGCTATGTGCGGAATATAGGGCGCAAAAAAAAGTTATGAAGAAAAGATTTGCCTTTTAATACGAGTGAAGATCCAACTCGCAATCATCGTATTTAAAGACCCACCTTGTCCCATTGCGCCAAGATGGCCTTTTTATATATAAATTCCGTATTTCGGATGAATCTCCAGATGTAAATATTTACTCAATCTGGGATCGCATATAATACGGATCTACAACCGTATGGGGAATAAAGGCAAATAATTTATTGCTTTTGCTTTGTACGTCTATATCAGTTATGATATTTATTTGATAGTTATAATAAATCTTATATTGGATATAGTGATTTAAGGTGACAAGTTGCTATACATTATTATTAGCTAAAATTTATAGCACGTATTTATTATATATTGATCTATACTAATATTATACTTAAACAGTTCCAGAAGTTCCTAGTTTGTTCAAACAACCATTGGTTTAACGAACTGATCTCAGGAACTTCTGGTCATGTGGCATGACACAGCTCTTATTTATTTCCGTTTTACCCGGGGGAAATAGCAAGTAAATAATTAGTATATATTTAGGCTATTTTCTTATTATCATGCTTAGCGGCGTTGAGATCCCCGGATGGTAACTGCTCCGAAGTTCACTCCTCTTAAGGCAATGGATGTTATACCCACACAAATCGACTTAATTAAAAAAACTTCATTTTGAACAAAATCAACGCATATAAAGTAAGTAAATTGTGAAAGCGTGTAAAAATTTCAACTTAAATGCAAAAGAACGTTTGGCATAGTGGTTAAAACGCTAGAACAGTTTCCAAGAAGCGCGACACAGGTTCAAATCACGACGCATTTAAATTTCAAAACATTTTCTAAATAAGCACATGTCCAAAAAATGACACTCCAATAAGGCAAATTCAAAACGAAAATTCGCAACAATACAGATGCAATCACGCTAAACGCAGACGCGGAGGCGTTACGGCGTACAATGGGATCCTTTTTACGTACGCTTTGATGTGTTCCTCGCATTGAGCTTTTAAAGCGGCAGTTTTATTTTGACGATCGTGTGCGACATGAATTATGTAGTTAACATAATTTTTCGGATATTTACTTGTTTGGTTATAATTAAGGTGTACAACGTTTTTTTGCTTAATACTAATAGGAACGAGATGGGTCGTGGCGCAGAGGCACAAGCGTGTGCGTCTGCGTAAACGCGACAGGTTGTGGGCTCGATTTCTAATCGGAAATAATGCCATATTTTCTTCATTTCTTCTCTCTAGTAGCTCAGTACCTCCAGAGTTCAGCGAAAAGTGGGGAGCGGAGCCTACCCTGCTGCATACAGCGTGAAGCTGAAATAATAACAATCTTAATATGAAAATTGAGTCATTGTGGTGCAGTGGTATAGCATCTGACTATAAGGGCATTGCCTGTGTGTTCGACACCTGTTCGGAGAATTAATTATTTACATTTTCCCGCTTCAACAAGACAAATTGCTTTATTGAGTTTAAATCAGGCAAGAGGCGGAGAAAAAATTACTTAATATTACATTCTCTCTGCCTATCTTTATGGCTCATAAATATTCTTGTTATTACTATTTACTGTCTTAAATAAGACCGAAAGTGTTACATTGCTTCAAGACTCGTTGTTCACTTCCCGCAGTTTTGGGCGACACGTTTTAAGTAGGTGGTCTAGAGCACTACTACTAGCACTCTGGCCATTATAAAAATATTGCAAAATTTGTTCACATGTGAGTATTCAAATTTAAAGGATAGACTGCGATTTTTACAAACTTTTTGTTTTTTATTTTCATAGTGCTTTTAGAAGAGAGCTAATCTACTAGTTCACAAAAACAAAACACATCGCTGTTCTTTTAATCTCTACTAGTAGGTTTTGTTTAGGAAATAGAAATGAACGTAGCACTTTGCCGGTGAATAAATCTTCTTTTTCTTCTCCAAATATCTTATTTTCTCATATTTAGAGAAGAAAAGTTTTATTATTTTATCATTTTTCTTGGATAAGTGTGGAAAAAATATATTAAGAACTAATTTTGCTCATTTTGCTGAGTATTTTGCATGTGTTGTCTACACAGTAATTTTCTCTTTTTTCTTAACCTACTCTACACAGTAATTTTCTCTTTTTTCTTAACTTACTTAATTTTAGCTGCGAGAAGAAAAGATAGATATTATTTTAACACTTCATACCTTACGGTTTGAGGTATAATACTGATTTTGACAACAAAACCAATTTGGCATTTAATAATATTAGTAATTTTGTTTACATAATACGTTACATTAATATTCAAATTGGAAACGCTTTTAGCGGTAAAGCTCCAGCTTTTATATTTGTAGTATCTAAATTTTCGTCCCCAATATTTTGTAAAAATTACTAAAGCATGAATTAATAAAGCCAAATACTAATTAGAACTATTTCCTAAGTGTGGAATAACACTTTAAAAATTTAAAAAATAATAAAGCCAAATTTGGTTATAATAAATTAAATAAGAAACCTTATTAAATAATATAATGATCTTAAATTTACCACTCACTCATTATAAGCAACGGTTGTCAAATCATTTAACAAAATGTAGGTATGTATGCTCTTGTACCTATATATAAACATAATCTCGATATGACTTATTTTTCAATAAATTAATGGAAAACATATAAACAAATGTACATTGAAAGTTGGAAGCCTAAATATATAATCATGTTCAAATATTATCCCATTCCACATCTCAATAAACATACAAGTTAAGCTAATAATCTCCTTTTTATTTAAAATCGGTTGAAAAAATATTTCTAATGAAAAAAATACATAAAGAAGAATTTTTATAAAAATAAATAAAAATTAAATTAAATCAGCTTCACGCTGTATCCCGCACACAGCAAGGTAGGCAGAGGGAACCTAGTGTTAAGACACTCCGTTCCCCACTTTCTGCCGAATTCTGGAGGCATTGCGTGTTGAGTGGCAGAACTCAACACCGCGCTTAGCCTTGACACCAGAGCGAAGAAATGGAAATATAAATTTAAGTAAATATTTCATCTCCTCGAGTGGGGATGGAACCCACAACCAGTCGGTTTTACAGTCACACTTCGTGCCGCTGCGCCACGACTGGCCTCGAAGAATTTTTATAAAATCATTATATGTAAATATGTACATACATTTTATAACAATAGAATTAATATTTACTTGTACTGTATATAGAAGCTTTTATGCGCTACAACTGAGTCAAGTTTAAGTGTGATTTATGACTAACAACTATTTCAATATATCCCTAATAATCTTGTTTTAGTGCTAAAATATATTAAACTATAGTCTAAGGGACAATAGTTAACTTATATCAAATTTTTATTAGACATAAAAAACGTTAAAAGGAAAAAATAAACAAAAAATATATATATTTATGTTACATTTTATTTAATAGTTGAAGTGTTGAACAATTGAGCGAAATTACAAAGAAATACAACTATAAATTAGGAGTAAAAAAATTCAAGAAACAATTATTAGGGAGATATATGTATTACGGCTGCTTATACAAATCAGATTTAATAGTCATTATTGTACTTTATAATACACATTAATACAAGAAATTGAAACATTTCTTCCAGTCAATGTTTAGGTATTAGATACAGTTAAAAAATGTTTGTGGATCTAAAAGTGTAAGAGACCATGTGCTCTCATATTAAGGACATATATTCATAAATTAATGATCCCAAATGTATTTAAGCAATCAACTACAATCTTTGCACAGGTAAAGTACATACTTAGACAGCCGCTTCTCAGACTACACGGAATATTACCCACGGAAGTTAGGCAAGCACTATACTCGAATAGAACAATATTGTTTAGTTAACATTCCATGAGGCTATAAAGTTACATTGTACTGAATGAACCACAGTTCCACGTTATAATATTATATATTCATTGGCATTACAGTGGCGTTGTTATTATGTGAAAATTTAACAAACTGCTAGTTCATCTCGGAGAGCTTTTATATATTTAAGAAATTCATATGAAGTGAGTAGAAACGGTCTATAAACATTAAAAATGCATTTTGCAGTGAATGTTTTAATTATTAATTTATTATGTTGGATAGTTTTGATATTATTATCATATTATGTTAGTTTTACATTAGGTTTCTCTTAAACCAAACAATCGTTGACGATGTGGGAAATGTTTAAATTTTAATAAAAATATATTCTATCCATGTCAAGCTGTGAAATTAAATTCTTTAAAAATAAAAAACGTCGTTTAAAACAAAAAGTCATAGTTTACTGATTTACCATATTCGATCATATCCAAATCATAAACAGTACAATAGTTACAAAAATATACTAAAATTAAAGACATTTTTATATTTTTTTTCATAGTCTAGCATAACATGTCCATTTCACAAATAGTACACTCATCATTATCAAAGTGCCAACTAAAAATATATACTAATGATGCGAGGAAAAATGAAAATACGCAAGAAAACTAAAGTAATTTAAATATAACTATATCTATAAGGCTGGCCAATGCGCCGCACGGGCCTCAAACATCCAGGTAAGCACTGACTCCAAAAATAATGTATTTTATACAGTAATTAGGTAGTACATTAGTGTCAATAATTTCATATATTATTTTTCAATTTCCTTTACTTTGCGTTGAAGTTTGTGCATATTAGTATAATCTTGAAGTCGGTTTCAATGTATATTAAATATATTTTTCTGTGCATATAAACTTTTTAAAATTTTATATTTAATTTCGAACGTACAAGAAATTTAACCCACGTTGGATTACACGCCCAAGTGTTATAGCCAATTAGGGTACGCGTTTATATTCCGCTACGGCATAATACCTACACTCGCTAGCTTCTATATAAAAAAAATCATGTCGCTCCAAAAAGATTGATTATTTAGAAAAATAGGCATATCTGCTCAATTTTATATTGAAAATTTTTAAATATTATATCCTTTTTTGTTTCTTTAAAGTACCACACGAAGGATAGAAAAATATTTTAGAAAACATAAGAATTGAAACGTAACTACAAAGATGCTAGCAACTTAATTAACAAGCGTATAAGACAGTCGACGTAGCTTGATAAAAACGTTATATATCAAGTCAAAGCGCTTGGATAGTTTCCTACCATCTGGTAGGAAACTATCCTCAATCTTTCATACGTTTCCTAAAATAATTATATATATTTCAAATAATTATATTAAAAATATTATCAGATAGTTTCACAAATCAATATACTTTCGAAAGAAAATCTAAGTAGCGTTACAATCAGCCAAATAGAGAAATGATTTAAAAGCTTGCATTTCTAGAATTTCCAATTCTACTGACTATAATCTTCAATGAGGAATTAATAACCTTCTCATTTTCAATTTTCATTATTTTCTTTCGCCTTTAGGCTAAGCTAGACACGCCAGCAATTTAATATATTTTAGTTAAATCAGCTTCACGCTATATTTTAGTTAAGTTTTTAAATATTTCAAATAGCACATAGAGGTCAGTAGTGGCGCATGAGCACGAGTGTGAGTTTGTAAACGCGACTAGTTGTGGATTCGATTCCAACTCGAGGAAATTAAATATTTTCATATCTTCGCTCTGATGTTGAGTGACAGAACTCAATGAAGTGCTTTTTCTTGTTACCAAAAAAATATCCCTCCAGTGGAAATCGAACCCAAACGCAACGGTTGAAGATATACGCTGCACCACAGTGCCAGACGGTCGATTTATAAATATTTATTACGGAAACTATAAAAATATACCAAAAATTGAGACTAGAAAATAACATATACATAAAGTCAATTTCCAAGGTTATTTTAAAACCACCCATTTCAGTGGTAAGAATATTTTTCCCATAGCGTTTCAGTAAAGTAATCTACGTTTTCCTGAGATCATACAATATGTAGCGTCTGTATGAAATCTACTCGGAAATATAACTGAAAGTATTATATTTGAGTACTTTAAATAAAATATAATAAAATACAAGCTTGCGACTGCCAAACACGACAGGTTGTGAGTTCGATCCCCACTCGAAGAAATGAAATATTTAATATTTTCATTTTGCTCAGGTGTCCAAGGTGTAAAGCTCGGCGTTGATTTTATATGTAGATGTTTGAGTAAAATTAGCTTTGAAAGCTGAAAACTTAAAAGCTTTTGTTAAGGTTTTTTTAACTTTTTTTATGTTTTTAGCTCCTATACTTCCTCTACATTTGTTTTAAGTAGTAAAGTAATTTCTTTTCAGTGTTAAATCACTCATCACACTATTTTCATAATATGTGTCATAATTTATAAAGCTAAGCTAAACACGTTGAATCCTGCATACAAGACAGAACCTAGTATGCAGGACCTCCCTTCCCCACATTAGAAATTTATCACTACTTAGATGCTTATTAATTCCTACTCAAAAAGTTTCTAAGAATAAGTTCAAGTCATATTTCTTTTCCTCACTATTTAAACACTACAGGCCTACAAACTTAATCACACTAACTTTTTCATTCACATTAACCGTTATAGCAAACATTACCAACAAACGGTACATAATATTTTGTATGAAATAAATGACGTCGACCAATGGGAAGAAATGTGGCTGTACGACCACTCTTGTTTGACCTCTTTCAATGGACCAATGTGCCTTGTTATTTTTCCCCGTACTCTACAAGGGTGCTCAGGATCTCTTTATAGTGGCTCGAGCAACATTTTGTTGAACAAGGTAATGAACTAATTTGTCGCGGCCGTAATGGTCCCTCAAATCTGGCCTCCGAACTAAATGACCCTGTTGTTAATATGAGTACCTAAATTCAGGTTTTTACATATTTTCTTTGTGATTTTTTGTTTGAGTTTAAAGATATAACTTTTATTAATTTAGTTTTTTTAGTTTCACGCTGTATCCCACATAGAGCAGAGTAGACAGAGGGAATCCGGAAAGCTAGTGTTAAGACACCCTGTTTCCCATTAAGACAGTTCTATTCTCCATTTTCCTCCGAATTCTGTAGGCATTGCTGGTTGAGTTGAGTTGAGTTGTTACCAAAACGAGAAAATGAAAATATGAAATATTTTATTTCCTCGAATGGGAATCAAAGCCACAACATTTCGCGTTTAATCGCACGGTTTTGCCAGTGCGCTACGACTGGTCTCAATCTGGCCTTGGCTTTCTGGATTTTAAGTAAAAAATCTTATTCTTATTTGTCATTATATTATTAGATATATCATAATATTAATTAAAGACTACTTTATGACATACCACCAGTTATATTCGTTTAAACGTAAACCATCTCTAAAAACTAAAAATAGTATAAAAAAGGCATTATGACACACAATTTAAATACTTTACCGCACACTCCCAACTGAAACTGAGCTAACGAATTCACAAACATACGAGAATGCCTTGTAATTAAGAACCTTACGTACTTACGTGAGCAGCTTGTTGCATTTCCATACAAAGATATCCAATTAGGATGTATGTATGTTTGAACATCCTGGCCAAGTAGGCTAAATCTAGGCAAAAATACAGGTAGGAATGTAGACAAAAATACAGGTATATTGCGGGGTAGCATTCATGAGGTGGATGTTTTTGTTTCGTAGGAAAAAAGGAGCTGCAATGGCGCAACGCTCATTAAGTCAGCGAGGGTACAACCCTCAAATGAACAGTGCTGAATATTAGTATAGATATGGGTAGATAGGTAGAGTCGTATTCCGTATTGTTTGTTTCTCCATTAGCATTTTGCCTTATACTCAATTCAATATGAAGGATATGTAAATATAAAGATGAACGAAATGTTGTATAACGCTTTACAGTCGCGTAGTTGTATTGCGTGTGGCTGAACGTGGTTGTGGGCTCAAATATTGTAACCTAAAGCAACACTATATGTGCAATGTATCGTAAATATATTGTTTTTATTTTTAGGGTTTTGTAGATAATGTATTAATCTGAAATAAATATCAAATATTTAGATCTACGGTCTTTTGGATCTCAAAAAAAATCAAGCTTCTAAGTCAACGCAATTAAAAGATATGCATTTTTTGCAGTATCTTGTATGAAATTTGCCGCGTAATCAAAAGCTATAGGGTACTTCCCATCGCATTAAAAAGAAGTGAGCTATGAAGTTTAAAAAGAAGTGAGAACTTACAATTTAAATAAAAGAAAAAATCTAAACAGTGAAAATGTATAGAGATTTCATGGAAAAAAACTTATTATTGTAGTTCATTTCACACAAAATCAGTGCAAGCATCCACCTACCTAAGTTTATCAGTCTTTATAAGTTATACTTCCCATTGACATACAATACTGATAAGGAACCATTGGTATGCGAGTCCGATTCACATTTGATCGTTTTACTATACATTTTACCTCGGTTGACCTTCGAAAACACAGTATCAAAGATGCTGGAGGAAGGTCACGTAAAAAGCATGAGAACCCTCCGAAGGGCATGTATGAAGAGGTTGATGACAGTGGACGAGGCGAAAGAGGTATGTAGAGACCGTAGCATTTGGCGCTCCGTTCTCTCTGACTACCCCGCTAGGGATAAAGCGTGAAGCTAAGTTATGTTAAGTTACTATACATTCCTGCGGGGTGGCCAGAGAGAACGAAGAGAAAATCGGTACGGTCTCTGCATACCTCTTTTGCCTTATCTTCTGTCATCAACTTTTTTATACATTCCTGCGTGTTTCGTTCTTATTACGTGACGTTCCCACAGTAACATCAATACTGCGTAATACTTATTTAGAAAACATATACAAATTCAATTTGTATATGTTACTGTGTTTTCGAAAGTCAGCCAAGGTCTCTGGCTGCCTCTCTTTCGACTCATTCTTGCTTCATAAATATACACATTAACTGAAAATATTTTATTTTTTTATTGCCAAAACGATTGCATATATATATTTTTTTTATTAAAATTTTTTTTTGAAGAAGTAGAAGCAAGATTAGCTGCATCTCGGAAACCCATCTTCGAAAGAAGAAAGAAATAACATTTATTATACGTTTTAATGACTAGCAATATAAAAACTAAAATAATTACATAAACATAGACTATATGGTATTAAACGTGGATGTAGGAAAGAAAATCAAGCTTGTTAACTACAAGCACCGGAGCGTAGCTAACGGCCGTTGAATGTGTTTTAAAATTGAGCCGTATGTTACAAGAGAGTTCCAAGATAAAATTGGAAACAATAGTTTTTGGTACTTTTAACATTTTCAAAGTGTTATTCCATACTTAGGAAAGAAAAATACTTATTAAGAAAACGTATAAAAATTTGAACGTAGTGGGACTCGAACCCGCGCCTCCTGAAGGCGCTCTGATCACTAAGTCATACGTTCTTATCAAGCTACGTCGAAATTTTTATACGCTTGTTATAATATAATAACTTATTTATTTATGTTGTTAGCTTCTCTGTAGGGAGACTTTTACTAATTTCCGCTACAAATATATAATTCAAATTTTTAAAAGAAAACCAAAAACTATTTAAGTATAATAGTTTCTGGTTTTCTTGTTTGATAAATTAAAAATATTATGAACAAAACCGCTATTCAATCAAAAGTAGGTGAGTACGTAGATCCAATTAATCATTATTAAAAGGAATATTTTTTATAGCTACACGTTGTATTCCGCATATAGCGGGGTAGGCAGGGAATTTTGTGTTTACATATTCTGTTTCCGTTTTGAATGATTTTCGGAAAACATTGAGTTCCGCGCTTTACTTTCTTTTCCAGACTGAGTTAAAAATCATCAATTTGCAATTAGACGCTGCGTTACGGCAGCGACATTTATTTATATAATATTAATATATTATAAGTAAAATTGAATGAAAATATGAAACATAATCGCTATATTTCTCAACTTAGAACATATACAATGATCCTCGAAGAAAGCCTCCTCACCAAGAACAAGTGTTTTAATGAAGGAAAGTTGGTGAATGTGCCTTTGATACAATTAGGGGTAGAGTATTAAACAAACTCTCCGTATTTTCTCATTATTGTTAATTTTAGCCTATTTAATTTAAGTTACTTTGACTTGTGTGGCACAGTAGATTGTTTCTTATGTTCATACTGTATTGTATCTGCGTATTGATGTCATTATCTGGAGTTGTCAGCGTATGACTGTAAGTACGATGATGTTTTCGTTCGATGCCCAAGCGGAATAATGAAATATATTTAATTACGTATTTTTTATTATTATTACTTACCTACGCAACTATATAAAGCAGAAAGTGGAGATTGTAATGTCTTAACACTAAGTACCCTCTGTCTACTCTACTACATAGGGATACAAAGTGAACTTACAAAACCAAAAAAAAATACTATATATACTTTTAAAATTTAACTAACAAAATTAGCATTATCAATATGAAATCACATAGAGTCCTTATTTAGAAAACGTATAAAAATTTTAACGTAGTGGGACTCGAACCCGCGCGTCCTGGAAACCGACCAGGCGCTCTGACCACTAAGCTATACGTTCTCATCAAGCTACGTCGAAATTTTTATACGCTTGTTACAATTTATTTATGTTGTTAGCGTCTCTCTAGGGAGATTTTTACAAATTTCCGCTACCCAAAGATAATTAATAAGAATTATCGTCTGGCAAGAGAGAGTGCTATTTATTATAATAAATATTTTTAAACATTTTTAAAGTGTTATTCCACACTTAGGAAAGAAAAATAACAATATAAATAAATTGTAACAAGCGTATAAAAATTTCGACGTAGCTCGATAAGAACGTATGCCTTAGTGGTCAGAGCGTCTGGTCGGTTTCCAGGAGGCGCGAGTTCGAGTCCCGCTACGTTCAAATTTTTATACGTTTTCTAAATAAGTATTTTTCTTTTCTAAGTGTAGAATAACACTTTAAAAATGTTTAAAAAAACACATAGTCCTTTAGAATGGACAGGTACTAGACTACAATATTTTCAAACAAACTTAAAGCTCAGGAAGACAAACTAAACCCAGCTTATTTATATTTGTCTACATGAAGTAATATGAGAAGTTTTTATTTGAATATGACATGACATGGAGCTTATTTCAACATAAGCATTTAAATACGCCGGAAGCTTTTAAGATATAAATGTAATAAGCCGAGTATATCTGAAGACTTTTTATAGGAAACTAGTGGCCGGCTGCCAATTTCGTTTACGTTAACTGTAAACGTAATCCCGCTGGTTCTGGTTAGTAATCAGCCTATCGCCGTCCACTACTGGACGTAGGCCTCCCTCATCGAGCGCCAACCATCCCTGTGGTTCTGGTTCCCGTGAGAAATCTGAGATATCTTCTCTAATTGTTTCTCAATACTCTAGGACAAAACTATATGCGAGTTTTGGATATGCGTTGTCTGACAGTCACTCAGAAACGAAAGGTTTTTTTATTTACATATGTACGTGTATTGCTTTTCATAATGATAATGACACAAATGTTACCAGCGGTATAAGCTGGTATCAGGTTCTACATTCAAAATCATCAGCTGTATCCCGCACACAGCAGGGCAGGTAAAGGGAACCTAGTGCTAAAACACTCTGTTTCCCACGTTCGTCATACATTCAAACTAACTTTTTTTACGTATTTGCAACTTGCAATTGTACACTAATAAAAGAGCAAACCTGTTAAGACCAAGAAAACAAAGATTAGAAGTTAATAAAAGATTATATTTCCAGTGAAACCTTTTAATATATTTTTAGTTTAATATATATTTAAAATGTTGGTGATATAAAATGTATGAGTAATGCGTTACTCATACATTTTATATCACCAACATTTTAAATATATATTAAACTAAAAATATATTTTATACAAAATTTAAATTCTAAAATCAGGTATAACAAACCTTTTTTTACAGGTAGAGTTTGCGCGACTGGGGATCGGACTCATCAACCATCAAACCATCACTTTTACGGACGCTGTGACACTGTGCCACGACGGTCTCTAAATAAATTATATGAATCAAAACAAGTAAAAATACGATAATTATCAAAATTAAAATATTAAACATTATTTATTCTCGCATCCGTAAACTCATAGCTGTCGTATGAAAGACATTTTATGTTTCAATTGGGCTCTCGGAGGTGCTTTTCTAACATTTTTACGATGTTATAAAGAAGGAACCGACCGTTAAAATCGATTTTATTTACGTTCGTGTGTTACAGCTTTCAGTGTAGTATTATTAAAGCTTGAAACAATATATTACGATAGATTTTATCATACAATAAAAGTTTACAAATATGTAGGTACCCAATAATATAGTTTTTAGCTTCACGCTGTATCCCGCATATGGCAGGGTAGGCAGAGGGAACCTAGTGTTAAGAAATTCCGTTCTCCAGTCCCAGCTCAATTTTCAAGATTTAAATTTTCAGATGTGTGTTGAGTGACGGAACTCAACGCCACGCTTTGCGACGACACCAGAGCGAAGAAAAATAATATTTAAATATAAGTAAGTATATTTGCCTATACCAACATCCATACCAGCAATACAAAAATAATTCAACTATTATACAAGCTTGTTTGAATAGAACCTATAGTTAGTATCTGCTCGTATCTATCAAAACACGAACAACTTCTAAATTGAATATCAAAGCGATTTCAACAATGTCATACATACAAGTACTGGCAAGTTGTCGCAACTTGGAGCGTAACCGCGTGGTTAGAACTTGGTTGGACTATTGAAAAACTTTAACGGTATCTCTTTTGTTATATAAAAGTATAAACCTTAGTAATTGTATTATATAATTTTCTATAAGATATGCTAAAGTTCTGTCGTGGCGCAACACACAAGATTGTGACTGTAAACGTGACAGGGTGTGGTTTCGATTCCAACTCTAGAAAATGAAATGTTTAATATTTTAATTTCTTCAATTTGGCGTTATCATTAGGATACTTCCGTTCCCCATGCTCAGCGAGAAAATGAGAATATAAAAAATATCTTTACCCCAGGTGGAAATCGAATTTACAATCGTCACGTTTAAAGTCTCACCCTGTTCTGTGTCACTGCACCATAATTGCTTTAAAAAAATATATTTAAATAATAACACTGAAGTTCCATACATTTTTTTATAAAAAAATAAATAACAATTTCAAATTACTTCAATTCTTTTAATCCCATACAAGTATACAACCTACACTACCTACCATATAGAACCTAAACCTACCTACCATATAAAACCTACACATATTATGTAGATTTAATATTAAGTGAACTAGAAATTTCTAGAGTGCTTTATCTAGTTAATACATTACAACATATATAATTGAAACCGCAGGCGAACAGCCGCCTTTGGGAATACCAGCACCGTGTAATCTATAAGATACATTAGGTCCCATAGGTAATAACTTATTATTGTCACTAATATTATTATTAATTTGTTATATAAACAAACATAGAAGTATTTAATATAGATAGTTGATCAGCTTCACGCTGTATCCCGCATACAGCAGAGGGAACCTATACCTCGTTTCCCACTTTCCACCGATTTTTTTGAGACGTGTTGGCCTTGTTAGTAGAGCGAAGAAATTAAAATATTAATAAATAATAATTCATTCCCTCGAATGGAGATCCAACCCACAACTTTAGTGTTACAGTCACACTATTGCGTCTGCGCGTGGCACATGGGCGTATATAGATAGTTTTGAGTGAGAAATCACTCTTCTTTTCTTATTTTATAAGAATCACTACAGTTTGGTAAGCTTTTAGCAAAATAAACGATGGACGTGGCTTTTAAACTTTTTCGATGTTATTTATCCTATTTATATTAAACGTTGACTTTTATGACGAATATTTTTTAATTACAAGTACAGTACCATATTATTGTCAAAAATAAATATTATATAATAAAAAAAGTAGAATAAGTCCTAGGACTACAAAATCAATCTAAAAATACTAAGACTAAGAGAATTGAAAATAAGCTTAATACATCATTTACTTTGAGGCCAGTCGTGGCACAGGGGCACAAAGTGTGACTGTAAAACCGACTGGTTGTGGGCTCGATCCCCACTCGAGGAAATGAAATATTTATTAAATTTATATTTCCATTTCTTCGCTCTGGTGTCGAGGGAAAGCGCGCCGTTCAATTCTGCCACTGAACACGCAGTGCCTCCAGAATTCGGCAAAAAGTGGGGAACGGAGTGTCTTAACACTATTCCCTCTGCCTACCTTGCTGTGTGCGGGATGCAGCGTGAAGCTGATTTTTATACGTCATTATTTACTTGCAGTAGCAAACAAGACTAGCAAATATTTAATATTTTATACACAAATATTTGAGCAAACACTCAAAATCAGTGCATTCAAAAGCTCCTAAAGCTGTACGTAAAAGTTTCAATTAAGTTAATATAACGTCACATCTGAACATTAAACTTGTAAATTGTTTTCAAAGTTAGCTGTTTACACACACTGTGACATACGTCTTGTCTTACATTGTCAATGGTATCACAGAGAGGCTGTAAACTTCGTCAGCTTATACCTAATTTTAAACTATGTTGGTATATTGTCGATATTTCATAATTTATTGATTTAATTAGGTGAACTATTTGATAGATTTAAATTAATTTTGATGAAACATTAAGTATATGATCGTAGTAGGAATACTAATGCAAAGCTCGGTGTCACTTAATGGCTCGAAATTGGACGAAAAGTGAAGAACAAGTTTCCTAACACAAAATTGTTCTTTATTTTTTTCATAGCGTCATGCTGTATTCTGTGCAGGATAGGCACAGGGAAATTGGCAACCCAATATTAAGAAACTGCCATTCACCATTTTTAACCGAAGTCTCGAGGCATTGCGTGTTGAGTGGCGGAACTCAACACCGCGCATTTCAATTTACCAGAGCAATGAAATGTAAACACTGTTTCATTTTACTGAGTGGAAATCGAACCCACAACGCACGCACGCACGCACGCAGCCGCATGCTTGTGCCGCGGCGCCACGATGACGGCCTCACTGAGTTTCCTCTGCTCAATTTGGTGTATACAATACAATACCTTAAAATACTTTAATCCGTATGAAGAGGAAACCTAACATCAAGACGCCACAGATAAGAAAGAAAATTCGAAGACTCAACTTCTGGCCTCGAAAATTGCGAGGTATTGAATTTAATAGTCACCAGTATAAGACTGAAAATAATACATTCCATTTCATTCACTGAGGGAGTAAAGTAAAATTATATAATTCTTATATATAAAAATATCATATTAAAATTAAACATAAAAAAATACCGTAATTGAAGCCGGTCGTGGCGCAGCGGCCCGAGGTGTGACTGTAAAACCGAACGGTTGTGGGTTCGAACCCCCCTCGAGGAGATGAAATATTTACTTAAATTTATATTTCCATTTCTTCGCTCTGGTGTCGAGGTTAAGCGCGGCGTTGAGTTCTGCCACTCAACACGCAATGCCTCCAGAATTCGGCAGAAAGTGGGGAACGGAGTGTCTTAACACTAGGTTCCCTCTGCCTACCCTGCTGTGTGCGGGATACAGCGTGAAGCTAATTTAATTTTTTTTTAATTTATAAAAAAATACAAGAAAAATTATCATTATAAGTTTAGAAGAATAGATTAAAACTTTTGAATATAAATCAATTTCGAAATATACATAAATCGATAGTATCGTGAAAATTAGAAATTTTATCAGGTAATTTATTACTGGCAGGTTTTTGTTTGGTGAATAATAAAAGCGTTTCTTTCACGATATTGTCGTTTCCAATATGGACGGTTAATTCAACGTTAAAAAATAGTGACAATATCTTTTTTATGTTACATATAATTAATATTTAGACTATATAGGTCTAGAGGTTACTTACCTTCAATTCTTTATCAAGAATATAAACTAAAAATTGTAAATTCATCTTTTTTTCCCGCATTGCAGGGATGGCAGGGGAAGCCTACTTTTAAAACACTCCGTTTCCTATGCACCGTCCAATTCAAGACGTAACGTTAAGAGGCGGTTCTCAACGCTGCACTTCGTCTTCTTACCAGAGCGAAGAAATTTAAATAAGTCAATCCCCGAGTGGAACTCCAAGCTACAATATTCCCGTTTACAATTAGAACCTTTGTCGCTGATAAATACTTCTGCTATATGTACATATGACAAATATTTCTGCATTAGTTGTAACTACTTTAAATCCACTATTTTAAATTTCCAAAGAACTTATTTAAAGCCGGTATAGGAACTAAAAAACAAAATTTATCAAATTACAAAACCCTGCTAAGTTATATCAACAGTATCATATAATTTTTCAGTAATAGTGAAGAAAATCGTTTATAAAATTTAATTACTAAGACGCACGCACATCTATAAAAAAAAAACACATAAAAAAATTTAATCATCACAACAAACAAAAATATTTAACACAACCTCCATACAACAACTAAACTAAACATACAATTTGAACTAGAAACAAAGAAGCTAGCTGTAAAACAAAAATTGTTCCGTTCATTAATGTCTGAGATGTCGCACATGCCGGTTACATCGCAATTTAACTTCCCTCCCCGGGGGCGTTTAATATTACATATACTATACGGCGCTACAAACATATGCGATTTTGAGTTTGGGCTTTATTGACATAAATAAATCATAAGTCATTATTAGTTTAGTGTGTGCTGTCTAAATATATTTTGATTAGTTGTCTAAAAAGATAACAGGAACATGTCTAGAAATTGTTATATTAAATTTCATCAGAAGAAATATATTAGGTTTAATGCTAATTAGTTTAATTAAGTTTCACGCTGTATTAGTACGCAGGATAAGCAAAGGGGGAACTTAATGTTAAAACATTTTTTTTCACTTTCAGCTAAATTTTCAAGACATTGCGTGTTGAGTGGCTGAACTGAACGCTGCGCTTTGTCTTGTTATCAGGGCCAGGAAATGAACACACAACCGTCACGTTTACAGTCATACGCTTGGGCCTCTGAGTCACGACAGCCTCAAATTTTCAACATGTGAAAAAAAACTTTCAAAATATTCTTAACTTTCATTATTCATATTTTATTAGTTAGTTAAGCGGTTCCTTCTGTCTGCTTATAGATATAGCAAGATCTATATCTCATCTTACCAAATTGTTTTGATCTGAGAGTCATTTGCAAAGCGTTAAGATAGAATTTTAACAGTGTTAGTAATTACATAGTTACGTACAAAATGTCGTTTAAATATTTTTAAAATTTTTAATATGTTATTCCACACTAAGGAAACATAAATACTTATTAAGAAAACGTTTAAAAATTTGAACGCTACGATCAATTTTTTATACGTTTTCTTAGTGCATGCTATTACATTAGTTATTATAACATGGACCTTGAATAAGTTCTTTTGAAAGATGGCATTGCGGCACTCTGTGCATGGAATTTCGTACGGTAACGAATCACCAAAGTAGTACTATATGTAACCTCAAATTATAGTACAATAGTGTTTACTACGGTGTCAACTACATATTTATTTTCCTTTTGTGAAAATGTGTACTTTTGTGCCAAATAAAGTGTTTTTGCGGGGAATTTTATTGCACTGCTTTATTCAGAAAAAATCTCCAATCTACATATAGTATTCTCGTTGAGACTTATGGTGACAATGCTTTGTCGAATACAACGTGCAGAGACTAGTTTATGCGCTTCAAAAGTCATGATTTTGACCTTGAAGACAAAGAGCGTTCTGGAGCACCGATAAAATTTGAAGACGAAGAATTGGAGGCATTGCTTGAAGAAGATCCATGTCAGACGTTAGTAGAGGTCGGGAAAACGTTACAAGTAGATGCGTCAACAGTTTCAAAACGTTTAAAAGCGTTAGGAATGATCCAAAAGCAAGGGCATTGGGTGCCGTATGAGTTGAAGCCGAGAGACGTAGAACGACGTTTTCTCATGTGTGAATTGTTGCTTCAACGGCAAAAGAGAAAAGGTTTTCTGCACCGTATCGTCACTGGGGATGAAAAGTGGATTCACTACGACAATCCAAAGCGAAAAAAATCGTGGGGCATGCCGGGTCACGCATCAACATCGTCGCCAAAACCAAATATCCATGGTTCTAAGCTTCTTCTCTGCATTTGGTGGGATCAGCAGGGCGTAATTTATTATGAGCTGCTTAAACCTAATGAAACTATCACGGGAGCTCGCTATCGACTTCAGTTGATGCGTTTGAGTCGCGCTCTGAAAGAAAAGCGGCCACTATACGAGCAGAGACACGACAAAGTGATTTTATTACATGATAATGCTCGGCCACATGTGGCAAAACCAGTCAAAACTTACCTGGAAACACTTCAATGGGAAGTTCTACCCCACCCGCCGTATTCACCGGACATAGCCCCCTCCGATTACCACTTGTTTCGGTCGATGGCGCACGGTTTAAGCGAGCAGCGCTTCCATTCTTTTGAAGAAGCCGAAAAATGGCTTGATTCCTGGATTGCCTCGAAAGATGAGTCGTTTTTCCGACGGGGGATTCAATTGCTACCAGAGAGATGGGAGAAAGTGGTCTCTAATGATGGATAATACTTTGAGTAATGTCATTGTAAGCATTATATTTTAAATTATTTTTTTTTAAACAAAAAAAAACAGTGAGAACTTATTCTTAGAAATATATGTATGTTACTAACAACTTATGATATATTCATATGTTTTATCTAACTTTAAAGCTTAGGTCTATAAAATATATATAATATATATGTAAAAGAAATATTTATAAAGAATTTCTCAGCGCCTCGTCTAAGGAGACGGGCGTGATGAAGTGATATTTTTACGGCACACTAATAGGTACCATGTACATATAAATATGTACTTGTGTATATAATTATTATTCGTTCTACATTTAACTTGACGCCGTAGTGGCCCTGTAGAAGGAGAGTGTGACTGTGAACACGACGGAGGTGAGTTTTAATCCCACTAGACGTAAAATTTATTATTTTCATTTTCCCCCTCTCAGTACTGGGCAAAGCACGGCGTTGAGGTCCACGACTCTACACGAAATGCCTCAAGAATTTGGTGGAAAATGGGGTACGGATCTGTCTTAATGGGAACGAGTTCCCTCTACCTACCCTGCTATGTACGGAATAAAGCATAAGCTAAAAATATATATTTAACGTTAATTGGCAACTTTTACTAGAAGAGAACTTTTACTAGAAGAACTTTTAGAGACCTAATTGTGGCGCAGAAATCTTGTTTAGTAATTGCAATAACTATCAGTTTAAATTAACTGTTTCTTTATGAGTCGTTTTAACCATGATTGTACTGATTTCATCCAAAATATAAACTACCTCGTCCTTATAAAAAGGGAGTTGGGGGTTCGTTTCGTTCGTTGTGGCCTCTTCGTATTGATTTAAAAGTTTATTTTTTCGATATTTATAAAAGATACATTTTTGGAAATTAAACTGAACAAGACCAATTATAAGCTTAATATTGCATGTTTTTCAGAAGTTATCGGATATATATATTTTTCAGGTTTAATCTCTTTAATATTGTAACACTCTTTTACTGTAAGCGTTGGATGGATGGATGAAACTTTTGAGGAACTTTCAAATTTTTTATTTTGATATTCCATTGATTGGTTAGATAAAATCAGGCTAAATTACCAAAACTAACCTTTTAATAAAGCAATATTTTTTCTAAATCATATCACTACGATAGGTACTTTCAAAAATTGCATACACAACTAAATAAAACTAAAGCAAAAATTGTATGAAAAACCACATACATTTAACAAAATAAACTATGACAACACTTGCAGCAGAAGAGAATGGAGGCTAGTGCAGTTTTGCATTTTTTTACATTTCCACTCGCGCACACGCTGCAGTCGAAAGAAAACAAATAACTTTTGATTCTATAATCTCTTTTTCAGTGAGCGCTGTGAATGCTACGTACATTTTGAATGTATGTATGTACGTATGCATATGCATTTTATATAAAAATGGCGGAATGGATTTCAATGGATTAACGAACGATATATTCTAACCTTATAACTGTCAACACAATAATTTTTATCAAAATAAAATAAAAATCGGATAAACAGTTATGTACGTCATTGCAAGTAGCTAAGGTTACTGTCCAAGCCCTATGATTACTAACACAGAAAATTATAATATTTAAGTTAAGGCAATCAACATTTAAATCCCCTAAAAAAATGGGAAATATAGAAAAAAGAAAACATCACTCAGGTTCTCTTTGCAGATTTTTTCTATTAAAGAAAAGATTGCGTTTAACTGTAAACGAAACAGGCTATTTTATTATTAACTAGTATTCGCCCACAATTTCTTTTGCGTGGACTTTGAACCGTTAAAAGGAAAGTCCTGTTATTTTCTCATTCCTGTAGGACTGTCGAGAAATCATTTTTTTAGGCCCCCTACTTTCCCTAACCTACCCTAACCGTAACCCTAACCTAAATGCCAAATTTCAACTTTCAAAGCTCGGTAGTCTGTGTATTGTCTGTCAGTCACTCCGTAAAGGAAAAGTTAATATATACGAATATACTATACAATCACTATTACCAAAACTAATATTTTAAAATAATATATTTAAAAATCTAACAAAATTGAAAAAAAAAATAAAAATAAAACCACATTTCTAACACCAAATGACAATGATCCAAACGCTATGGAGGTCGGTCAGTAAATTTAGAAGCGTTTGGTATACATCACTGTTACCATGCTGGTCTGCCGCGCCGTCTCTAGACATATTTACATACAGTACGAACGACGAGTCGTGGCCGACGTGGATTAAGCTAAAGATGGCTGCACAGATTATTAGATCTTAAGATTTTTCTTACTTATTGTTTTCTTTCCAAGTGCACGATGCGCAAAAGTTCAGAAAACTTAACTTCAGCGCGGCCACGACTCACCGACCGTACTGTACATGGTGCAAATTATTCTATTCGTATACACATGTCATATTTCCTGTCATATTTAAAACGGCGTTGACAAATATTATGATACAGTGCTCGTTTAGTTTTGATTTAGTAATTATTTATTAAGGTTTAGTGTGTAGATAAAACTATATTGGTCGTACTGTGAATGCAAAATATATGTAGTTTAATTAACATGTTAGTCCATTTCTATAAAGTTCACGCATAGGCTTTTTCTCGTATATCAGGGTAGAAATAGCGTATGCGGAGTGTCTTAATCTCTGTTCATGTTGAAAATTTTTGAAATATATTTTATATTGTTTTTTAACTCCAAAATATATAACAAACTTACACTACATTTAACATGACTAAGACTTAACTATTTTACTGAATGTATCTATTAATGAAAAATTTGCAATTCTTTATTTTTTTTTAATTTACGACATCATGAAGATAGCTTTACACATACTAAATTTAAAAAAATAAACGTTTCCTAATCACATTTTTTTTCAAATATTAATAATATTCGTTTTAATTAAACCAAATAACCTTGACATAAAAATAAATCGATTTCAAATCGATTTTTTTTGTGGGAGAAAAGAAAGCAGATCACCCAATTGGCGTGCTGCCACGCCGGTTGTAATATCGTAGTGACGACTCGACGTCATTAATATTCGTTTGAGTAGCAACGCTCTCGTCAATACATTTTATTTGGTAATGTCAGCTTCAGTGATGTTCGCTATAAATGTGGACTCTATATGATATGTTAAGTTCTAAAAGAAAGAGATTATGTTCTAAAAGTATTTTAATATCTGAACTTAGTTTGGTAATTTATTTTTTGTATAAATTAAATTAAAACTATGTACAATTAGCTTCACGTTGTATCCTTGTGTAAAAAATATTGAATTGTCAATTTAATCAATATTGATCTGTTCTTAGTTTGAGGCCAGTCGTTGCGCAGCGGCACAAGGTGTGACTGTAAAACCGACTGTGTTGTGGGTTCGATCCCCACTCGAGGAGATGAAATATTTACTTAAATTTATATTCCCATTTCTTCGCTCTGGTGTCGAGGTTAAGCGCGGCGTTGAGTTCTGCCCCTCAACACGCAATGCCTCCAGAATTCGGCAGAAAGTGGGGAACGGAGTGTCTTAACACTAGGTTCCCTCTGCCTACCCTGCTGTGTGCGGGATACAGCGTGAAGCTGTTTGAATAGTAATCATAAGAAAAAGCAAAAAGTTACAAAAAATATAAGGCATAACAAAACATATAATTTCTGTAAAATACAGAAATATTCACGATCAATTGTAAAAAAATATTTTGTTTTTGTTTTAACAGAAGACAAAAGGATGAACGGAATGTAAAAGGTTGAAGTTAACTTTTCGAGTTTTCAATAATAAATATTTTCAATGGAACTAAAACTATTTTCAATAGAACGAAAATTGTACGTAGCGAGACTCAAATCCGTAAATTTTAAGATTTTTTTCGTCGTCGACAAACGAATGTATACATACTGTAAAATTGGACATAGCACAAATGATTTTGAAGGATACAAAATATGAGCTAGAATGTTTCGCAAAGAAAATTCAAAACTTGTAATAATAAAAGATAAAACACAATCTTTCTAAAGATTTTGCTCTTCAATCTCATTTGCGCCATCTCTTCTGATCGCTCCGTCATAGCAAAATTGTATTGGACATGATGATCTTAGGTTTGATTCCCGCTCGAGTTTATGTTTTTAGCTTCATATTATATCCCGCTTCTAACAGTGTATGCAATGGGGACTTGGTGTTAAACATTCCATTTCTCCATTTTCCGCCCGATTTCTGGGATGTTGCGCTGTTTGTTTGTTGTTTGTGGCAGACATTAACGTTACGCTTTGTAATGTTATTAGAGCGAGGAAGTGAAAATAATTAATTCCTCCGAATGAGAATCGAACCTGCAGCCGCACAGCGGCAACGTATTGCTGCTGCGCCACAATAGCCTGCTCATATATTAATAGATATTTATTGTACTAATTACAGCTAACAACAGAAGTTATACCTAATTAAAAATAAAAACAATTTTTTTGATGCTGGAAAATGCATTTTACGTTTATTAAACTTAAATTTGAACGTATTACCAAAGTTCAACGGGTTCATATTCTGTTACAGACAAAAAATGTTTTATATATTAATATTTCATTCAAAGTTTAAATGAATAAATCTACCAAATAGTTCCAACAATAAAATCTTTTGGCAAGAAAAGTCACCTGTTTTTAATTTTAATTACAAATAGTGATCTCGATGGGTGCTGTATTACACGCGAAATTAACATTTTGTTTTTATTTTTCGTCTGGCATTGGTCCAAATAATCGATGCGTTTTGGCCGAAAGCCAAGCCGTCTGTCGACAAAACAAAAAAATAAAAAACTTAACCCCACCTGATAACTGAGGCAGCTCATTTACATGAGATGATTAACTTCGTTCCTACCTAATAACTTTATTCAACTAAACTGGTATATTTTATGATGTTGTTGAAAAGAACGCTTAAATATGTGTGCGAGGAAACAATAATGAAAATTCTTATTGTAGTGGTAATTATTTGTTACGAGGTTGTCGTGTCGCAGGGGTATAAGTGTGTGACCGTAAACGTGACGGTTGCGGGTTGGATTCCTACTTTTCGTTCCTCTGATAACGATGTAAATCGCGTTAAGTTTTGCCACTCAACAAGCAATGCACCCAGAATTTCGCGGAAAGTGGGGAACAAAAGTGTCTTAATGGGAACGGATTGTCTTAACACTATGTTCGTAGGTTCTGTCAGCCTACCCTGTTATGTGCGGGATACAGCGCGTAAGGTTGCAAATGTGATGATTCTGTGTTTGATTCTCATTCGAGATATAAATTAGTACCATTTTATCACACTCGTAGACAACGTGTGGCGTTGAGTTCGGCCACTCAGCAAGCAGTGTATAGAATTTGGTTGTAAAGCAGAGGATAGAGTGTCTGAATACTAAATTTTCTTTATCCAGCCATATGCATTGCCATATCCAGCGTAAAGGGTTTCATGGATCATTAGTACAGAGAACTAAGTAATACAAACAATATTAAGCATATCTTAGAATTGGCATTCAACCCACAATTGACGTACTTACACAGTGACTTCCAAATCACATGATATTTAACTACTACAATCATATTATATTGGTCAATTTAACTAATGAAAAGTGAAATACAGTCAATCAATATGTCTCAAATAATTAAAGATCAAAATGATTTTCTATAGAATATAGTTTGGCATTGTAGGATTTGAAGGAGATTGGATATTTTTCCTGTTTCTTTATACATAATATTATTATTATGGAACGTTATTAAATATATAATT
Source organism: Heliconius hermathena (assembly GCA_013403705.1). Lineage (NCBI taxonomy): Eukaryota > Metazoa > Arthropoda > Insecta > Lepidoptera > Nymphalidae > Heliconius > Heliconius hermathena. The sequence continues at coordinate 266,620 of JAAIXJ010000225.1, forward strand.
TTATACAATGAAAATTGGAGCAAAAACATAAAGCTAAATTATTAAATAAGCCAGGATCAATTTTTCTCATAGTACGTGCAAATTGTGGCAGCTGATCCTTTAGTTTCACATTTTAGTTCTAGCGTGGGAGCCAGGGTGAAGAAAACGCTACGGATTTTGCTTTCCCTTTCTCCTATATCATCAATATTGTGTTCTCCAAGGTCAACCCAGATCTTCAACTCTCTTACCACTCACTCAGAAAAGTATTATAAAGAAAAAGTAAAACAAAGAAAAAATCTAAATATTCCAAAAAAAAGAAATAGCTATTTTGATATTGCAATTGGCATTTTCTTTATTTTAAATTTATTTTTCACCAGTCCCACTAAAAGACGTCCATCCATTTTCCTCCTCTAAACCCATCGTCATAGTAATTTATACATTGCAAAACGTAACTAGGTGCAGAGCAATCAATTTAATAGTTTCTTAGCAATTAGAAGAGTGACCATTAATACAATATATTGCAAAGTTATTGGCGTGGCTCCAAAGGAACTTGCGAACAAAAAGTCGAGAAACAATTTATGGAACGTAATGCGTGATAATATTAAAGTAAATACAATGAAGTATAAATTATTATATAATATTATTTATCTTAAGTACGTATAATAAGTTCTGTTAAACATATTAGTTGTGAAGATTATTCAAATCTTTTCGTAGTATTATTTTCGTAACATTAGTAGCTTCACGTTGTATCCCACGCATAGCAGGGTAGGTAGAGGGAACCTGGGAACCTAGAGTTAAGGTTCTCTGTTCTCAATTAAGGCACTTCCGTTCATCAGTTTCTGCCGTATTTTTGAGGTATAGCGTGTTGAGCGGCGGAACACAACACCACGCTTTGTTTCTTTACAGAGTGAGGAAATTAAAATTTTAAATATTTCAGGGGGAATCGAACCCATAACTGACGCGTTTATAGCTGTACATACATTCACTCCCAAAAAATCTATTCAATTCCAAAAATTATTTTGTATTCTCGAAATGTAACTAAAAATAAACACAATTTTATATTAATTTTAATCTTTAATTTTATTCAACACAAAATCGAATGAAACCTCTTCTTTATTATAATTATTACACATTCTCTTAAAAGTAAGTTTCAAAGCTTTATCAAATAAAAGTCTCTCTGTTTGAAATTTAGAGTAAAAATCTTATTGCACTTATATGTAATAGCTTCAAAAACTAATAGATATTCCCAATATCGAACACGGAACCATTGGCATTCGACTCCAGACAGTAAACGCTACTACTGTCATACTACATGACACCAGACGCGCACGTGCTTGTGTCACTTGTGTTCAATCTATTTTAATATCGATCTATGTTGAGCTTTGTATACAGTGCGGTCGACGAGTCGTGGCCGCCCCGAAGTTTTGCGCATTGTTTAGAAAGAAAGAAAACAGTCAAAATAAGGTAAATTTTAAGTCAAGTCTGCGCAGTTATCTGCATCTACAGCTAATTTCAGAGCAGCCACGACTGACTAGTCGTACTGTATATAAGAAGGTAAGTATATAATGTAATGTAGATGTGGTATTTACTTGTATAGAGACGTTACTTTGAGAGGAAAATGAATACGGAAATTCTTCAAACAATTATTTTAAATTCTTAATTATTAGAAAAACAAGCTAGGTTATTAGTAGACATCAAAATGTAAAAATTAAACACATTTAAAAAAAAAAATTTTCGAATACTAATATGTTTAGTTCTTCGTGGCAACGTAACAAAAATAATAATAATAATAATTGCTTTAGATAGCGGAACCTAACGACGATTTAATCAAGTTTAAAATAAAATGAAAATATACGCGAATCCATCCCACTATCACTTCCTTCTCATCTGAAATCGACGTTTTATTTAAAATCCGCGTATTAGAATGTAAATAATATTCTATTATTATATAATTATGAAGTAAACCGCCTTGTTTTCTTACTCTTTGATCTTTTTGTAATAATCTTGTCGTGGTGAGGCTTAATAAAAATCTTCTTACGAAAATGCTAACAATACAAATTGTAGCTATAAAATTTTCTATTCGTGATTTTTTTGTTTATATATTGGGACGTTTCATTTAGGTAAATTTACTTTGTTATATTACATATTGTCATTTTATAGCTTCAAGCTGTATCCCACTTAAAGGCAGGTTAGGCAGAAGGAATCTAGTGTTAAGACACTCCATTTCCCATGCGCCGCCCAATTTATGAAAAATTGCGTATTGACTGGCAGAGCTCAACATCACGCATCATTTTGGGTTTACGATGTGTCTCGCACAGTAGCAGGGTAGGCAGAAGGAACTTAGTAACCTAATGGTAAAACACTCCATTCGCATTAAGATACTTAAATTCCCCACTTTCCGCCTAATTCTGGAGTCATTGCGTGTTGAGTGGCGGAACTCAACCTCACAATATTAAATATATAATTTTCTCGAGTGGGAATCGATCCTAAAGCCTGTCTCATTTACAGTCGCACGCTTGTACCCCTGTATCACGACTGGCCTCCTAATTCTTGGATTGGATTAATTAATATTTACGCTGTGTGAAAGTAAGAAAGAGGAAGACATGCTGTTTTTACAAAATTACGAAACAACTAACAAACGTAAATATAAAAATACCCAGACTAATATAATTCAAAATACCCCTACTGAATACTTACAGGTAGAAAAGCTGTCGATACCACCGAGACTATGACAATAGTCAACAATCCTCCATTATAGTGTACGTAGTGTAGTACGTAGTGGGCGGGCTTGACTACTGATTGCATATTGTTTGCATGTGCAATGCACTTCTTACGTTCGAATGAAGGAATATAAAAGTGTACTTGAGTGATTGTGGTGAATGGTTTTTCTTTTACAAAACTTTGCGTGAAAAAAAACTATGAATGAAGAATAAGAATGAACAAGAGTGTTAAGACTCCGTTCACCACTCCCCACTCAATCCCAAAACATTCAAGACAAAAAGAAAAGTTTATAATTTGCCTAGAGGGAATTGAACCCTAGACAGAGTTCGCCTTTACAGTCAGACGATGTGCTGCTGCCTCAAGATGATCTCTATACTTTTATTTTATTTTTATTTTATTTAGATATTAAATTAATAAAAAAAATAAGATAAAAGTATAAAAAAAAAGAAAAACTCATGAGAACAGTCAGGTCACAAAGAATGCGTTTAGACAACGCATTGTATAAAATGGGTCGCAGCTGACCGCAATAACTCATTGTCGCCACCATCATCGGGTATTAGTCGGCTATTCTATTGATATAATTCCATGATATACACCAAGAAGTCGCAGTTAATCAGTTTTATGTCGTTGGTAATTATCAAAAAAGCTAATTGTTTAAAGGTATTTTTTTAAAATCGATACGAGATTAAAATTGAGTATTCAAAATTTTAAAAATAGAGCAGTCTATAAGATCATCATGGTGCTGTAGAATAGCTCCTGATTATAAGGACGATGGTGGTGAATTAGATAAGGAGGAATGATAACCACATACCATATTTATAAAAAACGTAAATTGATGCTGTAGTATAACATTATTTTTAGGGTCCCGTACCTCAAAAAGAAAAAACGGAACCTTTATAGTATCACTTTGTAGATCGCGAGAGATGTCAAGCTAAAATGAATATCAAATATTTTACGGTCTATGGACCCTTGGAGCAAACAAATCAAGCTTTTAAATCAACACAAGTAAAAGATATGAGCATTTGTGTATACCGACTCACATTTGCTGGATTTTCTAGAAAATTAGTCGCGTAATCAAAACCTATATCCCATTGACCTAAAATCTTGAAATCAGTAAGGAACCCTCAGTACGCGAGTCCTACTCGCACCCGGTTTTTTAATCTAACATTATTTGTGACAGTGTTTTACCTTTCGCCAGAAAATAAAGGACTTAATGTGGGCATGCTTCCTTTTATAACCACATTTTGTAATTTCAAGAGTTACTACGAAATTAATTGTATACAAAAAGCTTAACCGCGTTTGTCTTCTTAGCTTAGTCGAATGTATGAAATGAAAATAATTAAAACCTTTGTCACGTGATATAATTTAAGAGTTTAAACTAATTCTGGATATAGGTACAGTGGGTTACATCGAAACGATTAAACCATAGCCTTTTTTGAAAAAGTGCCCCAATCCAACACAAAATGAACTGTTCAATTTGAACGAATAGTTCCTAAGATAAGAGCGTTCAAGCAAACAAGCACTCAGCTTTTAATATTCACAGAGAACTGCGACTAAAAATCGAATTCACGTGGAAACAAAATTAGAATTAAACAAAAAAAAAACAATAGGCATAAATATTAGTAAAAAATAATGTAGGTAACAGCTGTGAGTAATATTTAAAATAAAAGCAACAGTCATTGCCCATTACAGATTTTTAATGTGCAATGAATTTGACAATTCTTTGTGGATTAAATTAAAAAATATAAGGGCTATTATTTACAAAAAAAACGAAAAATATTATTATAATACTGATAACATTAACATTTTTTGGGGCTGTCCTGACGCAGCGGTATGACGCCTGACTGTTAACGTGACGATTGCGGGTTTGATTCCCATTCCGGGTAAAATAACAATATATTAATTTTCTCGCTATATTAAGAAGGTAAATCCTCAATGTTGAGTGACAGAAGAATGGCAAAAGCTATTCAACACGCAGTGTCTCGACAATTGGACTTTAGTACAAAATTAACTTAAGTACTAACGTACTTATTTAGAAAACGTATAAAAATTTGAACGTAGCGGGATCCGTTGGGTACTTTTAAGGATCTAAGCGTACATAGGGCCAGACAGCGGGAAGCGACTTTGATCTACACTATGTAGTATTTTTTTTTGAGAAGTAGAAATTAAATTCTCTAAACATTAAAAAAATATGTTTACATTATTTGCTTACCATAAATTTTGTAATCCAAGGTTCGATTGTAGCAACTATTGTATTAACATCCAAAAGTACCTGTAAAAAAATTTGATTATAAATACGACATGTTACAAGTTAATAATTCAATATATCTTTAAAGGGGAAAGTAGAGGAAATCTAGTGTCAATACACTCCGTTAATAGTTTAATAATTCAAATTGATTAAAACCTTCAATTTCAATAAACCAATCAATACAAGCAACTTCTACCAGACGGTAGGTAGTACGCGCTAAATCTATTTTCTAACTCTACATAGAACAAAGAAAGTATTTAGGCCAGATGCATCTTAGTGTAGCGTCCATAACGCTCTCGTACTCATCCTGCTGACAACATTTCAGCTCAAACACTCTCGATGTATTGGAAGTGCGACAGGTAGCGATTTATAATGTTAATACTAGGATATCTATCTAGTACTTATTTTAGGGTTCTGTTTTGTTTGTAGAATAAAACGCTATTAAGGCAGCTGTGACTCAATAGGACAGTGGGTATGGAGGAGGAGGAGGAGACGGTTGTGGGTTCGACTTTTAATTGGGGAAATTATTTTCGCTCTGTTAACAAGAAGCATAGAGCTCCATTGAACACGTTATATCAGGAAAAATTGGGATAGTTTCCCTTTGAATACTCTGCTGAATATAGAATACAACGACAAATTAAAAAAAACACAATTATATAACACAGAAATTGAGTGACACATCACTCAGCTCACAATTAATTTCACTATCAATCAAGGAGAATAAAAACCACCTACACACTAATTAACGCCTACAAAAATAATTACAATAGCTTTTGATTGGCCAACAGTTTTTAACGCCCACCGTCCACCACCCACCTTCTCTCTGCCAGACAATATATGGCACTCCGCCAGGGGAGTGATACACGCGTTGACTTAGACGTGTCGAATGTATGACAATATGATGGAGACCGTCGCGTCGTTTAATGTCTTTTATATAATATATACTTGTACAGCCGATAGTGCCGATAGCCGATTATTTGTTTATGGTGTTTTGTACCTATGAGTGGAGCTAGAGATTTGGTATGAGAAATAAATCTTGTTTGAAATAAATAAATTAAAAGAATATAATTTCAAACTTTACTTATCGTTCAATTAAAATAATAGATGGCTGTCAAGTTTTATTTCATTTGTGAGAATATTAGTATCTTACATATAGTAGGGGACGCAGACGGAAGTATCAAGACACCCACTTCCTTGCTTTTCTCCCAATTTTTGAAAAAAAGCGGGTTGAGTGGCAGAACTTGAGTCCTACGTTACCCGAGCGAGGAAACAAGCATAATACATTTATCCGGTTGGAAATCCAACGCACGACCTCCACACTTCAAGTAACACGCTGTGCCTTTGCGCCACGACGTAAAAACGCACAGCCTAATTGGTTAAGTGCTTCATTTTAAGAAGCGTAAGATTATTTTACGATTTTAAAAGGTGAAAGTCTCTTAATTTTCACATAGTATGTTTTTAATAAAATTATTATTTTCAGAATTCTAAGCGTGTGAATCATATTTTCCGTAAAAAAAATTACATATTAAAATATTAAAATATTTTATTATATTATTTAAAATGTTGTGAAATTATTTAAATAATACACACTTAAATTTTATAAAAGCAATACAAAATATAAACATAGAAACGAATGCATTTCCTCGGTCTCTATAATTTAGTACTTGGGCAATATTACGTACGGAAACTATGTCATTGACCGATTTTTGTTCCACAGGTCATCCAACTGTAGACCAATTTTCCAGTTTTGCTCAACATCTGCTAACTTTAATATTGATTTAACATTTTACTAACTTATATGAGTTCAATAATGAATTCATATAAGTTACTAAAATGAATATGAATATGAATGAAGGGGGCAATCGTGCGACTGTACACGGAATAGGTTGTGGGTTCGATCCCACTCATAAAAATGAAAATTTCAATGGCTCTGATAACTTCCTCCACTTAATACGCAATGCCTCAAGAATTCAGCGGAAAGTGGGCAACGGAACTGTTTTAATGGGAATGGATTGTCGTAACACTAGGTTCCCAGGTTTCTTCTACCTGTACTATTTGCGAGATACAATGGTAAGATAAAGAAGATGTAAGAAGAGCGATTAATGTTAAAGTAATCTTTATGACGTTTCAACTGGACGTGGTTTATCCTACATACATCCTACATATTAAAAAAATATCAAAATGTTTAGGTTTTTTTATGCGTTTTTTTATTCCACCCCGTGGATTGCCACCTACAATAATTGCATATACGTTGAAAACTATAATAAATAAAACGGTAAAAATATTCAGAAACATTATTATATGTTAACTTCGTCACTGACTTCATGACATGCCCGTCATACATGGACGAGCAGAAAATAATAAAGATTTGTTTATCTTTTCAGTTTATATTTCTTTATTCTTTACATTTTTTTTATATTTGTTTATGTTATTCGCACAAAGTAGTGTAGACAGAGGGAATCTGGAAACGTCGTGTTAAGACAATTTGTTAATACTAAGAAATTGCCTTTCCTCAGCTTCCGCTCAATTCTGGAGGCATTGCGTCTTGAGTAGTGGTTTTCAACGCCACGCTTTGACTTGTTACAAAAGCGGGGAAAATCTTCCATTTGAAATTGTATCCACAATCGTTTGCGTTCGCACGCTTGTGCTTGTTTTCAACAGATTTCACATTACATCACATCTGCTCGTTTGTAGCCAGGTAGCCTTAGCGCCAGTGTTTCGTCTGCCTGGCGCCAGTCCAGATAGTCACTTGTTGCTAACAATATCACACCTTAGTGATAGTGAAATGTCATAGATATGTATTTCACTATCATTAATGTATATAATGTATATTCCTTATAATATAATGTATATTCCTTCGAGGAATCGAACCTATAACCGTTGCATTTACAAACGCTCCTGCGCCAAAGCGGCCTCTATATCTATATTTACATATCTATGAAGTAAATATAGTAAAACTAAATAAACTAAACATTTATTCAGCGTTAAGGGTTATTTAGAATTGTGTATTTCTCATTACAGTCTCAAAGTGATTGACGGATCTCTCTCTAATAGCACATTATAGAAAGTCATTACTTAGTAGTAATATAAACTTAGCATACAATAGCGTAAAGTGGTATTTACATTTAATCATTGTTAAGTCTTTAGTTTTATATTGTAAGCATAGAATATAGTGTAGGTTTGAGTCTCAAGTTGGGCTACTATTTTTGTTTTTAGATATTAACAAAACTTTCGAAGTCAGTGGTGGCGCAAAGGCACAAACGTGCGGTACGGAGCGTTTTACCACTAGGTTCTCGTTCATTTCTAGGACTGTTTCTCGTACAAAGCAGGGTGCTTTGTATGAGAAACAGTGTGAAACTAAAATAAAATAATAAAAAAGTTCAAAACAGAGCTGCAGCCGACGAATAGCCTATATACATTAGTCGAAGCTACGTCAGTGTTATGTGAAACGTGTGAAAATTTCAGATTCTACCTAGCGTCTCGTACAGAGATCATCTGTCAGAAATGTCCAGGTAATAGGTTTCACTGGTATGAGACCCTCTATGGAGTTATAAATTTCTTCGTTTAGAGTGATATATTATTTTATTATATTCTTTTAACATTTTAAAGTATTTTCGAGTTCCGCGACTCTATACTAAAATCTCGAAAATTAAGTGAAAATGGAGAAAGGAGTCATAACACTAGGTTCTTTTCGTCGTTTCGTGCTGTACGGCGGCTCTAATTTTCAACAATCATATAATCATTTAATTTTCAACGATTATATTTATATAAAAAGGCATTGTTTTGTAATTGTCAACTGGGAATTAAACGTGACTGTGAATTATACAATATTTACTTACTCTCTATAAATTAAACTCAACTTATCGATATATGCTAATTTACCTTACAGATATCTTGGTTCTGAATAATGATACTGGTCTTTTAATATAAAATGCCTTTTACTGGTAGCTTTAGACCTTTAGGGTCTAAAGTTACCAGTATTAGTAGCCTTAGGCCTTAAAGGTCTACTTCCCTCGCATAATAATTTGGTACAACAATGACGAAATTGTATTTTTTTAAGTTAAATGCTTATGTAGACTATTTCTGACACTTCGATTGAGTCTCTTATAATTTTTAAAACATGCAAATACGTCATAGTTGCACCAAATAAGCGCTATAATATATTCACAATTTTTTATTTAAAAGAAAAATATATGCCAATCCAACCAGAATTTTAAATTGGTGTTTACACAAAAACCCACAATAAATAACATTTATACAGAAGTGATGTACGTAAATAACCGAGAAATACTAACCTGTAAAAACAAAATTAGCTAAAACAAAATCCAGTTCGCCTGTGAAAACATTTACATTATACCGTGAACGTGAATCTTGCAATATGATAAATAATGCACTATACTAATTAATGATTGCGATTTTTTTGTCTGTGAAAGCAATCTGCACTGTTTGTTTATAGTGGTGGTGTAAAAATAATATTCTTACATACAACCTAGAGGTCGTCGTGGTGCAGGAGTATAAGCGTGCGTTTGTAAACGCAACGGTTGTGGGTTCGATTTTCACTAGGCAAAATGAAATATTTAATATTTTCTTGCTATGGTAACAAACCAAAGCACAGCGTTGACGGCACTCAACACGCAATGCCTCGATTAAAAGTGGGGAACGGAAGTGTCTTAATGGGGACGGAATGTCTAAACACTAGGTTTCCAGGTTCCCTCTGCATACGAGTTCCCACTGCTAAAAAACTATCGTTGCTCGTGTGTTTGTGTGGAGTTTAACAACTAAAATGGAAAATGTTAGCCGTTTCCGTTGGAAATTCGAGAAGTTGTTTTTCTCCCCTATACTCTGCCTGTCACTCACTCAGTAACGGAAGAATTTCACGAGGGAACTGTTTAACTGATAATCATAACATTTCTTTATATATTTATGCTTTCGTTTTCTCTTTAGAAAATCAAAACTACAACATTAGACTGGTACAAAAGTTTACATTTTTGTTTCATTACAAATTTCTAAAAAAAAAAACAATAAAAAAATATATAAAATCATAACTAAATTTAATTCCACAAAGCATTTGTAAACGAAACCGTAACGTAGTATTGCGCGGAAAATAATATTTACTGTAGTATTCCCGGGCAAATCGTAAATCTGGGGTATGCCATGGCATGCAAATTTAGAGCCCGCAGGTAAATTGTGAGCTTTAGTAGAGCTTAAAAGCCCCGAAGACTCGTGTAATGAAGTAATATGCGCTTTGCAATTCATGTAGTCACCGTAACTTGGCCACACGGTGACGTTTGGTACCCAATTAGGGAAACTTGTCCGTGGCCTCGTTAACTTTTATTACTTTCAAGTGTTATAGAAAAAGTCATTTTTGGCATTGTCCTTTTTAGAGTATTAAGCTGTTAGATTAAATTGAGTTTCGTTTGAAATTGTTGTTGGTATTTTATTTTTTTTGGATAGAAATAGTTATTTTCAAGAATTATTAAGTACAAAAAATGCATTGGAAAAGTTTTTTTTAAATAAAATTTGGCTAAACATTTTTTAACACAAGCACAAATTGAACGGAACCTATTATTTTTTTAAACTGTTTTTATATATTATTGGACCATAAAGCAAAAAGGTGAACTTTCTTTCAAATTCCCACTAATATTTTTGAAGTGGCTTCCCTAATCAAATCTCACGCTAGGAAGAAATCTGTTGAAGTAGAATTCAATCGAGGACTATCATATTGTAAGCCATTCCACATCTATGAACATCGAAGATACTCTCTCAACCGAAACAACGGTTACTATAAAAAAAATATCTCAATTCCTATATCGTTCCAAACAAGCCCCAAACGTCACCTTCGGCGGTTGTCCCTACAATTTTTTCTCTAAAGTAGGCTGACGGGACTATCACAATTACAACAAAACTTGGCATACGAAAATGAACTCTAAAATCTAAACTATAGGAACGTATTTCCTTTAGCTTTTTTTAAAGATTTTTGACTTATATAATAGAAGAGACAGTCGTAACTATTTCTAGGTGGTATATAATCAAGTTAATGAGATAGCTCTGTTTTCAGGATGTCTCATCTGATTCTTCAAAGCAAACTTGGCTGAAACTCGTCTTAATAAATTTGCGGAGAGCACGTCTTGACAAACTTGGTAACTTGTAGTTTTAGTTAGTTTTACACTAATATGACATTTGCTTACTTTATTAACTTTTAGTACTTATTAAATTAACTGAACAAGGCCGTCGTGGCGCAGCAGCTGAACATACGGATATAAACGTGACGGTTATAAGTTCGATCCTAGTCGGAGTGATTATTTTAGTTTCCTCGCTCTAGTATCAAGACAAAATATGGCGATGTTGGGTTCCGCCACATAACACACAATGGCTTGAAAAAAACGGCGATGCAAGGAGATCTAAGTGTCATGACAGGGTTCCCTCTGCCTACTCATATGTGTTATACAGAGTGAAGCTAAAAATGTTTAAATAATCCAGGTATACAAGGTATACAAGGTTCCCCATTGTGTACTATAAATGTTTGTACTGATATAGCAAATATGTATTCTAGTCTAATTAAGCCAAGTCGAGTATTTAGCAACGTAATATGTACATACGTAGTGCTATAATTACTTAAACCTCTGAGCAATTCAGATTATTGTAGAATAAGATAAATAGATATATTTATTAAGACTACATTCAAACACCACCAGGGTACAGTAGGACAGTAGTCGACTGTAATCTAATAGATGTTGATTCGATTTTCACTCGGATGGATGTGTGATGGATGGATTATTACATCACCGGAAACGGATAGACGTGTCTCAGTGGGAACGGAGTGTTGAAACAATAGGTTCCCAGGTTCACTCTGCATACTTTGCTATGTGAAAGAGATAGGGTGAAGTTAAAAAAAAATAGTTTTCAGGTAATAAATGTAACAGACAGACAGATTTCGCGTATCATTTTTATACCTAAATGAATGTGTTCAATATGTATCGAAACATACGGTGTTTCATTTATCTCTTATCTGGAAACAACAATGAGGATTTATATCATACAATATAATATAATTATGACTTCATCATGAAATACTGAAGATATATTTCACTGTGAACAATGGTTATGAATTCAAATTTATGTTGGAGTTGTATATTTTTTTTCAGCTTTCTCATTAGAGAGATTGACGTTGACTTTGTATGTTAATTGGCGGGATTTAACGCCGCGCTTTGTACTATATTTAAAGTATAGTTCTTTTTTCTTTTCTTTCATACTCTTAATAGAAAATAGACAATTAAAGACAGTAAATGAAGACAAAGTATTATATATATGAGTACCATATTATATTGCACATTTCATACAATTTTAGTAACTAATAATAATTATAATTATATTCTCAACATAATGTAGTCTCCCAGGATTATTTCAATTTCAGTGAACGACTGCAATCTCAGCAACATCAATCCAGATCCATTCTTATTGAAACTAAGATACAATACAATAACCCAGGCTTACTTTTAGACCAAACCTCGAGTGAAATATTTGCAGAAATTCTGAAACGTAGCCTCAATGGGGTACGATCGATAATTTAATTCTACAAAGCCGTATTATATTCGCTTTGATGAAAGAGTCCACGAATTTAATATAGGCGTGAAATTGTTAGGAATGAGGCGAGTTCTGCCTCAAATCACTGGCAATCGTGTTTGAAAATTATGTACTCAATGATACATACGTTATGTTTTAATATAAGTAAATTCCTTTAAAAGTTTACGCACACGTTTAGTTGCGATCACTAAAATTAGTTGAGTTTTTTTTAATTGTTGTTAATTAGTTGAGTAAAGTAATTATGTTTTATCGGTACTAAGAATGTTTTTTTTTCTTATTATATTTATAGGTAGGCCTGACTGAGTTTTGGTCTGGTAGTATGTATTATTGAAATTGGATCATAAATTCGATTCCCATTCGAGACAGATATGTTAACGACAGTCACTAGTATAAAAGTAGGTATTAGGTATATATAAATTTTAATATGAATAGGAGTAAAAATTATTGCTATCATAAGCCCTAGTATTGTATTTGATTTTTAGATTTAGACTTTCTGTTTGGAATCTAATAACGCTTTGCTAACAATTTTACAACGTTCAATGATACGCTATCGCTAGCGCTACAACCAACAAATATAAAGAAATCAATAGATATTAAATATTTAAACATTAAATTTCACCATACAAATCGACCTATCAATCAAAAATAAAACAAAAAACACCTTTCCCAAATATGAAGTAACAAATTATGCAACGATACAAAAAAAAAAAATAATCCTTTGAACTCACAAACAATAATATTTGGAAGATATAAAAAAATCAGCATCGCGAAAGACCGGAAGCGAGGGGCTCAAACGGATGCGACGACAAACAACTTCTGGTGAACACTATTCATAGTATTCCATAAATATCGACGAAATTATGCAGAAAATATTGCGATATATCGCGAAGTTGCGTTGATCTTAGTATGTGCAATTTGTTGTGAGTTGTATGTTCGATCCTAGTCGGGAGAGAAAATTATTTCCATTTTTCGCTCTAGTTTAGCAGGACAAGCGCGGTGTTAAATTCCGCCACTCAGCAATGTCTTGAAAATTCGGCAGAAAGTGGGAGACAGAGTGTCTTGACAATAGGTTCCCTCCATCCACCCTGCCTGTTATATGCGATGTACAGTGTGAAGCTAAAATAAAAAGAAAAAATAATAAGTTAATATTAAAAGGTAAGTACTTTAAGTTTTATCGCTTGGCAAAATAAAAAATTTAGGCCTACAGAACCGAACCCAGAACCAACAACTATAAATTTCAACCTAGGTATGCACAAACAGGCTATCAAGCAATCAATCTGTCATTGAATCAATCGCAACCTTTCTCTGAATTAATGAGGGGCCGTCTGATGAAGACGCGTAACAGTCAAACATTTTGATATACGCCGTAAATCTTCGAACTGATTGACAGTGAAGAACGTACGAGTGAATAAAAAAATCAACAAAAACCTTTAGGCGATTGAGCTATTTTTTTAATCCATTATAACAGGATAGGCACAGGCAATTTAGTGTCAAGACACTCCATTCTCCACTCTCTCCAATTTCGAGTTATTGTGTGTTGAGTGTGTGTGTTGTGTGTTTCTGCCAATTTTCAAGACAATTCGTGCTAAGTGGCGGATAGTAACGCCACAACGCGAAATGAAAATAAATAATCTGCGAGTGGGACTCGAACTCGCAACCGTCGCGCTTACAGTCCAACTGTGCCACTACTCTACGAATTTCTCAATAATATTTAACAAAATAATACATAATTCGATCCAGTTCACTGCACTGTTGCATCGCGTCTGTCATTGTAATTGGTAATACGACGACGCGTCGCCTGTTGACTCGTTTATAGGGGTGTATCTCTATAGAGGTATATTTTATATAATGAATTGATATTTTGTACCGATTATTTATTGTTCAATCGAATCGAACAATTATAATACGATAGGATTTTTTAGTTAATGAAATGTTGGGACTATTTTAAAATAATACAATGGAATGCCATGGTGGCTCAGTAGGATACCATCTGACGTGGTTGTGAGTTCGATGTCAATGGCTAAATGAATTGTTTTTATTTTCCGCTTCGGCAAAGACAAGACATATAAAAAATATCGCTAACTGTTACCTGTTTAAAAATATAATAGGCGAAAAATGAAGAATAAAAAGAATGACTTTTTTTTTAAGTTTAGAAAAATGCAGAACGGGACAATACTTAGATATAAAATATACTACTATTGCTAAGTAGACATCTTATAGGCTACTTGATTTTAAGCAAAAAAAGCAGTTTTTTCCCCTGATATCAGTGTAAGCAAAGGAAGCCTAGTGTTAAGACACTCCGCGGCCAACTTTCCGATTAAGTTTTGAGATTGCGCACCGAGTGGCGGAAAGCAACACCGTGTGTGGCTCGCCAGAGCGAGGAAATAAAATAAAATAAAAATAAGAATATAAACGAAAAACATTACCCGTTTAAATTTTAAACTTTTACAATAACAGATTTATTTGGTAGCGCGAACGTAAATAACGATTCGTTTTAAGCACTTGCAATTAACAGTGAATGCGAAACTAAAGGAACATGAAATCTTTAATCACATTAAAATAACGCTTATTTGTTTTCAATCGGACTGAGAAATGTTAAATACTAAATATTGGAAAGTATTTTAAGGCAGTCTGGGCGCAGCGGGTCTGACGACGAACACGATTATGGGTTCAATTCCTATTATTTTAATACCACGGAATAATTCCTACAAGGAATAATTTTAATTTCCTCATTCTAATAGCAAAAGCATGGCCGCCGATCAACACACAATGTTTTGAAAATTAGGCAGAAAATGGGAACATAATGTCATAACACTCTGTCTCCTATATCTACCCTGCTATAAAGAGCTAAAGCATGGCTCTGTGGAAAGATCATTTGGTACTAAAGAGACGGTTGTATCAAAGCGGGATGGCATCTCTTTACAAGCGTGATGGTCGTGGAGTCGATTCCCATTTGTGGCAATGATTATATTTAAATTCAGATCTCCCAAACGATATGCAATTTCTTGTATTCCTAGTTAAGCGGAACAACAGCGTGGAGCTACAGATAAAAAAGAATATATTAAAAGCTATTACTTGTTCGCACGGAACCGCGCTTTAACTAATGAGAAGAAATTTGAGCTGTAACACTTCTGTCGAGTGAGTGCAGTCGTTTTGTAATTGTCTGAACGTTTTCTCTATTTATTTATATTCTTTTTCTGTCTCTCACTTTATATTTCTTTATAAGTCAAAGCTTACTTTAAGATTTATGTTTGGTTTTAAATATTAATATAGTGTTGATAAAGATTTCAATAAGCTCTCTTTATATAAAACTAGCTATTTCATACGACTTCGCCTATGTTTTCAAATGAAAATACTAAAACGGGAATACCTTTGACCGCAGGTACGGTGGGTTACATCGAAACGATTAAGGTCAGTAATTCTATAGCCTTCCTCGGTAAAGGGGCGTTCTAATAGACTCATAGAATAGAAAAGAGACTTGTTCAATTCAAAACAGTAGTTACTGAAATAAGCGCGTTTAATCAAACAAATTCATCAGTTTTATGATACTCCGTTCCACCTTTTCTATTCAATTTTCGAGACATTGCGTGTAGAATAACAAAATTTAACGCCGTCCTTTTGTATTCTAACCAGAGCGAAGAAATAAGTAAAAATTGAACCCACAACCACCGCGTTTACAATCAGACAAGGCGCCACTGCGCCATGATAGCCTCCAATTTTACAAGTAATGAAACCAATGAAATCCGAAACATAAGCAAAATATATAAAAATATCGGCCCAATAATGAAAGAAATGTAGGGTATATCGAAAAAGTTTAATTTATTGAAAAGGAACGTCATTCGCACATATTCGTATATACATGCACTGCACACGATATTTTCATTTTTCATTTTTCATTATAATACCTATAAATAAATTTTATGCCGGGATACTTTATAAACTGTATCGATTTAAATGAAAAAGTGGTGGCTCAATCGTTGGTACGGTAGTAACCAGTTCAGTTTCCGCGTGTCTTCATAATCATGATGTCATAATAAATTTAATTAAAATTTAAATTAATCTTTCGTTGTGGCCCGATGGCACAAAAATGTGACTGTAATGACGACGGTTCAGGGTTCGGTTCCCACTCGGGGTAATGAAATATTTAATATTCTTATATAGACCTAGAAAGCTCTCCTAAATTACACTGTATCCCGCACTAAGCAGGATAGGCAGAGGTAACCTGGGAACCAATTGTTTAGACACTGCGTAAAACGGAAATGTCTATTTTTGTTTCCTTCTTTTCGCCGAATTCTCAAAAAATATTTGCTATTTCGTTATTGTTTAACGTTTGCATAGAGCAATAGAGCATACAACACAACGCCTCGAAATTTGGAGAAAATTGACGAACGAAAGTAGCTTAATGGTAACGGTGTATATTAACAAAAAAAAAAAAACAGTAACTGTACTTTTTATATTATATCATCACGTATTATTTATATTATATCATCACAATAAGAGTTCTTTTTCCAGCACAGTGATGCATCAATTAATTTTCATCTACAGATACATTTCGTCCGCCATTCGAGACAGAGCAGTAATAGCTCCGGCTGGTTATAAAAAATGTATGTGTATCTATTTTTTTTATTTACATTTTATCCCGCATAAGTCGGATAGGCAAAGAAAACCAATAGTGTTTATTCACTCCGTTTCCCACTTTACGACAATTTTTATATTATATTTATAATATTGCATGCTCAGTGGCGAAACTCAACGCAGTGCTTTATCTTGTTAGCAGATCAAGTTTTTTATACAAGCAATGAAATTAAAATAATTCATTCTCACGAGAAAAAAATTAACTCACAACCGTCACGTTTGCAGTCGCTTTGCCGCTGCGCCACAACGGTCTCGATGTAGAATATTAAAAACGTCCACGTTCTTTATGATACACGTATCACTAGCTACTAACAATACCTTCAGCTTCACGCTGTATTCTGCACATAGCAAAGTAGACAAAGGAGACCTGGGAACCTAATATTAAGACACTCCGTTCCCCATTTTTCTCTGAATTCAAGAGGCATTGCGTGTTGAGTGGCGGAACTAAACCCAGTAGGTACCTTGGTTTGCTACCTTTACGAGGAAATGAAAATATTTTTAGAAAAAGAAATAATAATATCTACTAATAAACAATTTATTTAATAAACTAAAATAATAGAAATTATATTATGTCCATATATCTTAATAACATTGGAAACATATCGTCAACAGACAGCGTGTGGTCACAGTTCTAACCGTACCTTCAATAAGCTTTAGCAAATTTGAATATGTATTGATAATGAAGCGCTAGGGCCGCTGTATCATGAATATAGCAGGGTAGGCAAAGTTAACCTCGATTAGGTAAGACACTCGCCTTCCAATTTTCGAGACATATCGTGTTGAGTGGTGGATATCAACGTTGCACTTTTTTCTTGTTACCAGAGCGAAGAAATAAACATAATTCAACCCCCAAGTAGGAATCAAACCTACAACCATCGTATTTATATTATAGAAAGGCGCCACGTCGATCACGTATAGCACACCTATATTATTAAGACCCACACTGGAGTGTCCTGTCAAATTAAAAAGCTCGACACGCACAAATTGTATTTGATATGAACCATTTCGATTGACAATTTCTACCACCAAACCAAATAATAACCTAATAGTCTAGTGAAGGCTGGAAGCAAACTAACTTTATAGCAAATATTAAATAAAAAAATTAAAACAGCCTCACGCTGTATCCCGCACACAGCACGGCCGTGAGTAGGCAGAGGGAGCCTGGTGTTAAGACACACCATTCCCCATTTTCCGCCGAGTTCTGGTGGCATTGCGTGTTGAGGAAAAGGCGGAACTCAACACCGCGCTTTGCCTCGACACCAGAGCAAAGAAATGAAAATATAAATATAAATAAATGTTTAACTTTCTCGAGTGGGGATCGAACCCACAACCAGTCGATTTTTCAATCACATTTTTTGCCTCTGCGCCACGACTGGCCTCAAATATACATATAATAGCAAATATAATAAAGCATATAAGTGAAAAAATGTCGAGTGAAATTTAGAGTTTAAATTTTATCTTTCGTCGATGACATCGAGAACGACGCATTACTTAACATTTAACTTGGCTCTCATTTTACATTTATGTTTTTGATGGGATATGTATATATGTATATAACATATAAAACTAAACATAACTACATTACAAGTAACTTTTATATACTACCTATCAACTCTATAACATTATTTACATCAGCTCGTCTAAATCCTAAGTCTGGACAAGGATTTCTGAGCGAAAAACTTTATCCATTAAGAGTGGTCGGTCATTACTTACACCCAGATTGTTTACTTATTTCGTACTTAGATTCATGTGTCTTTGTTAAGCCACCAGGACTCTTTGGGGTTTGGATAAACTTGTACGTTGGCGTAGAAGTATTTTTGCATCTATATTAATAAAAAAAATTGAGGCCAATCGTGGCGCAGGGAAACAAGCTGTAGGTGCAATTCCCATCTCCAGGAAAATAAATATTTAATATTATATCAATGCCTTGGTCTAATATGGAGTATAGGGGCGGAACTTGACGCCGCGCGCTTTTCGTCGTTACCACAGCGAGGAAAAACAAATATAAAATATTTCATTTCCACGAGTGGGAATCAAACCCACAATCTGTCACGTTTACATGCTTGTTGTCCCTGCGCCTCAACTAGCTTGAATTAGTACTTGAATATCAATTTATCGTCACCAGTTTAAAACATCTATTCTAAAATAACCTTAATCTTTGCTCTTTGAACTCGTATTCAATTCTACATGAAATAATATTAGCGTACGCTCATACAGGCAGCGTAATGTACAGTTCGTTGAACAGGAAGATGGAAACTTTTCTGGAATCATGAAAATAAACCAATCCTCGGTTGAGTATATTTGGATCAAGTACTCGGAAAGGATTATGTTTGAAAGTAATGTGTGTATGTATGTATACCTAAATAGATATTATTATAGCTAGATCTTTCCATATTTGGTACGTATAGTAGAAAATGTATTATTTAATGTGGTATTTTTGTTAATATTGCGAAAGAAATGTTTATTTAAGTATGTTTAGCTACATGCTCTATCCCTTAAAAAATGGCATTTTTTTAAGTAGTCTTGTTATAGAACACCTTTACCAGTTCCACTTATATCACAACCAATGAATAAAACAATATGTTTAATCAAAATATTGAATAGTAGTGTAGGAACAATACGCCCGCATATGCCTTTGACAAATGCCCTCGAAGTTTAACACTATTAAGTCGAGCAAGTAAATAAAAATTAACATTTCAATAATATGAGTTGGTTAAGTGGAAAATTTGGCGACCGACAGTTAAACTATTACTTATTTAGAAGACGTATAAAAATTTTGAACGTAGCGGGACTAGAACCCGCGCCTCCTGGAAACCGATCAGGTTCGAGTCCCGCTACATTCAAATTTTTATACGTTTTCTAAATGAGTATTTTTTTTCCTAAGTGTGGAATAACACTTTAAAAATGTTTAAAAATAGTTAAACTATTGCGATTACGCACGATTGTTATGGGTTCGATCCACATTCTGGGGTTCAACATTTCGTTTATCCACTGTCTGCCGAATTTTTCTTTTCTTTGTCCGACAAGGACATATTGTGTATCTACTTTTACATCCTAGCAATTTCACTATTACTTTATTTATCGTTTTTCCCATTCTTTCATCACTCACCCTCATGAGTCTCAGCCACCTGCGCACGTCCTTTATGTTCATTATTATAAAACATCCACAAACAAAGAAAATATATTTTTGAGTTCATAGTAGTCTTTACCTTAAAAAATGCCAATATACCTAATTATATCAATAATGACTAAATTAAACTAATTGATTTATTATTTGTTGCAGAACGTAAAATTGGGATATAAGTAATGTAGTAAAGTAATATTATCTTCATCTATATTTGTGATTTCCTTGTGTTCAGTGTTAAGTTTCTGTCTGTTTTTAAAATTAACATTTATTAATTAAAATAAACATAATTAAAAATGATCTATCGTATTGTTCCGAGGTTCCATTGTCAATGTTACCCGAACAATGAAAGTTACCAGATTGACTGTAATAAATTAATTAAACAATTATATAGGTATCGTGGTGGTACGTGGCACAAGGGTGTGACTATAAACGCGACAGTTGTGGGTACGATTCCCATTCGAAGGAGTGGAACATTTAATATAGTAGCGCGACGTTGTCTAGAAAATCCTCGAACACACAGCAGAAAGCAGGGGACGGAAGTGTCTTAATGGTAACGAAGTGTCTTAACACTACTTTCCCATGTTCCCTCTGCCTACCCTGTTATGTGCGGAATACAGCGTTAAAGTACTGAAACCTTCACAGATAAAAACTGGTAATGCCAGCCAGACCACCAGTGCCTCAAAATAAAAAAAAAAAATTCCAAGCTCAGGTGCAAGACGATTCTGAAGTATAAAGTACAAGTAGTGAAGTAAAGTTGAATACCAACTGTAATTACAAATATCTTAATATAATAAATGGTTGAGATTAATTCCAAGACATCCTCAATTTATGGTCAACACTGACATGGCTGTAGTGAAGGGACAAGATGTCATTGTAGGATAATTTAAGTAATAAATCTTACCGCCAACGTAAGGCAGTTGAGATATGACTTATTAATAGTGATGGCAGTAAATCTAAGTTTCATTCATTCAATTACTTTATCTATGTACATAAGGTACGACAAAATACAGTGGTGAGTTCCGCCACTAAACAAGCAGTGTCTCGAAAATCGGGCACTGAGTGTTATAACATTAGGTTCTTTGCTTACCCTATTGTATGCAGGGGACGTACAAAACTGAAAATATATAATAATATTTTGTTGATTCTTTCTATGTGCAGATAACGGTGAACCGTGTTTAACACTAGGAGAGACACTTCGCTCCCATTCCCAATTGTTTGCTGAATGATAAAGGCATTACGTGTTGAGTCGCAAAACTCAACGCCGCGTTTGCCTTGTTATTAGAGCGAGTGAATGAAAACATTAAATATTTCGTTCCCCGAACAGGGATCGAACCTATAACCATCGTGATAACAGATACCCGCTTCTGCCTCTGGGCCACGACGATCTCCAATACCAATCTAATAATACTTAAGTCACATTATCAAAAAAATACGTGTTAAAAGTTTTCTCAATTCAGAAGCCCGCCACAATCACAATACTAACAAAATTAACCAAAACCATTTTGTATAATGTAAATTTTTGTTTTGTTCTCAAATTTCTTTTCATGCCGTCTACAACTTTTAATTGCTGTCCTGATATTAAGTTGCTTTGGGCTTCGTCGTTTTGTTTCGTGCATTACCAAAGTTTGAGCAGATCTTATTCATTTTTTAATGCTATTCTTATGTTGTTTTTGATGGTAAAATTACCTTACAGCCATTTTGAATATAGTTGCTACGTTTTTTTAAAGGAGTTATTTAATATTTTTAATATAATATTTCTAAAATATTCATAAGGGAAACGTTGCCATTACTTAGTCTGTGTAGCTATAGATATATGCATCTAGGTTTTTATATGCACAGTGCCAGTAAGCTAAAATATAATGTAGGAATTAATAAATATTTTTTTTCAACACTGTAAGTTGCAAATAAATTTGGGAAAAATAAATAATTTTTTATAAACTGTCACGTTTTACCACGTATAGTTTCCCCGAATATGTGTGCCGAGGAACGCAAATTCCAAATTGTTGAATGGGTAATGAAAATAATTTATTCAGTCCAGTGGAGATAGAACCCAATAACATCCTTGAGGATGTCGTCGTCGTCGTCGCCGTGGGATCGAGTCCCACTCGGTGGAATTAAATATTCAATATTTTCATTACTTCACTTTCGTAACGACGCAATGCGCGGCGTTGTGTTCCGCTGCTAAACAAATTCAAGAATTCCGCATTAGCACTTGGTTCTAAGGTTATCTCTGTCTACTGTAGGATACAACGTGAACCTAAGACAAACAAATACTGTTCCAGTGGGCCACCAAGGTGTCTATAATAAAAAAAAAATGAAGAAATATATTTGTCTTGATAAAAATGTCCACAATAATAATTCGAAAATGATATTCTCGATATCTAACTTCTTATGCATTCTCGTTAAGACTTAAACTTTTAACCCGACTTAAGCACGTGATACTTGATCTTTGTGAGTCAATTGAGTCCTTGTTGTACACGTTTTACCTCGTTGTCGGCCTACTTTTGCTTTGCTTTTTAACGCTTTATGACAAAAATGAGTATTATAAGTTTACTGCTATTTTTTATTGTGTAAATCAGGTCTAATAATATGTCTATACTATTGTTACTGTCTTACAAGACCATCGTGGAAATTTCTTTTTTTTTTCAGTCTCACACTGTATCTCATATATAGCAGGGTAGGTAGAGAGACCCTAGTGTCAAGACACTCCGTTCCCCACTTTCAGGCGACTTTGCTTTTTTGAGGCATTGCTTGTTGAGTGGCGAAACGCCAAAATATATAATAAATATTAAAATATGGTCACGTACACGAGCGGCATAATTGGGCGGAAAACAAGAAACGGAATGTCTAAATACTTTTACTCTGGCTAGTGCAGGAGAAAAACACTTTTTTCTCAACAACACAAAACACATTCATAGTATACGTTCATGGATGACATAAATATATTATATTTAATATAGATCCTTTTAAGAGAATAACGTACAGATTTTCTTAGCTTGGACTCGATCCATCATTCCGCAGCTACGTCTAAAAGGCCATGTCAACGGAACCCTAGCGAAATGTGAATAGATATTGCTCGAAAGCATTCTAGTAAAGTTCTTTTGTTTCCCCGCTTGGAAGTAGTTTACATTCTTCCAAATTGTTGAATAGTGGAACTATTTTCGGTGGGTATGAACGATTTTAGAAATTTAAGGCGCTTTTGGAGACTGGAACTGCTATGTTGGATTACATAATGGATGAGTACCCACAATTTCTCGACATTTTTCTAAAATTATATAAAATTAATTTAGCTTTACGCACACAGTATGGTAGGCATGGAGGAATCCTAGTGTAAAGACACTTCTTTTCCCATTTTCCGAGGACTTCCAACACCAGAGGGAAGAGATGAAAATATAAATTAAAATAAATATTTCATTTCTTCAAGTGGGGATCGAAGCAACAACCAGTCTCGTTTACAGTCGTACTTTGTGACCCTCCGCCACGACTGGCCTCAAAATTATATGAGTGAGAAAATTATATGAGTTTCTTAATTTATATTAAGACAAATGACGACGACGAAAGTAGTAGTAGTAAAAATAGTTTCATATCAATATATTTTTGTAGTTGAAATACGTAGTAATATTCATTAATCAATTAATTACATTTAACGACAGAATGATTTTAATACCTTGCAACTGATTTCATTCGAATCAACACATCCATTCCCTTATCAGTTGATGCAATTTTATCAGCATCATTTATTTGGCCAAAATTCACATTAATAACAGACAGTACATTAATATAATAGGTACCATTACGACGTTTCATATAATATTTAACAATATAACCACTGTCTTATAAAGCTTGAAGGTGAATGGCGAAATTGCCTTAATTTTGTATCGTGGGCTCAAACGACTGCGTGAAACAATGAACATGACTTAGCAATGCGAACAATAGAATAGAATAGAATACAATTTTACATTTTATCTCCGACTTGATAAGTGATATGTAGTGCATAATATATTACAATTTCTTTTTAAATGACGCTCGTATAACACTAGTTGTATCCCAAGGTCTTTTAAAAAGTAAAAAATATTTTTTTAGATGGATTTTTGTAGCTGAATTGTATATGAGGAAGTTTTTATTGATAACGACAAATTGTCATATATCACCAGTTCAATTATTAATTTCATTAGAATTATTCTGAGGACTTTTTTTGCAATGATTTAATCAAAAAATAGTTCTTTAACCAACGTCTACATAAATCAGAAGATGGGTGTGCAGATGAATCCTTTGCTCTGATGACATCTGTATGGACTAAACTTAGATGTTACTGTTGATATAGCATTCTGTCGTTACGAGGAGTCATAAACTTGCATAAATAATCGTTAGGTCACCGGTCTTATTACCGAGACTCAGTTGTTTCTTATAAATAATGCACGGGTGCAGCTAGCACTACTAAAAATATTATAAGAAACGAATTATAAGAAAAAGTAACAAAATTATGAATACAATAACTTAAAATTAATATATAGATCCAATATTTAAATAACTGGGAACCTAGTGCTGAACACTAGGGTCCCAGGGTTCATTTACAGATGTTTTTCAAAAGAATATAAGTACATACCATAAAAATATGTTATTAAAATATAATAATATAATTCTTGCAAAGTAAACAAATCAACAAATATACTAATAAAATAAATACTTCTGTACTAATATAATAAAGCTGCAGGATTTCTTTATATTTGAACGCGCTAATCTCATGAACTACTTGACTTATTACTGGTAATTTTATCGAGGACGGCTATAGGTTATATCGGCGACTTTTACCATTACGATGTTATCCAATATTCGGTGTTATCTTGAGACACTTAAGGTGTGTCATACGAAAACCATATTTAGTTAGTGGCGACGCCGCAAGAAAAAGCTAGCAACTAATACATGTTATTTCTCGCTTTAAACGATGTAATTTGCAAAACCTTAGATAGGATAAAAGAGGAATATTACTGACTTATATATAATCTCATATTCCGCAACCGTTGTTATATTGCCTATACGTGATATATGGTGATTTTCCTCGTAGCTTGTTTAAGTTGAGAAAATTATGATATATCGCAACGGAAATCGAACGTGCTACTTTTGGTTTGGTTAGTTACAAACATTATACAATAGAGAGCTCTATGCATTTTATAAGCCCGGTCGTATATTATTGAAACAAAAAAGACTATTAACATATAGAATATGTAACATATAGAATTATTATGTAAAAAAATATACAGAGGGCCTAGGATAGCGTCTTATTGTATGTACTGATTCAATGCCCACAAAATGAAGCAATAAGTTTCGACACTAAACACACACGCACACACTATCTCAAATATAGACAAAAAGTGGAGAAAGGGATATATTAGCATTACCTATCCCGTTAAGTTGGTAAACGCGTGCTGCAAAGGCTTTTTGTTTAGCATCACGCTATAGGCAGAACCGGGAACCGAAATGTAAAACACTCCGTTTTCATTAAGACACTTTTATTAGTAACTATTCTCCAATTTCCGCCGAATTCTGAAGGCATTGTGGGTTGACTCTTTATCAGAACGAGGAAATATTAAATAATTAATTTCTTCGAATGGCCATTAAACCCACCAGTTGTGACACGACGGGCCTCAAAAAACTAATTATTAACGAAAATATAGACAACCGTGGGGAACGGAGTGTCTCAACACTAGGTTCCCTCGCCTACCCTGCTATGTGCGGGATACAGCGTGAAGCTGATTAATATAGACAACCCCTTATAGTTACAATTAACACACACTCAATAAATTCGAATTAATTTTAACATCATTTACCAGCAGCTACCACTAATCGTCATTACATCAATTCCAAAGGTAATTTCGGGCAGTATGTTAAACTGTCCCGCCTCAAACATACCTTAGAGACATATTTGACTCAAGGGGATCGTAGGTCGCGTAGCAAATTCACTGTACACGGGCTGTCTACAGTAGTTTATTTAAGTGTGTTCACCTTTTGGTCCACGTGGGACAGGTAAAGTACGTGTTTTCTTGTATTAGACATAAGTTAATAGAGAAGGTAGCGATAGAAATTATATAAATTATGTACATATTTGATGTATTATATTATTTTAATTTATCTCTAATAATAAAATGTTTGATAACATTTTGTTTGTAAGGCTAGTCGTGTAAAGAAGAAAATAATACATATATGCTACACGATGATAATGCTATAACTTTTTTGATTTAAGGTTTAAATGAAAAAAGATCTAAAAAAAATAAATTTTCGTTTTTTCTTCCATATATTTACGCGTATTTCGAAATTTGCCAGCATGAAAAATATAAAAAGTTTTAATTTTTTGCTTACTTAGTGTAACATTTGCACGCGTGAGGCTCGCACTGAACCAGCAAAATATATACATACTACTTCAACACACTATAAACATATACTTTTTTTCACTTACACCAAATTTCTTAATTTTTTCACTATCATTAATACTTATAAATTTCAATCAATCAATCAGCTTCACGCTGTATCCCGCACACAGCAGGGTAGGCAGAGTGAACCTAGTGTTAAGACACTCGGTGACACTCCCCACTTTCTGCCGAATTCCGGAGGCATTGCGTGTTGAGTGGCAGAACTCAACGCCACGCTTGTCCTCGACACCAGAGCGAAGAAATGGAAATATACATTTAAGTAAATATTTCATCTCCTCGAGTGGGGATCGAACCCACAACCAGTCGGTTTTACAGTCACACCTCGTGCCGCTGCGCTACGACCAGCTTAAAAAAAAATTATAAATTTTGTAATAAGTATTTTTTTTTCACACTTTATATCCCAATGTGAAGGCATTCATTTCTCTACTTTTCCTCTGAATTCAAGGTATTTTTATCTATAATATCATATTAAGTTCGCTAAATGTAGCAATCAGAGTAAATTCGAGAAATCTTCCTTCAAAACACAATCTGTTTATCTGTAACTCGTACCACATAGTGATAGTGTCACCGAATCAAATGTCCTGTAATATTGATAATGGAAATGACTAATAAAAGTTAACACAATTAGATTTGTTTTTTTTTAACTTCACGCTTTATAGAAGCGTAGGTAGAGGGAACCTGAGAACGTAGTGTTGAGACACTTCCCAAAACCATCGCGTTTACTGTTACACCTTTGTGCCACACTAGGCCAACGGTGGCCTGTAACCATCTATTACTAATTGTAAATTCATTTTCAATAATAATAATTAATGGTCAAATTATACTATAATAAGATTGAATAAATCTTAACAAGAAGGCGTGAAGAAAAGTAAGATTGAATTAATAAAAAAAAAAACAACTTCACGCTTTTTCCCGCATAGCAGGATAGGCAGAGCTCAACGCCACGCTTTGTCTACTAGAGCAGGGAAATGAAAAGAAATCATGTACGTTATTCCCCCCGAGTAGAAATATACATATCATTTGCTAATTATATTTACATTTGTTTACGTTTTTGAGCCTCCAATAAAGCTTACTGAAGCGAATCTCTTAAAATAAGGCACGTGAAGTGCCCTTGGTGTTCATCTTTGATAAATTACGCATTTATTGAAGGTCGATACTATTATATTATTATATATTTTTTTGAAAAGATCGATTTCTTAAACAGTGTTGAATACGAAATGTTATAATCGTCAATATGCATATAATAAAAACAGGCCAAATGCGAGTCCTACTCGTACCCGAAGGCACTCTTTACCATTATCTATAAAAACGGAAAAAAACACGTTTGTTGTATGGGAACCCCCTTAATTATTTATTTTATTTTGTTTTTCTAGTTATTGACCACGGTTGACCTTTGAACACACAGTATCAATGATACTGAAGGCAAATCACTTCAAAAACACCGTCCCGAGGGCATGTATGTATCAAAAGTTGATGACATTGAGCGAGGCGAAAGAGATATATAGATACCGTAGTGTTTGATGCTCCGTTTCTGGCTGCACAGTTAGGGATAAAGCGAAAGTGAAGCTAAGAAAAAATAAACTTGGCAGTTAAGTATAGCTTAGATGACAATACACTACACTTTACCAGGGCGAAAAAGATTAAATATTTCATTAACCTAAGTGGAAATCGAACCCACAATTGTCACATTTACAGTCGAACGTCCTGTACTGCGACGGCGTCGTTAGTTTTTGTCGTCCTTTAGTTTTTTTAACAATATTTTATTATGTAACAATTTACATAATTATGTAAATTGTTACATAATAAAATATTGTTAATAAATATTGTTAATAAATATTGTTAATAATATAGTACTCTTGAATGGTGAAGCCGTGGATCCTGTCGATTCTACGGTGTTTCTCGGTATCACCATTGACTCTAAATTACAGTGGGGACCTCATATCGATGGATTGGCGAATAGACTTAGCTCAGCAGCTTTTGCGGTTAAAAAAATCAGACGATTAACTGATGTGGAAACGGCTCGCCTTGTTTACTTTAGCTACTTTCATAGTATTATGTCCTACGGCATTCTACTTTGGGGTAATGCAGCCGGTATTAAAACAATTTTTGTCTTGCAGAAGCGAGCTATTCGCGCAATCTATAACTTAGGCCCTAAAGAATCGTTAAGGCAAAAATTTAAAGAAATAAATATTTTGACAGTTGCATCTCAATACATTTTTGAAAATGTTATGTATATTAAGAAAAATATTAAAGATTTTGCCAAAATTGGTGATATACATAATATCAATACTAGAAATAGGAGTAAACTTATTGCACCTGTAACCCGATTACATCGGGTCCGCAATTCTTTTATGGGACAATGTGTACGCTTTTACAATAGGATCCCAGAAAACGTCCGAGAATGTTCTATATCACAATTTAAAAGAGTTGTGAAAAGACGTTTGTGTGTTAAAGGTTATTACCAAATTAATGATTATATAAATGATAACACGCCTTGGGAATGAAATGCTCGCTCCAGTCTATTTCAAAGTATCATTGTCAGAAACGTTGAAATGTGATTTTGTATAATTGATTTTAAAAAAATAAGTCCCGCTGAGTTTCTTGCGCCGGTTCTTCTCAGGTCTGAGGCATTAATTTTAGTGAACTGGTGGTAAATTATTTGACGTTCAAAAAATGAAGCATGTAACTTCTTATTTTGAATAAAATTATTTGACTTTGACTTTGACTTTTATGTCCTTTGTACATGAGTTAATATATTATAGTTCTATCCCATCCCCTGAATATAGCAATGTAGGCAAGGTATTTAAAATTAAATGTTAATTGACGATGATTTTTACCAGAAACCAGAAATAATGGTAATTCAAACATCTATATTCTCATTCACGTCATTCTCCAAATAAACTAAAATATTAAATTTCAGATATTTAAATTATCTCAAAGGAAATGATGAATTATCATAAAGCTTCATTTACTTTGAAACAACATTACTGCAAAACATATTTTTATGTAAACTTAATTTTTTTTTCAGCTTCACGCTGTATCCCGCACACTGCAGGGTAGGCAGAGGAAACCTAGTGTTAAGACATTCCGTTCCCCACTTTCTGCCGAATTCTGGAGTTGAGTGGCAGAACTCAACGCTGCGCTTTGAATGGAAATATAAATTTAAGTAAATATTTCATCTCCTCGAGTGGGGATCGAACCCACAACCAGTCGGTTTTACAGTCACACCTCGTGCCGCTGCGCCACGACCGTAAATGTAAAATAAATCATTTAATAACTTATTAGTTTATCAAATGAAAGTTCAGCTTCATATTTCATTTGCAATTAAAGTAGTTGGAAGCTACATACAATGTGAACGAGGATACTATTGTTTAATACCTCCATAGAACAATAAATACATAGCAGCAATGCTTTTGCTGATTATTTTATTTTAATGATTGAAATTGAAATAAACAAAACAGATATTGAGGGTACTAAAGCAAGATTGAATGTTCTATTTACATTGTAAAAGGAAGAATTTAAAATGTATGAGAAATGAATAATTTGTGGATATGGATTCAAATAACTTGACGTAACACTATTATTTTAAATCAATAAAGATGTTGTATTGGTTGATACATTAGTATGGTGACTAAGCAAGTTCTGTAAATAGGAGGAAGGATCTTTACCACACAGAAGAAGAAACTATTTAATATTGTGTTGAGCTCTGCCACTCCACCAGCAATAAGTCTTAAGAGTTTAGCGTATAATGGAGAGCGGCAGTGTCTTGTTATGGAGCGCAGTGTTTTAACACTATGTTTTTAAGTTCCCTCTGCCTACTTTGTTAAGCATTGGATACAGCGTTGAGCTGAAAAATAACGCTCATTTTCACTGCCTCAGCACCTCACTGTACCTATCCAAATCCGGAAGGAAAATAATATTAACTCGTAAACATAAAAAGTATTTATTATTCATACTTTGTACTGCATACCAATCATCGTAACTTACTTGATTCTAAGACTGAAAAAAAAAACAGATTGATAAAGCACTAAAATAATGTTTTTATATTCTATTCAGACATCCGTAACTATATATTTATTTGGTCAAAGTGATCAACAACATTTTAAATAAATTTGTAATAAGATGATTTACGTTAAAGACAATTGACTTTCCCTCGTACATCTGTACAATTAAAAGATTCCTAAGCCGTAACTGTTCAATTTGTTTTAATTTTTGATGAAATTTCACTTTTTTTGTTATATATGATTATAATTATTTATGCATAGATATGAGATTTGTACTATACAGAAACGGTATTATAAATAGCAATTTTGACAGTTGACTTTTAATTATGTATCAGATACAACTTTTATTTTATTTTTTTTTATCTTCACGTAGCAAGGTAGGCAGATGGATGGAACCTATCGTTAAGACCCTCCGTTCTCCACTTTCTGCTGATTTTTCGAAGCATTGGGTGTTGTGTGGCAGCACTGAAAGCCGCGCTTTTGCCTTGGTACAAGGGCAAAGAAATGAAAACATTAAATATTTAATTTCCTCGAGTGGAAATCTAACCCTGTCGCATTGACAGTCATACGCTCGTGACCCTGCGCCATAACTGGCCTCTTATAATAATAATGTTTATAAGTACATATATTTGACGCGTAAAGAATTAATTAAACAATATATTTTGTTAATTTTTAGACCACTTCTTATGAAACTGGATGCTATTAAGGAGTCTTTTAATTCGAAGAAATTCGATCCTGACACAATTTACGTGTGAAATTCATAAGAGATTTTTCAAATAAACAATTAGTATTTCATTACATTCGAGGTGTGACAATACATTGTAAAGTAGTGCCATCAAAGCGTAGTGGAATTGCCATTTACGAGTTCATATTTCACACGGGCGAATGCTTCAATTTAAATTATTTACTTTTATCTTTAGATCACCAGCTAAACACCAAACAATAACGGCGTTCAGTTCTGTAATTTAACATTCAATGTTTGGAGATTGAGTATAAATGTAGAATATCTTTCCAGCAGGATAGGTAAATAGTGAAGGACCAAATAAACTACAAAATTTTATGAAATTTTGTTACAATGTTATCATAACCTCTACATAAGCTATATATTTGTATTACAAAAAGCATGTATTACCATGAATTCGTAAATAATATGGATATATTGAATTACTCGATGTCAGTAAATCGTATTTAACTGCGATGTTTTCCGGCAACCTGTACTATCATTTTATATTATCTTGTTTCTGACTATCGGAAGTAATGATTAAAAATGATTCCATAAATAATCATGTAGCATTATGTAATGTTGTGTTAGTAATTATTTTGGAGCTATAGAGGTCAACTGGGACGCGTTTAACTGTTACCACATACTGTCATGGTTGTGGGTTCGATTACGAAACTATCTTTCAATTTTGATTAGAATTGAGAGAATGAAAATATTTATTTTTCCCATTTTGGTATGAAAAATCACGACGCTGAGTTTTAATATAGAATTTGCTCAGAAAGTGGAGAATGTGGTGGTGCAGCGACATTAAGACAATATCAAAATACAAGTGCAATATATCTTAAATGGTATAGGTATGTAAAATATTGAATTATAAAGTATCATTAATCACTACATAGAAAGCAAAGGAACTGACAAATATAAATACACATAAACGCGCTAAAAACATAATCTTTTTTTAAGGGTAAAGACATAACGCTGCACTCGGGTTTCGCCGTAGATGGGCAAAAAAAGCTTTATTAAGCTTTAAAGTTTTGGCGAATGTATCCAGAATAATAATCAACGTTATTATTTGATAACCGGAATCGTTGGTTATTATTTTTATTTATACATAGATACGTAAATTAAGGAATAATTTTCTATGAAAAACAAAATGGATGTTGTTGGATCTGTTCGTAACTAATTGTTGAATGCTTATGTCTGGCTTTTGTTTACAATATGAATAGAAGATATTACAAAACGATTGGTACATTTTAGAATCGTACTTACCTTACTTACGATTTTCACCAGAAAATGAGTCTGGGGGCACGGCAGTGCCCCCGCCAAGTCAAGCAAAAAAAAGCGGCACGGCCGTACCATCCTTTTCTCGAAGCAATTCAGGCCATTTTCGACCCCCCTATAATTTTTGTGACACATGAAAACACAACCTATCGAAAGACATAATAGACATCATATTCGGAAAGACTCTGGTGAGGAATTCGGTTGCTGGCCCGTCGTGCTGTGTAGTGTGATACATACTAATAATCAAATCATGCGATGTCCAAGTCGATCTATTTGTTTAAAACGTAAAATATTTTTAATATTGGCATGATAATAACTTATGTAATAACTTAAGACAGAAGGTCCTTTAGGTAGAGACTAAATAGATTAACCGACTTGGCATTACATGGATCTCACAACTTTTTACAGTAGAAAGACTGAGCTGCGAGACTTGGGTTTTTTTACAGGATGTTTTTGATGGCATCTATTTTACTTAAACTCACTGTGTTTATGTCTATTTTTAATTGTTCCTAATGGAACATAATGTGTTACTATAATATTTTCTTTTTCCTTTACGTAAATCTGCATAAATATATAATATTACCTTCGTACACATAAAAAATATT
This sequence comes from Heliconius hermathena, assembly GCA_013403705.1. NCBI lineage: Eukaryota > Metazoa > Arthropoda > Insecta > Lepidoptera > Nymphalidae > Heliconius > Heliconius hermathena. Next base: position 299,953 of record JAAIXJ010000225.1, read on the forward strand.
TAAGATTGTTTGTAAGCATCAAGTGTAAGTTTTTTACTTTTTTTTTTAAATTACCAAAACAAAATTATACATTATATAGATTAAATCAAATAAAAGACATCTAATATACATATCTCGTTGAATCTGAAATATCTTTGGGATTATGTGCACCATTCAAGAGTGAAAAATCAAAAATCACAATAATATTTTATACATAAACTATCATTTATGTATATACAAAAATAATAACCAAATGTAGCCGAAACAATCTCCTTATCAACAATATTAATATTTAATTATACAAATCTAATATAAAATGTATAGTAAAGCAAATCTCAGAATACGTTGAAGCTTAAGATTGAGACAGCAACGTGTTGATCCCATCGGAGCACGCTCTGCCGCCTTACGCTTTGGTAAAGTAAATATCTACAGCAATTAGCTGTTAACTTGACATTCATTTATTTAATATATCGAAAAGATTGTATTTCATTAATTTGTAGAATTGTTTTGTAAATTATATGGGAATGTATAGATTTCTTTATTTATTTATATAAAATAAATATATCATTACGCTGTATCCTGGATATAGCATGTTAGGCAAAGGGAACCTAATGTTAAGACATCCCGTTCCCCACTTCCGTCTCAATTTTCAAGACATTGCATGTTGAGTGAAGGAACTCAACGTCGCGTTTAATCTAGTGTGTTTACGCTTAATTTTAAAATAAAACTATTCCATCCTTTCCTTTCTTCCATGTTTTAGTAATGATACAATTATTGTCAAAATTATATGTTAAGGTAACACATGTCTGCACTTATTTTTTATTATTATAAAACTTATGCGAATATCAAAATATGTATTAAAGTAATAATCGTAATAACATATTCATTGTCATATTAAGTCAATCCAAAAACCTCAATTACAACAGATAATCCATACAAAAACAACAATTTCAATACATTCAACAACAAAATCACCAATTCCCATCCAAAACCACACAATCCAATCCATCAAAAACTCATTAAATGCCATATATTGAGAGACAATAGTATAAAAAGCAATAATTTTACCTTCCAAGCGGTCAGACGAAAGCCTTATCGTCTACTCGTGTATAACAACAAACTGTAACGCGGTCGATACGACGGCGGCGTGCGTCGGGGGCGGCGTCGCAACAGAAACTGCTAGGGCGGGCGGGGACCAAAACTAAGTGTTTACTGAACAAATACTAGAGACAATCTGTGTATTGTGGGCTTATTATTAATATTAATCTTATAATCGATTTTTAGAAAATATATTTACGCCGTTTTTACTTTATTGATGGTAGAGACATTTGGTTATTTTATGCCTATTTCAGGAAAAATACATAATTGTATTATATTTACTTTGATAAATAATAAAACGACAAGACGAGTCCGTTTCGTAACGTAAATCTGACAGTAAATACGACGGTTGTGTGTTCGATTCCCACTCCCCCTGACTGGGACTTTTTTATTTCATAGCTCTGCTAAGAAGACAAAGAGCAGCGTAGAGTTCACTTCTTAGCACTCAATATCTCAAAAATCGGGCGAAAAGGCGTAATAAACGGAGTATCTTAATACTATGTTCACTCTGGCTACGAAGACTGACCTGTGAAGCTAAGAACATAAAAATAAAACATGCGATATTTAAAAATATGTAGATAAGTCAAATGTCAACGTACCCTAGAAAGTTGCCAATTTCGTATGTTTTTTTTAAATACAACCTATTTTTACGAAAATTCCGAAATTAACATGAAACATCGCGATAGGTGAAGAGATACGTTATTGATCACTGAGTTATCTCTTCGTCGAACGTTTATACATACATATTGGAATGTGCGTCAAATCAATTCATTTGGGTACATTCTTAGCTGTATAGAAAAAAACTTTAGAGGACCTTCATGATTCTTATAAGTGGCATGCCACCATACATTCTGAGCTTCCTCTAGTTCCTTCCTTCCAATTCCAAAAACCAAAATATCCAGTTTTCTATGATTTCAACATTAATTATACTATATGCTGGTTCAACAAGCGTAAAAGAATGTCGACATAGCTTGATGGAAACAAATGGCTTAGTGGGTCATCGAAATGTGAAAAAAATTATCCGCGTATCGTTAATAATTGCACGGAAATTGATGTTGCGTACTCTTATCTAGCGTATTCGTAGACCTACATATAAATCCATAATATATATGTATATTATATACATATAGTCATATTTGATTTATTGAAAGAGAATGCTATTTGCTTAATTATTTCTTATGAAGTATGTAATATCATATGATTAAAAAGTAAGTACTTTAATTAAGGGTACGTAAAAATTAAAATGATTATCAAAATAAAGATTTATTATACACAAACTTATACTTGTTCAATATTTAATTTCATCAAACAGGAGTATAACTCCTTCCGAAAATAGCAAATATCTCTAGGCATTGTTCGGATAATTGAATTTGGAATGGCCTAATTGCTTCCATTTCCATAGTAAATCGTAATAACTGCTGATTGAGAAGATTAATAAACGTAAATGGATAAAATACAGCTTATTGCTCATTTATTTGTATTCGATAGAGATCTTCTTTTTAATTATATTAATATATATTACTATATACTTAGTAATAAAATTTAATAATTTTAGAGATTTTTTATTTAAAATTATATAAATTAATTTCATTCGTCACCTAAGATAAAATAATTTTAAAATGTTACTTTAACGACTTGTCGCTCCCACTTTAGTTTGCATGAACTTTATAAGTTTACGAACTGCATTTGAGGCCGGCGCAATGGCAAAGAGGTCGAATGTAAGCGCGACGGTTATACATTCGATTTTTACTCGGGTAATGAAACATATGATGTAAACGCTACGGTAACAAGATAAAGTGATATTTATTCTGCCAATTTTTGAGTACGCCGTGAAGCTGATAAATTTAAAAGCACTTCAATGTACAAACTTATAAAAATCTCTTTCTTAACATTTCTGTGGGAAATTTGATTATTTTCTAAGCTCATTTACACACTATGGGCCTTCTTACTAAATTTGTGTTACTTCTGGCTATGAGTTGTCTGCCAACCACTGACTGAATAGCGAAGGAAGTTTATATAATATGTAAAGATTTTTTATTTTTGATGTTAGTGATTGTGTATTTATTAAATATTAAAAGTATTAATTTTAGCGAGGAATCCGTGTTGCACTATGTTATAAATCTATACTTTAAAACTCACCCTTAGAAGTATGTTGACGTTTAATCAGCTTCACGCTGTATCCCGCATATAGTAGGGTAGGCAGAGGGAATTCAGATTTAAGACACTCGTTGCCTACTTTCTACCAAGTTTTATTCAAAACATTGTGTGTTGAGTTGCGTTACTCAACATCGAGCTTTTCTCTTGGTGCCAGGAAGTGCACTTGATTGTGCCAAAGCGAAGAAATGAAAATATAGAAGCATATTCATAATAAATATATTGCTTATTAAATGAGTATAAAGTGGTAAAGTTCAAAATCTCGTGATATGAGCTTTCCCAACTTACGTCGTATAGTAAGTAGCAAGTGTTGTGCATTTCGAGCTTTACACGATATCGCGTCACAAAAGTTAAATGCTGAGCGTAAAGTTTCATGTAGTCAATTTTATAATGAATCCTTTAAGTAAGAGGAGAAGGATACTTTATAAAATTTAAGGATTAAGTACAGTCAGCCAGTATGGCCAGTATAGCTAGTCGTGGCCAAGGGGCACAAGCGTGTGACTGTAAATATAAGTTGTGGTATCGATTTCCACCAGAGGAAATAAAATATTTAATATTTTCATTTCTTCGTTCTAGTGACGAGAAAAAAGCGGCGTTGAGTTGCGCAAATCCACACGTAACGCCTTTAGAATTCGGAGGAAAGTGGGGAACAGAAGTGTTTAAAGGGAGTGAAGGTCCCGCACAACACAGAATAGGCACATCCATGTGCCATATAGCTAAAAACCTTAAAGGTGATTATGCTATATAAAAACTATATCTTCTAACGCACGGATAGGTAAATTAGGTTTTAACAGACATTACATCGGTACAAAAATATGTAACAGTTCGATACAAATTAAAATCTACATACCAATTCCGAGTGTGGCTATAAAACTTAACTCAACTTCACGCTTTATCCCTAGCGGGGTAGTCAGAGAGAACGGAGCGCCAAAGGCTACGGTCTCTGCATACCTCTTTCGCCTCGTCCACTGTCATCAACCTCTTCATACATGCCCTCGAGGGTATCCTCATGCTTTTTACGTGACCGTCCGTCCTAGTATCTTTAGTACTTATTTCTCCGTGTTTTCGAAGGTCAACCAAGGTCTCATCATAAATCTTTTTTGCCATTCTTTCATCACTCACTCGTTGGACGCGTCCACACCAGCTGAGCACGTTTTCTTCACTCTCACCGTGACATCCTCGCAAGTACCTGCTTTATTCTGTTCGCATACAATACGATATAATTAGGTACCTACATAACAATAATTGACAAAATTAAATTATGAGAATAATACTATAACATTAATATCCTTGTTTCTATTTTAGTGAGGCCGGTCGTGGCGCAGCGGCACGAGGTGTGACTGCAAAACCGACTGGTTGTGGGTTCGATCCCCACTCGACGAGATGAAATATTTTCTTAAATTTATATTTCCATTTCTTCACTCTGGTGTCGAGGTTAAGCGCGGCGTTGAGTTCTGCCCCTCAACACGCAATGCCTCCAGAATTCGGCAGAAAGTGGGGAACGGAGTGTCTTAACACTAGGTTCCCTCTGCCTACCCTGCTGTGTGCGGGATACAGCGTGAAGCTAATTTTTTTTTTTTATTTTAGTATTGTATTACATTACACTATTAATCGTAAAGCTTTAGGGTTATAACCGTTTTAGTGTAATTAGTTTTCGGCTACGCAGTTATTTATATCGCTTTAAAACGTTAAAGTTTGTACTGAAAGCTAGTGTGAGTATTAAAAGAGATTCCCGTGTTTTCCCGTCCCCCTGGGAAATCCGGGTAATCCTGTCTTAATGCTCCTCCACATTCCCCAAGGAACCTATATACAAAATTTCAGCGTTGTACGCCACGCAGTTTTAGCTATTTGTTGTTTGTTAGTCACTCAGTAGGTACATTTCCGGTTTGCAGTTTTTACTAAATTCCCGAGGGATAGAGTGTTGAGGGGCGGAACTCAATGCAGCACTTCCCCACGTGGTACGTAGTACAGACCGAGGAAATGAAAATATTGAATATATCGATGAACCGAGTTGGAACGGAACCTATAACCGTCGCATTTATAGTCGATTCTAAAAATAATCAGAAACCAAAAGAAAATACACAAAGGTAGTAATTTGAAGCTTTAAACTAAGGTTCCATCAGCAAACCAATTTCGCGATGCATTCACTTTTACAATTCAATACTATTCTTTCTAAGAATGGGTCCCATTTCGATGGGCCTTGATAACATCACGACACGCGATACGGCTATGAGAATTGACGAATATCTACAATTACACAATCTTCTACCGTTTATTGTTTGGGGTAATTGAAATTTAAATAAAATAAATATACTTATACTATAAATATAAGTTCATAATGTGGATTATATATAAATAAATACATAGATGTACCTCGCATAGTAGAATAGAAGAAAGAGAAGAAGAAGACAGATGGAACATAGTGTTGGGAACACTTTCCACCCTTTTTTTAAGAAATTGTGTGTTAAGTAGCACCACTCGACATCGCGCTTTGTTTTGGTAACCGAGCAAAGAAATGAAAATAATACATTTCCTCGAGTAAAAATCGAACTCACAACCACGTGTGAACAGTAAAATGAGACGTTCCACTACGCAAGGATGTATATAAAACATTACTTAAAAGTTACTCAAACAACTAAGTCTTAGGCTTTCAATATTTAACTATTTTACTAATAAGAAAGTTGCGATCCTAATCATTGGTTGCAAAGTTTCGAGACAGGTAAGCAAAACTTGGAGCCAGCAGCTTCATGATATTAATTTCTTAGAGATATTAAAGCACTGCTAAGTCTTCCTTCTAGAATTACCTACCTCTCTATTAGCTTGAATAAGTTTAATTTCGTTATATAGTTTCTATTTTAACATTTTTTAAGTGTTATTCCACAATTAGAAAAAAATATATTTGAAAACGTATATAAACTTATGGCTTAGTGGTTAGATGGGCTGGGCGACTTCCAAGAGGCGCGAGTTCAAAAATCCTATGTTAAAATTTTTATACGTTATCTAATTAAGTAGTTTTCTATTTATAATAAATATTTGTCGGAAAATTTGTTTCTTAATTTGAGAAGATTAAATGGCGAATATAATTATTTTTCTACTTAATTGAATAATATCCGTACCCATAATTATTATTTTATTTTATAAAATAAATCAAATAAATAAATCAGCTTCACGCTGTATCCCGCACACAGTAGGGTAGGCAGAGGGAACCTAATGTTAAGACACTCCGCTCCCCACTTTCTGCCGAATTCTGGAGGCATTGCGTGTTGAGTGGCAGAACTCAACCCCGCGCTTAACTTCGACACCAGAGCGAGGAAATGGAAATATAAATTTAAGTAAATATTTCATCGTCTCGAGTGGGGATCGAACCCACAACCAGCCGGTTTTGCAGTCACACCTCATGCCGCTGCGCCACGACTAGCCTCTAATTAATTAATTTTATTTTATTATAATTAAATTTTCTTTTGACTTTCATTTATCGTAGCGCACTGGGACAGTACCTATTTGTCATGATTAAAGGTCCGATCCACATATGAGGGAATAAATTATTTTATTTCCTGTTTTAGCAAGGAAAGGTGCGCAATGACTTGAACTCAGATGGAAAGAGGAGAACGGAGTTTCTTAGCACAAGGTATTCTCTGCCTATTGTCCTACATGAGAGATAAAGCGCAAAGCTCGTCAGTAAAAGATAATTCAACTTGTTTATATTCAATTAAATATATTAGTATGGAAACACAAAATTGAGTTTACAAAAAATTATGATCACAACTACAAGTTTACCTTACATAATTACAATAAAAAAATCTATATAGATAATAAAAGAAATACTAACTATAAACTATAACGAAAAAATATTTTTAAGCAAATAAAACTTTTGAATATTTTTTTCATTTCTAAAGGAATCTTCAAAAATATGCGCTATGAGAATTTCAACGCAGACTCCGTGCCTTATCTGGGGGAGAGAGCAATATCCATCAAGGCTTATCGCCTTTGGGATGCAATAGGCTTTTGACGCGACGATTGCCGATCACAATGTATCCAATAAAATCTAGATCTGGCGATATGGTATTGGTTCTTTGAAGTTTAATGGAACAACCTCGATCGATTTTTTTGTTATTCTTGTATTAAGATAGAAATGTTACTTATTAGGATATTAGCGGTTGTTAGTTATTTTTTTTTACCTTTATGTTTATATTTATTTAGCAAGGTAGGTAAAGGGAGAATAGTATTAACATACTCTACATTTCCGTCCAATTTTCAAGACACTGTGGGTCCAGTGTCGGCATTTAACTTTATGTTCTTACCAAAACGAGGAAATGAAAATAATTCTTTCCTCCGTGTAAGAAACGAACCCACAACTGTTGTGTTTAAAGGCAGACTGTGCCGCTTTCCACGATGGCCTGTACAAAATTTAATAGACTTCTTACTTTGTTTCTTTATAAAACTCTACACATAATCTGCTCTACAATTTCCACGTGTACAGTTCATAAGGTTATCGTCATCAAGGCAAAAGCACTGCGTTGATTTCCGTCACTCATCACACCATGCCTTAAAAATACGGCGGAAAGTGGGGAACAGTGTCTTAACTCTAGGTTCCCTCTGCCTGCTGTGTGGGCGATACAGCTTGGAGCTGATAAAAGAAATATCGAAATGGAAATCATTTCTCTTGGGACACCAGAAATATTAAAAATTATATCTTTAGTTGTACCAAGTAGACGCGGCGCGCTGTTTAATAATTACTTTATGCTTCCCATGACTGCTTTAAGTTTGTTGTTTTCATGACGCTACCTGATGTTAATATTATAGAGGAACTAAATGTATTTTATAGATTTTGTTCTGTTATATGTACGAGTCATTTCACAGAAAACGAGTATATGAATAAACGTATAAAATATATATGGAGGAAGCTACTCTTTTGACTTTTATCGTAATGTATATTTAATTTCGGCGTTGAGTTCTGCCACTCAACACGCAATGCCTCCAGAAAGTGGGGAACTGAGTATCTTAACACTAGGTTCCCTTTGCCTACCCTGCTGTGTACGGGATACAGCGTGAAGCGGATGTATATTTAATTTTAAATGCACATACACATATATTTTCTGAGCGTCGTCACAGTCGTCTAAGTTAATTAATATTAGTATAGACTGCAACAAGCCTGAATAACTCCGTAATTGTTGTAACGCCGATTTTTCCGAATATAATATTTTAATTTGTCAACAATCTTTGGTTATCGAAACTTGATTATTAATTATTTCTGTACAGACATTAAAAACATAATAACATTAAAGCTGACCTTTTGATTTGATATTTGGGATAATAAAGATAAACACAGAAATAAAGAATCTGTTCCATATAAAAATACAATAGTAAATCCAAGCAAACACGCGATACAGCGTGTTAATGCGTGAAGCTATCGAAAAAATGTGCTTTAATAAAACTTATTATATCTGTAAGCAGTGGAAATGTCATTTGTACAAAACAGTACCCGTCCATTTCATAGCGTTTTCGCCGCAAATTCAATTTTCGTTACAATCGAGATAAAGCTGTAAATTCACTATTTTATGAATGAGACGTAATCAGAAAGATTTTGTTTTGATCAAATTCGGAGTTTGCAAATAGCAATAATATCTATAATATCTTCTATACTTAATATAATATTATCAAGTTAAAAGATGTCTGTCTGAACGCGCCAATCTCAGGAACTGCTAGTCTGAATTGAAAAAAGAATTACTCAAATTTAGACTGTGTCCTATACAATAAAAACGTCTTATGTCATACATACTCTTACTTATTCCCATTTAATCGGTTTAATGCTACGTAATAATATAATGGTAAGAATTAACTTAATTTCACTCTTTTAAAAAACGTGGGTATTACAGTAGAAGAATGAAAGAAAGATGAATGCCGTAGAGATGCGATGTCTTTGTAGGCTATGCGGAGTCAGTTTGGCTGATCGAATTCGCAATGAAGAGATACACAGAATGGCAGGTACTAGCGAGGATGTCACGTCATGTAAGAGAGAACGGAGCGCCAAACACTACAAAATACGCTAAAGAAGAAAGGAAATGCACTACATACAAAATTAACATTCATCTACAGAACGCCACTACTATTCAAAACGTACAATTATATAAATAAATCCATATTAATATTATAATTCCATTCAACTAAGTCGATGTGACTAGTTCGGAATGAATTCACTCAAGTGTTCACGGGCCTCTCTTCGGTACAGACTACAGAGGTCGGCCGGCTTCGCAAATGGAAATTGGTCGGTTTGTATACATAAGTAACGTTGCGGCTCAATTAGTTCTAATAAATATATTTGACTTCATATACTCGTACATATATATGTATGTATGATTTGAGTAGATTTATATGAGTGTGTATTGGTATATTTAGAAGGAAATGAAATATTTTTATTTTCGTTTCCTCTCTGTTAAACTCTGATAAATTTCGTCACTCAATGCGTAATGCCCCAAGTAAGTACAAAGAAAGTAAGAAACGGAAGTGCCTAAATAGGAATGGAGTATTTCAACACTACGTTCACCGGATCTTTCTGCCTAGCCTATAATGTGCGGGACACAGAGAAACTTTCCACCACTATCATCACTTAAGCTCAGGCTTATGTCAATCCTTTAGGCCGTGGTCAACATTATGTAAATTTTATTCCGCATTTGTTAGTTGTTTATATACAAAGCTAAATAGCATTCAAACCCGATAATAAAGATTTAAACATAATTTTATATAAGTACAAATATTAAAATTTCGGAAAATCCGTAGTTTATTTAGAAAAGTTTAATTTAGAAAGACCTATTTATTATAAGCTCTTACAGTACAGAAAGCAAAAATCTCTCTATAAAAAAAATTAAACCACCACTACTAGTGGCCTATCACATATGTACAAGTTTCTTTACGATTCCAAGTATTCTGAAAGAAAAAATGTTTTCATAACTTGTTTGCAAAGTTCAAGTTGAGCTTGAGGCGATTCAGGTTTAAATCGTATCTCACGCTACGACATGTAAATTTATAAAAGATTTTTTTTCATGGGTTATTCTTAGCGAAGAAACTACATAAGGCCCGCCGTGGCAAGCGCAAATACAGTGCAATGTAGTGAATATTAACTTTTAATAAAATTAATTAATAATAATATATACAAATACTACACTATATTCTATTTTCAAATTTACTTAAAACTAAAGTTAATATTTATATTTATTATAATTCATCCGCACGCAGCGCATTCGCAAGATAAACTTGTTTCGAGTNTAGCAACATATACTTCAGGAAAAATATCCGGTGTAAAATAAACGAAAACTTCGAAGGTTCCTTCAAAAGCTGTAAATCTGCTCAACTTAAATTGACGTAATCTGTATCACAGAGTTAAAAAAAAACAAATAATGGTTTAATTTAACGGCTATCCATCTCGGCGGTTCGCTTTTGTTTGATAATCTCAATTAAGAAGTTTGCAAGACTTTGATCTTTGATCTTCTAATTTGGGCACTTCAAGTTCAGGATGCAACAGTTTCATTCTTTGCCGTTAACTTAAGTGACTTTGTAAATCTTTGAATGGAGATTTTTAATTTTGTTAAGTGATTTCGAGATTATCTTGAGTTAGAAGGGGGTTGGCCTGGGGGATTGAACTTTACGCTTTTGGTGTTAAGATATTGCGTTCCGTATCAATTTTTGAGACATTGCGTTTTAAATGGCAGAACTCAACGCTGCGCCTTGTAATGTTACCAGAGGAAATTAGCATTATATAATTAAAATAACTCATTCCCTCGAGTGGGAATCAAACTCACAACCGTTGTGTTTACAGTCAACCTCTTTTATTTATTTATTACTTGAATTAAACTGGACCCAACTAAGTAGGTATTTGATTAAAATCTCTGAAAAGGATTATTTTCTGATACCTTAATGATCTGATTACTTTAACATAGTTACTATTGTAGCATATTAGGTGCATATCAAATTATTTTTATTAGATTCCTACTGTTGTAATTCATGGATATGGGTTCGAATTCTATACTTTATAATCAAGCGTCAGTTACAAAAATTATGATTTGTTTACATATTTTGTTCCTATTATTAGATTAAGGCGTTCCGAACGTATGTACCTGTTGAGCAATAAGCATATCTTCGTTAGGTATATCTAAATAAGGTATTTAATCTTTAAATGTACGATTTAAATCTTTATACATTTAATAAAATATAAATTTAAAACCAAATCAACATATGCATTAAAAATATAAACGATTCTCAAGATTTTATTTAATTTAATATTGAAATAAAGATTTATTAATATCTCCACTTCACAAGTTGTGTACTCTCGCAAACTTACTTTGCACTTCTCGTAATGGAATGCGTCTCGCGAATGCAACTTTTCTCTATGAAATATTAATTTACAACGGTCCTTTCTAGTTATTTTTTATTACTTAGTATTTCTATTCCAGTCGCTTTCAGTATTGTTCTGGTTTATTTTGCTGTGCGAGTGTATCATATTTTTCTATGCTGCAAGGAAATAAGTTGTGAAACTGGTATTCTGAGGACGTTGTGGCCCGGTGGCAAGGGTTTCACCGTAGATCCGACGGTTGTAGATTCGATTTCCACTTGGGGGAATGCAATATTTCATTTTTTTTGAGTTGCGCCACTCAACACGCCTATAATATATCAAGGATTCGGCAAAAAGTGGAGAACGAGAGTGTTTCAATGGAAACGGAATGTTCCAAAAATATTGATTACTGGAATATTACAATCAGTAAATATTTAAGTATGTAAAGTGTAAGATTGATGTAGCTATAAAAACCTAACCCTTCTTTTAAACGTATAAACAGTGTATATATATTCAAATATGGCGTATAAAACATCGATAGGAATATTTTACGGTTTTTCTCATTCCATGGGTCCGGATATATATTTATTTTAAATGGTAGGTATCTACTATTTTTTGTGATCCTTTGTGTATGATTGGCATGTGATTCGTTTTTTTATGATATGATTCTTGTTTACTTAATAAAGAAGTTTATCATCATTTTCATTTCATAGTTATGGCAAAATAAGGTAGATTTTACCATAATTATGAAAAAAAAACTAATGAAATTTATTCTAAGATTGAAAAGAATAAATTCAACGTGAACTTTTTTAGTACAATAATCTATATAGTTATTCATTAGTCATAAACGTGCTTAGCTGGTTTTGGCACATTGAACGAATGACTGATGAAAGAATGGCAAAAACGTTTTATGATGGATAAGTAGGAGAGGCAAGTGGAGACATCGGTTGGCTGCAAAAATACAATATCAAAGATACTGGAGGAAGGTCACGTAAAAAGCAGGAGGACCCGGCGGAGTCTAAGTATGAAGAGGTTGATGACAGTGGACGAGGCGAAAGAGGTATGCAGAGACCATAGCGTTTGGCGCTCCGTTGTCTCTGACTACCCCGCTAGGGATACAGCGTGAAGCTAAGTTCTCTCTCATTGCTGTTTCTACGCTTCACGCTTTGTCCTGCATAGAGCAGGGTAGGCAAAAGAACCCTAGTGTTATGACACTCTGTTCCCCACATTCCGTTTAACTTGTGTTGAGGGGCGGAACTCAGCGCTGCACTTTGTCTTTTTACCAGGGCGAAGAAATGAAAATTATAATAAAGAATAATTCTTTCCCCTGAGTGGGAAACGAACCCATAACCGTCGCGTTTACAGCCACACGCTTGTGCCGCTGCGCCACGACGGTCACTCACTAGATATTCATTAAGCATCAAAATTAAAAAGTATAAGTTTAATCAACAAAACATAGAGATATTACTTTAATATATATATATAAAAGTTTTCAAACTAATTGACCCAGCCTTTTCACTGGCTTTATCCACCAAATATCCAAAAGATATACAGTACGCATCTTCAAGGCCCAACGAGGCAACGAGCTCATCTGATGTTATAGCGAAGTAGAACGGTCGGCTGCAATAGACGTTTATTGAAATTATGGCGTCGTATCTTCGAATGAATCTAGTGGACCCTTTTCGTAAATTCTATGAGTGGATAAAGGAATTTCATATCTCAATTTCGGAATTACACTCTTGTTACTTAGTTTTGGTCAAAGCTTGTTACTTTTGTATGGGTTTTTAGGTAACTATAGTTCAAAAGTAGTTAGGTGGTTTATAATAATTTAACAGAGATAGCGCGTTCATCACCTGTCCACTGAATTATTTTATACATTCAACTTGGGATATAGAGGGGGATATAGTACTTTTTTTCGACTTTCACTTTGTGTCCCGCTAGTAGCAGCGTGGGCATAATGAACCTAGTATTACGACATTTAATTTTCCACTTTTCGCTAAAATTCGAGACATTGCGTATTAAGTGACAGGACTTAAAGCCGCACACTGTCTTGCGAGATCGGAAAAATTTAAAATAATTGTAGGCAATATTATCTTGCGGAGACTGCAATCTCAATGGTAACTGTAAGCGTCAAAAGCGCACCAACACATTTGGAGAAATAATTTTCTACTAAAAAAATAAAGCGCGGCGTTCTTCAACGCCTCGAGTCACCTAAAACGCAATGTCTTAAAACTTGGGGGTAGAGAGCGGAATAGAGTGTCCCAACACTAGGCCTCTGCCTATCTGCTATAACAATAAAACAATGAAAATATTTTTTCTACAATAATTTTAAAAGTTACCTTGAAGTTTTATCATGTACCAATCAAAAAATAAATAAAAAGTTCATATAGAAATTAAATTACTTCCCATAATTGATCGATTTACAAATATTAATGAGTTCAGATATTAACAATAATAATTCTGTTTGAGATACGATTTAACAGCTCACGTATAAAATGGATAATCAAAAACGGAAAACAGATTGTTATGGATAGGGTTAATAGGGTTTTATTAGAATTGATAAGCCCGCTCCCTAAGGACGTATACAAAATAAGGAAAATAATGTATAATTTAAAGGGAGATTACACGCTTCGAAAAGATTATGAATGCATAAAATATTACCAGTCTTTCAGTTTTTCCTTTACTAAAATCATCGTAAATAAGTATATTTTTTTAGCTGCACGCTGAATCATGTAACAAGGTAGATAGAGGTAACCTGGGAACGTAGAGTTAAGACACTTCGTTCCCATTAAGTAACTTTCGAGTCTGATTCTGATGTTGAGTTTTCCAATTTGAGTAGCGGAACTCAACACCGAGTTTATTTACCTTACCAGAGCGAAAAAATGAGAATATTTAATTTTATAGACTGAGCATCGACCTCACAACCTATTACGATCGGTTTCAACAATAATTATAACATTTTTTATTTTAACAAATTGGTTTATTTTAGTTGCCCTAAATAATTTGATATGATTTTTAGATTTTGTTCCGATTTCTTATTTTAAAAGTAATAAGCCAGATGAACCTACATTATTTTCATAGTTTTTTTAAGTACTTTATATTTTTGCATATTTCTTCCGGTCTAGGATGCAAGGACATACAAAATATAAATTTTAAATTCATTGTCCTAAATTTGCATACTTCACCGTTTGAAGTCGATTTTTTTTTGCTAAAAATTATATTATTGTATTTAACAAAAAGAAACAGACTTCAAGCAGTAAGGCGAGTAAATTTAAGACTTATATGATTTTCTCATGAATAGCATTTTTAAAACCCGATCAACTTAAAATAGGACCACATGAGACGCTTTCAAATAAAAGAGAATCATCAAAAACGGTCCACCCAATCAAAGTTCTGAGGTAACAAGCATAAAAGAAATAGTCGAATACAGCACTCTCCCTCCTCCTTTAGCAGAAGTCAGTTAAAAATGAAATATTTATAGACATATATTATACCTCCGTATTTGTCTATATTAAAATATTTCTTTGCTTAATATGTCTAAAATAAACATATAGATATAGTAAATATATAGCAAGGTTCAAAAAGTCCAAGCAAATGAACAACGCGAGAACGGTATTTAATTTTCATTAAACCTCTATTACATTATATTAGATAACAATAAACGTGTGTGTTCCTATGTAAATTAAAATATAGAGCTAATTCTAATGACGAGTTAAATTCCTTTTCGGCCGGATACCTTCTAAATCCTTTAAAAATTTGTGACCTTTACGAAGGGACCAGATGGGTCTCGGCGATAAGGGTGCTATACTGATAAATGAATAATACATATTAAAATCGGTCGGCAGGATTTTTCGGGGAAACCTACAATAGCTTTTTGGGTGCATATGTATGTATCGTGAATTTAAATATATGTATGTATTGAGGCCAGTCGTAGCGTAGCGGCACAAAGTGTGACTGTAAAACCGACTGGTTGTGGGTTCGATCCCCACTCGAGGAGATGAATATTGACTTAAATTTATATTTCCATTTCTTCGCTCTGGTGTCGAGGTTAAGCGCGGCGTTAAGTTCTGCCACTCAACAAGCAATGCCTCCAGAATTGGGCAGAAAGTGGGGAACGGAGTGTCTTAACACTGGGTTCCTTCTGCCTACCCTGCTGTGTGCGGGATACAGCATGAAGCTGAAAAAAAAATATATGTATTTGTTTAAGTTTGTGTGCGTGTTTTGTGTATGAATATTAGAGAGTGTTAAATTTAAAACTTAAATGTACGAGGTCATTGTAGCACAGGGGCACAAGCTTTCGACTGTAAACGCGACTGTTGTGGGTTCGATTCCCAATCGGAGGAATGATATATTTAATATTTCAATTGCTTCGCTCCAGTTATCGGTACTTACTTAGTTTATTGGTTTCCCGCGTTCCGCCCAATTTTCGAGACATTACGTGTTGAATTATCCAAAAGAGAATTTAAACCACAACCAGACTCAATACCACTGTGCCACGACAATCTCTACGACACTACACGAACGAAATAAATACACACGCAAATACTAATACCGACTATTGGAATGGAATCCCTGTCATCCAGTCGGTTTAATAGATAACAATCGGCCAGACAGACTTACAATAAGATTATTGTTACAACCGATCTAATATAAGAAGTACACTACGCACACGTACCTGACATTTAAGAGAACAGATAGGAATTTAAAGAGATTAATTAGCCTCCATATAAATTGGCGTCTATCAAGACAGACACTTCAAAATGGTGATCTAAATGTAGAATGTAGTAGAATACTCCTTCCTAGTTCTATAATAAGCTACGTCTGTCTGTCGCATGTTGGCTGGAGCGTATTATGTATGTAGCTATTGTGGCGCAGTGGGTGAGTTTGATTATACATGTGATGGTAGTGCCTTCCATATTTTCTAAAAATATGACCACAGAAAGTGAAGCACATGCATAAAAATATTGGAATATTATATATACGATATAAAATAAAACTGATTTATCTACCTTTAATTTTAATTTAATTTCGGATTTACTATTTTAGATGCATATTTTTTCAATATAAACCTTATCTAGAAAAATAAAGATATTATAAGTTGACCCCAAGCCTCAGATGATGCCCAGCATAGATCGATTAACCTATGCGGCCTCATAGCGCCACAGACAGACACAGAAATCTTATATTTAATTGAAACATATTTTAGTGTTTTATTAAATCGATAAGTTGAAAAATTAAAAAAGAGTGATGTAGTAACGCTGTATATAAGGCTATTTTTGTTGCTGCCGTATACATGTAATTTATCTTTAAAAGTAATTTCCCATGAAGCTATATTTTGAATGAATTTTCCACACTAAAGTGTGATAAAATAAATATATTACAGTCATTTTTTCTTATAGCTACAGCAAACGTATATCCTTTGGCCCACTCTTGCTTATATTTTCATTACATAAAAAAAGGCATATGACAAACATTTTTTTTCGTAATAAGTTCTTCGCCACTCCGTTCTCCATTTGCGCTCAATGTTGTTTTGTGACATTCGTCTTGTTATCAGCAAGACTAAATGACAATAATAATTTTTACCAATATAATAGAGGTACGGAGAGGACCAGCAAAAAAGAGTTGAAATTAAGTCGCTGAGTTTCAGGAAACGACCTGAATTAATTACAAAATATAAAACTTTTTGTTAAGCCTAAAAATAAATTTCCAAAGTATTACTCGCTCATTTCTCTTTCGCGGTGGAAACTGAACTTTTATATACCTACTTTGTGGCGCAGGGGCACAAAGTGTGACTGTAAAACCGACTGGTCGTGGGTTCGATCCCCAGTCGAGGAAGTGTAATATTTATTTACATTTATATTTTCATTACTTCGCTCCGGTGTTGAGGCAAAACGCGGCGATGACTTCCGCCATTCAATACGCAATGCTTCCAGAACTCAGCGAAAAGTGGGGAACGGAGTGTCTAACTCTAGATTCCCTGCTATGTGCGGGAAACAGCATAAAACTGAATTATTTCTATTTTATATAAGAATTTATAATAAACATAATAAATTTAACCATTTCACTATATGCAAACAGACAGGCAGCGCTGAAGCCACTCACGCTGCAATTGCTCCTGTCGACCTAAACATTAGAACCTACAACAATAACACTACTAAGACGTCTAAACTCTCAAATCAAAATCAACCTAGTTAAATACAAAGGCCATTATTATTAGAACTTGGCACCCGTTTGACTAACTGATAATTAATTATCATATAGTTACAGAATATTTGGCGTATACATTTACCTTAGTTCTGCCTCGCGGTTTAATTTGATCGCAATTAGAATGAGGTGTTGAAAAGATTTGTCAGTGTCAGTGTCGATGGTGAACGTTGGATCTAAGTGCTATATGAGATTTATATGCGTTTTATTATCAATCAATGCTATCTAATGGTTTGGCTAGAGATTTTTTTTGGGTTGGCTATATACAGCATATAGCAGGGTAGGCAGAGGTAATCTGGGCAACTAGTGTCTCTCGTCTCCGTATCTTTTCTTTCCTTTCCCAATTTCCGTCGATATTTTGAGGCATTGTGTTAGGTGGCGGAAGTGAACCCACGCTCTGCCCAGTTATCAAAGCTCAAGTAAATCAAAATATTAAATATTTTATTAGCCCGGATGGAGATTGAACAAACAACCGTCACGGTTACAGTTGAACGCTTATGCTCCTGCGTCGCGGCGGTCTCCTATAGTATATATTTTTTGACAAGATAGTTTTTTTTATAATATTTATTAATTTTATTCCCATTTCGGGACTCGAATTCAATATTACCGCCATTAAACTGAAAAATGTCCCTATTAAAACCAAAGAAGTGATAATTGCATAATCTTATTTATCTGCAGACCACAATAAGCAGTTAATTATCACCGATTAACCAACAATTTAATCTCATTTGCGGGTTTTAGATAGAACGCCTCAATACCACAAGCTATTGGGGAATAAGACGTCGTTTAGGCTATAATTTTCGATGCTACTATATAATATTTTAAACTATAATAGAAAGGTTAAAAATGGAGAATATAATTATATTTTTGTATTGACTAATAAATAAAATTTAAGTTGTTTTTAGAAAGCTTATATAATTATTTTTTAAAATAAATATTAAGAAATAAAATGGAATATATGTAAAAATATAAATGCATTCTGCATTTAGCAGTGTAGGCAGAGGGAAGGTGTTAAGACACTCCATTACCCACTTTCCACCCCGAGAGATTGCATGTTCAGTGGCGGAACTCAAGGCCACGTTTTGTTTGAATATTCTGATATTAGAGAGCGAGAACAATTCATTGCCCTGAATAAATTTGAACCCATAACATTCGCCTTTACAGTCGGACGTTGTGCCGTAAACCTAATCGTTGAAGCTTCTGTTATATTCTCATACATCACGAATAGATAGAGAAATATATATATGATTTCATGTTTCACTTTCTAGAGATATTATGTGTATACATGGCTGCCTTAAAATCGTACTTTGTGTTAGTTTTTTAAAAGAGTTTGTGGGTGACACAGTATCATTATATAAAAATAAAATAATAAATATAAGTACACATACACATTCTAACCTAACTTACCTAACATTACATAACTAACTTAAATAAACATTAGTAAATATAAATAAAAATTATAAATAAAATAATACTTACCGATCGCTGCAACTGTGCCATAGGGACAAGTTCTATTACTTGCCGGAACCGGTCCCGCGGCCGGCCGGCGGCCGCGGCTCTTGCGATCGCCTCCTTCAATATATGCACCAGTCGCGATTTACGTTCTGACGCGAAAATCTTGTTACTTTGTTCGAGCTCCTTCTTATATAATTAACGTGGAAAATCATAAAAAAATAACAAATATTCTATATCTTAGCTTTTTCCCATTGCGCCTTCTTTTCTTCATATAGTGTATGTGGACTTGTAGTATTTGTTACGTCTATATATATTTATTTGAAAGACAATATAATAGTAGTGAATTGAACATTGAATTTAATTTCGCACGCACCACAACTACACCCCATAAGTTTATCTAATTATTTTCCTTTTTGCCTAAAGTCAAATCCGAATAATATAATATAATACAAAATAAGAGGTCATTTTTGCGTTGTTTACAAATAATTACATAATACATAATATGTAGATTACATACATTTTTTAGCTTTACCTTCAATCCCGTGTATACTAGCTACTGTAGTAGACAATTTATTATCAAGACACTTCGTTCTCAGCTTTCCGCCTAAATGCGAACAATACGTGTTGCCATTTTGAAGAACAACATAGAAACCCGACAGAATAGAATAACAATACAAATATAATTTACATTATTTAATATCAACGTTCTAGTTTAGCGTAATTAATGTGAGATGTAACCAGACAGCGCCTATCCATTAGTTTCTGATGAGTGATCGGGTATTTTAATTAAATTTGTTGTTTCGCGTCACTACTATTTAACATTACATGATATAGTCATTATAATAGTAAAATTTTTAGTGCATCGCATGGGAAATAATATATATCATAGATTTCATTATTTTAGATCGAATTAGAAAATTTAATTTATATTAATTTAATCAGATATTAATTAAAGATAATGTAGTTTTCTGCGTTTCTGAGTAGTCTTCGCCGCGTTTCGTCTACTATTGTCGCAGCTTCAAATCACACTTCATTCTAAATAAAGTGCTACAATCTCTTGTACATAGAGCACAGTCTTTTTTTTTGTCATGACTTATCATTTTCTTACTAATATAGCAATGGAAATTCTTATATTTTGAATTCCTCGGTCTGGTAACGTCTTGAAACTAGGTTTCCTCTTGTTGCCTACTGTATATGCGGGATACAGCGTCAAGATAATAAAAGAAGCAACTGATGAGTTCTTCGGGGACTGATTTTCCCCAGCAGAACTACCTTTTTCGCTGGAGACGGCTTCCTGTAGGACTGATATGAATTGACAATTCAAAAGTGTTTGTAAGATGCAATCATAATTGACTAAAGAGAAGTTTAGTTTTAGTTTTATTTTATAACAATATATCTACACATATATTCTATATACAAAATACTACTTGGACACTAAAGATTATAAATATATTAAAATTCTATATATTTAAAAAAGTTGCCCCTATCTACATTCAAATTATATTACACTAAAAATTAACACAAAAAATATATATTCATACAAAACTTATTGTGTGTAAAACGTAGAGCTTAATAGAATGTAATTATGAAGTTGAAAAGCTAAACACAATTTGCTTGTAGTTCCGGTTTGTGAACTAAACTTTTGGTTCTTTGTGTTGAAATTAACCAATTTTTGCGACTCGAGTGTTGACTGCAGTTATGCTCGTACAATTTGTATATAACGAATAATTTATTTTGTTTTGATGTGTGTTTAAATATAACGCGAAGTAGCTTCAAGCTGGATTCCGCCTAAAGCAGGGTAGAGGAAACCTAGTGCTGAGACACTCCGTTCATCACTTTCTGACTAATTTTTGAGACATTGATTGTTGAGTGGAGGAAATCCCCGACTTGTCTTGTTACCAGAACGACGAGTGCGCGTTTAATCAAATGACAATTCTTTAAAAGGAACTAAAGAAAACACAAAACTCTCTGTATTCTATATTCTTCCTCCCGAAACGTAAAAACCTAAAATAATAAAAAAATCGTGTTTCACATAAATCTTGCGTAACACGACAGACACCAACTTTCTAGAGTTCCGGAAGCTGCATCTTACATAATAGAATCACATCTTATGCAAATATATTCGAACTATTCCGTTTTCATGTTGAAATTCAACGAGGGCCATATGTCACACTTGCAGCCGACGCGACGCGGCGCAAGATTTACTTAATTGAGTTATATTGAGGAATGGATTTGAACGTTTACTCTTAAAATGGTTTAAAATGGCTATGATATTAAGAATTTAGTTTAATTGCTTCTTTAAGATAGTTTAAATGATACAATAAGGTAAGGAATCTTCTTAATTTTTCTTGTTATTTTAACCATGATTAAAGTATTAATTTACATTTAGAAATTTGATTACAGCGGAATTTGGACGTAAAGTTTAGTGGTCAACGCGCGTGGACCTTTGCCAAGGGACGCGGATTTGAAATCATTATATGTAAAAAAATTATAAATTTTATAAAAATATATATTTTTGTTATATCCTAATACACCTAGGCACTGTGGTATAAGTACCTAGCGAAGAGGAGTCGGACTACACGGGCTGGTAAAATCAATTCACATTCAGTGATATTTTTATTTTTAACTTTTTAGCTTCACGCCTTATCCCACATATACTGTACGAGAATAGGTACGCTTTCCGCTCGTATTCGCAGAGTGTACCACAGAGTTTCCTGAGTATAATTATTTTTTTTTTTAATTGAAGTAAAAGAGCATACGATCTAATCAAAAAGGACACAAATCATCAATTTAGCACAGCCTAATAAAGTAAGTTGACAGTAGTGACAGTCGAACAAAGCCTACTAGCCGAATTCGTTTGTAATGTACTCCAATCAGTGAGCAATGTTAACTAACCGTTGTTTATTGTCTGACAGAAATGTGTTTCATTTGACAAAGCCGCCATCTCACTGTTTCAACCTTATATACCTAGGTTGTATTAAGTTTAGGTCGAGTTCGTCGTGGAGCAGTGGTACAGTTTCTATGTGCGATCGTTGCAAAAGATATTGTAAATTTTTTGCTTTAGGCTGTATCCCGCATCTAGAAGCGTAAGCAATGAGAACCTTGGATTCCGTTCCTATTACGACACTCCCGTTACCGCCAATTCGCTGAATTTTGGACGCATTGCGTGTTGAGTGGCGGAATAATGAAAATATTAAATATTTATTTTCCTCGGGTGATTTGTGTATGAAACACAAATGAATAAATCATGTTATGGGTTCGATTATATTTTAATAGTTCTTATTTTCTTTTCAGTATCATGTAGGTATCACCCATACCTATAAAACATTCTTTTATATTGACATTGAAAAAATAATTGACAGTAGCGTTTTACTGTTCACTCTTAAACTAGGAAAAACTTACAAACAAATTAAACAATCTAAAATCTATATATCAAGTTAGAATCAAGAAACAAATATACATATATTACCACAAAATTTCCAAATAGATCAATAATGACAATTGGCGTCCATCAAAGATATATTCGAAGCTGAACACCGAAATTCTGCGTGCAATTGCAGACAGGCGAGTGAGCAGTAATTAATGAAACCGTTCACCTTCAAACTTGGTTTCCGTTTCCACGATAGTTATACGCAATTATGTATTCCTTGCTAATAATGCAAATGTATAACTGCTTATACTACGTTTATGGTTGAATCGATTTTGATGAAATTTTACATATATTTAAGAACTTTATACGTTAGTATATGTAATTTAAAATCGACTGGTTGTGGGTTCGATCCCCACTCCAGGAAATGAAATATTTACTTACATTTATATTTCCATTTCTTCGCTCTGGTGTCGAGACAAAGCGCGGCGTTGAGATCTGCCCCTCAACACGTAATGGCTCCAGAATTCAGCAGAAAGTGGGGAACGGAGTGTCTTAACACTTAGTTCCCTCTGTCTACCCTGCTGTGTGCGGGATACAGCGTGAAGCTGATGGTTAATGTATATAGACCCTTCTTTTATTGAGTGACTGACAGATGGCACACAGGCGAAACTACTGGGCTTAGAAAGTAA
Source organism: Heliconius hermathena (assembly GCA_013403705.1). Taxonomy (NCBI): domain Eukaryota; kingdom Metazoa; phylum Arthropoda; class Insecta; order Lepidoptera; family Nymphalidae; genus Heliconius; species Heliconius hermathena. The sequence continues at coordinate 323,228 of JAAIXJ010000225.1, forward strand.
AAATAAAAAGTAAAATTTGGCATGTCGGTAGGTTAGGTTAGTAGTATAGAGGAGCATTTTTATGTATAATTAATATTATAAAAAGTAACATTCGTATGTTAAAATTATATTTTCAGAAATGTATTATAGGAGTTTAACAAAAGGTGAGGGGTTTTCCTTTATCTTCAAAACACAGTGCGGTCGAGACTTGAGGAGGGTCATATAAAAATTACGAAAGCGAAACTGTATTTAAAAAAAAATCAATTGGGAACCTCAGTAAAAAATTTAATAAAAAATATAAAAAAAAACTACCAAAAATAAATATTTTTTCTAAAAGCTACATACATGCACCAATTTTTTTTATAGAAAAGGACAAGGCAAACGAGCGAAAAAACCAAATGGCGTACCATAGCGAATTCGGTAGCTTTACAACAAAACTGTAATCAAATCAGCCATTCTCAGTGTTAAGCGAACGATGCTTAATCTAAACTATGCATTGTCCAACTCCCGCTCTGATGTACGAGTACATCTGTGTTCGGTGGAATGTAATATATTAAAGTGACTGGTCAGAATGTGAGATTTTTGTATTGTTCCTAGTTCCTACAGAATAATATATTCTTTAAATACAATTAAATATGAGTTAAGTATATTAGAGACGGTTGTCGCGCAGTGGCACAACGTTTAACGCAAACGTTAGATGTTCGATGTCTACTGGGGGGAAATTGTTATATTTTAATAATTTATATTCTTCCGTTCTAATAGACAAAGCGCGCTGTGTCTTATCATTGGTTAGCTGTTTATCGAGTTTAGTGAATCCAATTTTTTTAGCTTTACAGCGTGCACCCCCCATAACAGGGTAGGCAGAGGGAGCCTGGAACATAGGTATCTAGTGTTAACACACTTCGAATCCTACCTTTCACCGAATTTTCGAGGCATTGCGTGTTGAGTGGCAGAACTTAACGCTGCGCGTTACCAGAGCGAAGAAATGAAAATATCAGATATTGTAGAAAATATTAAAAGAGTATTTAATTAGACATTTCTTATTACCTACCGTACAATCAGAAATTGAGCTATGATTTTATATAGCATTCAAATTATAAGGTAATAATTGAAGTTGCTTATTGTATACAGTTAACAATTCAGATCAACATAAATAATGTATGTATGCACAAAGCCACCTGGGACATTTATATATATATATATATATATATATATATATATATANTAAGAAACAGTTTTTTGTCACAATTTTAGGTTAGTTTCTAAAAAATGCATGTTTCTCCATCGTATTGGATGTACGCTTACGCTTCCCATTGCGCTACGATGACCTATATTTGACTGACATAAATAGTATTATATAAAACAGAAAACAAATCAAAATATTTTATTTGAAACAAATGTTACTGAACTTTACTGGCAATATTAAAGTAAAAATATTTTATTTTAATATTCGAAACTGGATATAGTAAATGGATATTAATTAATAAAATGATACATCAGCAAGCACCAGCTTTGATATGCATCTGTGCTCGGCCGATCGTAATAACTATCATTGGACTAAAATTTTGCAACAAAATTTATTGGTTTAGTTTTATTTTGTTTTATAATAGTTTTTTGTTTAGCTTTACGCTGTATCCCGCACACAACAGGGTAGGCAGAGGGAACCTAGTGTTAAGACACACTGTTCCCCACTTTCCGCCAATTTCTGGAGGCATTGCGTGTTGAGTGACGGACTCAACGCCGCGCTCTCCCCTCGACACCAGAGCGAAGAAATGAAAATATAAATGTAAATAAAATATTTCGTCTCCTCGAATGGGGATCGAGCCTACAACCCGTCGATTTGCAGGCACACTTTGTGCCCCTGCGCCAAGACTGGCCTCGACTTTTGTTTTAGTTTTTTATATATTATAAAAGACAAAAAAATATGTAATATATAAAAGACAAAAAGAATATGATGTATAAGTATAAGTTTTCTAGTGTAATATCATATATCAAAATAACAACCATATTGTAAGGTTTATCGACTAGTTATAATAATAATAATTTAGTAAAATTCTTATACATACATATATTTTAAATATCTTTAAGGACAAATATTTAAATCATTATTACTAAAACTTAATATTTACAAAACAAGTAAGATCTATCAGTATTTTCCTTTATTACGTAAATAGAACGAGCTGATGAACTAAATGTCACTAGTCAGAAGGCGAAAATTGGAACACAATTGAACCAATAAATCTTGTTTAGTGTGTTCCTCCCGTACATCTAAATATACGGCTTGCTAAAACTGAAAAGTTTACACGCGAGCAAAAATTTCATGTTCAATGTAGGGTAACTAATATTAAGTTATTACAATATATACATAATATATTTTTAGGTTCCCGTTGTATCCTATATATCGCAATAGGAACCTAGTATACAGACAATCCGTTCCCGCTCTCTACGTACTTTAGTCGCAGAACTACAGTCTGTTTAACATAAATCAAGGTATTTGCAATCGTAGTTTTGTTTGTTATAATTATTCTGTTGATTTGTTTTTAGTTTTTATCACCATTGTATGTTTTTGTAGAAAATAAAATATTTATAAAATGAATAGATAAGAAAATAGAAGAATGTTTACACTGAAGATGGCGCTGCCAAAACAGGACCGAATAACTAAAATTTAAACACAAACACAAATTAATTTAAAGCTTATCAGAGTTTATTCCAAAATAATTAAAATATCCTCATCTTCCACTAGCCTTGTCACACTAGCAACACAAGTTTTGACACCTGTTCCGTTCCGTTGTCATTTGGAGTTTTTGATTTATGCCCGCGCCCTATTCACAAAGAGTTAGTTGGGTGACAGCCCTTTCAAATAATGCATGTTCTATAATATTGTTCATATTTTTACACTTCAGAGACGTTCTTGCTAAATTTATTTTGTGATTCGAAATATAATAAAGTAGTGTTAAGCTGTATTTTATTTTTTTATTGCTGTCATAAAGATAGTGTTTTCCATAAGTCACTTTTAGTGATACTGTTGCATTGCTTCAGAGAACAGATAAAAAAAAGATATAAATAATTGAGTTTACAACTAAATTTATCATAAATAGTACAGTGGGCATTTGGTGTGTCGGCTGTAATGGTGACGGTTGTGGGTGGTATTTATTGTGTCTTACTTTCCTACCATAAGAAACACCAACTAACAGAACAAAACAAAGTCAATTTAAAGCAAGAAATGAGCGACCAAAGCCACATTGTAAATATACAGTTACCTTTATTCTGTGTGCAGTAATTTGGAAATTCTACCACTTAAATATCGTTTAAGATATATGTAGATGAAACCATATTAAAAATAAATAATTAGATTTATATTTAGGGATAAAAATTTAATATGTATATAAATTCTAAACCAAACATTTTCTTCCCGAACCCGAGCGAATTAATTTTTTTCGGCGCTCTGGTACTTACCAATACAAAGGGCAGCGTTAAAATCTGCCATCAACACGTAATGTCTCGAAAATTAAAGCGTTGCGTGGTGTTGTATAATAATACTAGGTCCCCTTTGCTTGTGAAAACATTCTTAAATGGCACTCTACAACACGGCACGTTGTCATGGTCAAATAATTTAATTTTTTAATTTGTTGAATGAATGAATTGTTTAATTGAATGAGAAAAAGCAATGACAAATTGTACAATTTAGCGTAAATATTAATAACATCAGAGCGAAGAAATGTAAATTTAAATTTACATAAATATTTAATTTCCTCGATCTAACCCACAACCTGTCGCGTTAACAGTCACATATTGCGCCGCTGTGCCAGGACTGGTCTCAATTTTAGTTATGTTATTTTGAACTTAATCCTCTAATCCAGTGATTCTCAACCACTGTGCCGCGGCACTTTTATGTGCCACCAAATTTTGCAAATATATAATAAATTAATAATGTTAATATAATTAAATTATATCATTTAAAAAGAAAAATATTTTTAACATGTATATTTTTTTTATTTTTAACATGTTTATATATATTATATTTAAATCCACAATAAAATAAATTCGTGTATTTAAAATTTTTGTCATAAGCTATTATATTTATGCAGTGTGTTGTATTAAATAATTTCTCTTTGTGTGCCGCCAAATTTTCTTTCTGTGCCGCCAAATTTTGAAATCGTTAAATATGTGCCGCAACAAAAAAAGGTTGAGAATCACTGCTCTAATCTAATGTATTGATAACTCTCCAAAAATATTAATAATAAATAAATATTAATAGACTTTAACACAATACCTTTTAGCTCTGTGCTAAATTACACATCTACGCTTATTCGATTTTTATCTTGTAACGTTTCAAAACGAAGCAGATTTGAAAATTGACCTTAGATCAACTAGTCATTTCTAGAATGCTACGGCCACGAAGACTTATCCCAATCGATTTCTACTTTGCTCGTTATAACTCACTAAAATCACAATCACGCCGTACTTAAAACGAAATTGCTAAATATAATAAGATTTTCGTTTTCAAATCAAATTTTAATTTTCTCCAGAGCAGCAAACTGTTGTAATTTTCTCGTCTGAGTTTGAGCTAACCTTTAATCTGGTATAATTCTCGGCTTAGTTACGTACGTTTGATTACATCTGTGATCGACATCAAAGAGACAGTTTTAGGGCCACAAAATCACTTAATTTAGTGAGCTAGCTCCCTAAACACGAAACAGAAATCTTATTTGTATAATTGTATTTTTACTCATGTAAGCTAAGTTTTTTAAATACTTGGAAAAGTAAATAGAGATACTCGTATAACTTAGAAAGAAAGACTTTTTTACGATATATAAAATTGTTTTACTTTGTAATATTATATTTTTCTGCAATTATTTACGATATGGGCACTAAAAAAACCTTTTTTAGACATTTTTTTAAAGTGTTATTCCACACTTAGGAAAGAAAAATACTTATTTAGAAAACTTATAAAAATTTGAACGTAGCGGGACTCGAACCCACGCCTTCTGGTTATGTCGGTCGGTTTCCAGGAGGCGCGGGTTCGAGTCCCGCTACGTTCAAATTTTTATACGTTTTCTAAATAAGTAAAAAAACCTTTTTTAGGTTCACGCTGCATCCCGCATATACCAGGGTAGACAGAGGGAGGGAAGAAACTCTGTTTCTTAGGTTCCCAGATGGGTGAGTTGAGTTCCGGTTAAAGAAAGACTCCTACGCTGAGTTTGTAGCGAACCCACAAAAATTACAGTCATCACTGTTCTACTGCGTCACGACAGCCTCTGTATTACTAAGAAATATTGTAACCTTATTTTCAATATATAAGTTAAATAACGAGAAAAAAACACAAATAAGATTATCAAAGTTTATAAAAACAAAACAATTCTCTGAACAAATAAAGTTCTACTCGCTTTAGTGAGTTCCAGTTCCAATTCCAATGAAATAAGTCCTCTACAAGATTTATAATAGAAAAACTGTTTTTCCGATTTTCTTTTTATTTATAAAATGAAAGAATGTACCTAATGGATTTTTTTATCTATTTTGTGACGTGTACAAAGGGACAAGGATATGGGTTTGAATTCTAGGTCAGATTAATCTATTAGTAGCTGTGACATATTAATAAAAATATCTTAATCTTTTTACATTTTTAAGTGTTGCACCACCACACTTTGGACCGAAAAATACTTTTTAGGAAACATAAAAATTTTAATGAAGCGGGATTTAAAACCTCCTTTCGAAAAGCGCCTTAGCGCTCTGAGCCATATGTTCTTGTTCTCTGAACGCTTTCCACGAGGCGCTGGTTCAAATTTCGCTACGTTAAAATTTTTATATGTTTTCCCAACAGTAATTTCAATATAATCAAAGATAAGACAGGCAAGCTCAGGCTCATGAGAGCTACTTAATAACTTTATTAACAGCTTACACAGATAATGTAACTTCTGTATAGAGCAACTGTTGAGCATCAGTAGGTTCTTCTTAGCAAGAAATGAATTTCAGGTCAACGGTAGCTTTATTCGATGATTCAAATGTACTTTTAAATGTCTATTCAAATAAAGAATAAGTTGAATTCAAAATAACTCATCGCTTATTTGGCGCCACAATCACGTATTTGCATTTTTTTGAATATTGCAGGAGACGCGATTTAAATTTACAAATATTCTCTCTACATATATTGACACATTTTTTGAATGCAATTACCTCATTGTTGCATATAATACTCTGCCTACTCTGCTATATGCGAGAAAAGCGTAAAGCTATAAAAAAAATCAAAACTCCATTAAAAATGCTCTCCACGTATACCCATTATTTCTTCATACACCAACACTATACAGTCAAATTGCATTAATTTGTTTACAAAATTTTACACTGCAAGTAGCAATAGCATACACAGCGTATTTGTCTTCGAGATTAAAACTCAAGCCACGTCCTGAATAAAGTGGATGATTGAGAGTAAGTATGCGCGGTAGTAGATGAAAGTTTTATTCAACAAAAACAATATCGGATCGTGCCAATTGTAAGGAGTCTAGAAGAACTGGGAATGAACAAGTTTTGTCTTAAAATATGTTCCAGTTTGCATGTGAGTTGTAAGTTTAATAATAAAAATATTTTATAGTTCAAATATTTTGTAAGATTTTTTTTTTGTAAGTTTGTCTAGTATTCGATACAAGTTTGTAAAGATTTCGTTCGTGGGGAACCGTGTGTGTGTTCTAACATTAGGTTCCCTCTGGCTACCCTGATATCTACGAAATATGTAAAGCTAAAAAATAAAAATGTGTATACCTAAGTAATATTTAAGGCTGTACCGATATAGATCTTCGGGCAGTTAAATCTTCAGTCTCTGATTACAGATTGACCAACGGATATTCACCGAGTGATGGAGAGAATTATACTTAGTATTTATCTACAAGACAGAATCAGAAACAATGACAGACTACCGGTGGCGAAGAAAGATCGACAAATGACAACCACATCACCAAAAGGAGTTCAGGCCGTCCTCCAGCTAGGTAGACTGACGACCTAAATAAGGCAGCGGAAACCAGCTGAATTCAGAGAGTGCAGGACTGAATTGTGAGATGAACATTAAAGGAGGCCTATGTCCAGCAGTGGACTTCAAAAGATTAATTGATGGGTAAAAACCCAGCAACCAATATATTTCAATGCTATAGGCATTTTTGATACATACCTTCATTATCCTTCGGTCTATTACAAATTAATTTCACAGCTCCTATAAAAATAGACAGAACAAAGTAATGAGTCACCAAGTTATCTGTAGCTGGGTACTCAACTTTAGAACCATTGCGTGTCGAATGGTAAAATTCAACACATGATACAAAAATTATACAAAACTAAACATTCTAATTAAAATTTAAAATATATAACGAAAGTAAATATAAAAGTCCTTCTTATAATACAACTAAACCAAAACAATTCAATTGTGCCTGCCAAGTGCCACTCAGTCACCGGAAGGGGTCGCACGTCACGTGTTCCGCCTAGACTATTTATGTCCGTACCTGGAGACGAATTGAGGCATTTCGCTATTTACTACCGCCATCGATACTGAGAAATGTTCTAAAAATTGGGACGCTACAAAAATGTTAATATTCTATAAGATTGCCTTAGGTTTCTTGGTTCTTTATACAGGTAAATTAAAATTTACACCAAACACAATGGTTGTGGGTCTATCTCCACTTGAGAAAACGAATTCTTTTAGTCGTTTTAGTAGATAAAGTGCGGCGTTGAGTTCAGTCACTTAAAATGTGGTTATGGACTTACTTTTCGTAACAATTGATGAAACTAGAAAATGTATTGTATCATAAATAAAAGATGTTCAACAAAAAGGATAAAATCTAGGTACGAATGTGTGCACCAAATAATGAAATAAGAAAAACACGTTAAAGAGAATCTTATACTACAACTAAAGTATCAGTAAGAAAAGCTCTAGAGTACGAGAACATAATCAAGTTGTCGTCGGAAAGAGTTCATGTAAAATATTGTACGTTGCTCCCTAAGCTACACTTCAATGCATTGTTTGGCCATTTTGTGCAAACCTAGAAAAATAAGGCTCAGATTTAAGTTGGAGTATAACAGGATAACACTATCAAAAATAATAATATATCTCATTTATAAAAAACTAATGTTAGACTTTCCTTAGATAAAAAGATTTTTCTTGTTTTGTACTTATACATTAGGCGAGTAGAAACCGTTACTATACTAAGCATTAGGTACTCCTGAATATAAAAAATGCAAGACCTTAATGTACCACAAAATGTGTTTATTGAGATTCACTGAACAATACATTTCGGTGAGCAGGATAGGCAGAGGGAATTCGCCGAGTTTTAGAGGCATTTCGTGAGTGGCGGAGCTCAACGCTGCGCTTTGCCTCGACACCAGAGCGAAGAAATAAAAATATAAATGTAAGTAAATATTTCATTTCCTCAAGCGGGGATCGAAACCCACAACCAGTCGATTTTACAGTCACACTTTGTGCCTCTGCGCCACGACTGGCCTCACTAAAGTATTATTTTATAAAAAGTACTATTAATTTATTTAATCAATTCCTACCCAAAATTTTATACAAAAAGTAGATCATCCCATCAACTTGTATTAGTTTGCCAAATAAACGAAGCAACAAATAATAAATCTTTCATAAAAAACTAGTCATATTTGAAGTAAAATTTCAAAAATTCCACATCTCACATTACTTTAGTATACACATATGTTTTCGAGCTCGGGTGGAGTTGGATTGCGCAACATAATCTAACACATGAGCATTTTAATTATCCAGACGCTTCGTTGCAGGACTGTATAAACGAGATGTAACGACGGTTATATAGAGATATGGAGCCTTGATGTGGCTGTTACTAAATTGTTTGTTGATTTGTATAATTTTCTGTTTTAATTTGTGTTTTAGAAGATTTTAGAAGGATCTGGATTTTTAAATAACGTTATATGGCATGTATAATTTTTTTTGTAAAAGTGAATAAATAATCAGCTTCACGATGTATCCCGCACACAGCAGAGTAGGCAGAGGGAACCTAGTGTATAATTGGCTAAACGTTACAGTTATTGACTGAGGATGAAGTCCCTCTCTCATTTTGTTAACATACAGCCTATTTAATAAACCTATAAATATTAAAAATATGCTTTATGCCCATAGCCACTGCGGCATTCTCCATCCTGTATCATTAATGTAACAACATAAACCTAGAAAATTCCTAACATTACCCTATTCATATCCAGTAGTGCTAAATCTCACGTAGGTTCTGTTCAGCGATGCGTGCCAGCTATCTGGGTCGCGCACGCTGCCTACGAGGACACTCCGAAACGGCTAGAACCAAATGTTATTACAAGGTGCATTTTTGTTGACGTCGCTTTAGACTGGACTGGAGAGTGTGATAATGGTTTAAACCTTCCTTTAATATAAGCTTTGAGTCTTTATTTTAGTAAAGTCGTTTTATGTCTACACAGTTAAAAAGATAACATTTTAATTAGACATATATTTAAAGCATTTTTATACAACTACAACTTTTTTATATACAAATACCTATGAATTTTGATTCTCAAGATATACTTCTTTATAATAGAACGTAAAACGTTAAAGAAATTGATCCTAAAAATATATAAATACAATAATTTCTTCTTTCTTCTTCATATATCCAACGGACAAATGATTATGTTTTCAAATTGTAATGTAATATAACTACATACGATTTAATATAAAAGCTGACTCTTATTACACTCATAATATCTATATTCTAGGCTGTTTGTTGCAGAACTAGCGACTATAGTATAATAACTATACGATATAGCATATGTGTTGTCATAACAGTAAGTAAATGTCTATATTATTATTTTGGGATCTATTCAGCTGGCGAAACATTATTTGGTATTATTTGATAGAAATATGTTCATAATATGAGTACGTATCGTAATTTGATTAGAGTTTCCAGAAATAGAAAAGAGCCAATTTATAAAATTATAGGTTTAGCTAGAAATCCAAATCAATTGCGAGTTATTGAATTGGAATTTCGCTTAGGGAAGTATTTACATTACACATACAAAAAATTAAACAAAATCAGCTTCATACTGTATCCCGAACATAGCAGGGTAGGCAGAAGGAAGCTAGTGTTAAGATACTCCGTTCCCCACACTCCGGCGAATTCTGTAAGCATTGCGTGCTGAGTGGCGGAACAAACCGCCGCGCTTTGCTTAGAGGCAACCAGAGCGAAGAAATGGAAATATGTAATAAGTAATATATTTACATGGTTCTATTTATTATTATATCTCGGTGTTTGTCGGTCAGTTATCAAATTTTGCTTCAAAAAATTTTAATTTACACCTTAATGAATGGACAGATGAAACTGAATATTATAATGAGATGAAACTAATCTGATGATTGAGACGGAAGTAGGTCATGGGAATTTTGTCAAAACTGACCGCTGATGATGTCTCTCATGGTGGAACTGACTTAAAAATATTATATATACTTTTGTTTTTACTAATTCCTATAAAAACTTTTTGGACTATTAATTCTCAAATAAAAATGTATTAAATATCTTGGCCCACACCAACTCTGTCAAGATCATACACGCATAGAATATATTATAACTAATCAGTTGTTACAAGCATCAGACCAATACAAAACTAATATTATGACAAGAGATTAATCAATCCCCACATAAGTACACAATAGCTATGAGATGTTTGATGCAAATTACATAAACGGCTTAGCCTGATCTCAGAGACGTCCAGATGCTAATGTGCATCAGCTTCATTGATATCTCTAATAAAATGATATAGGATAGTTTGTTAATATACTCGTAAATTAATAAATAAACATAAATAATGCTTAAAATATATTTATGAAATAAATTAATATACTTTGAAATTCAGGTTCATTGTATTAAATATATTATTCTATAAAGTTATAAAATATTTAAAATCCTGGAGGCCAGTCGTGGCGCAAGGGCAGGGTCAAAGTATGAAAGAAAACGTGACAGCTTGTGAGTTCGATTTCCGCTCAAGGAAATGAAATATTTAATATTTTTTTTGGTCTGTGTCAAGGCAAAACGCGACGTTGAGTTCCGCCACTCAACACGTAATGCCTACAGAATTAGGTGATAAATAGAAAACGGAATATCCATAGGTTCCCTATGCCTACCCTGCTGTGTGCGGGATAGTGAGAAGCTGAAAAAATAATTTGAAATATTATTACTCCATTTGCGGCCAAGATAAAGTACTGTTTCATTTCAGGATGGTAGATCAATAGGAAGTACACTGTAAACCATATAAAAGTTGAAAAACTTAACCTTGAAAATATATCCACGCATTCCTGAGAAAAATGGTCTTGACAGAAAAACGGACGGATAACCAAGAAATTCTATAAGGGTTCCGTTTTTTCCTTTCGAGGTACGGAACCCTAAAATCGATATGAAAAACAAATTTATTTTCTTCAGAGTCACGTAGATATTGCGAGACAAACAAACCCACCTGTTATAGGCTGTATAAGTTTAAACCATATTATTTGGTTTTGGTCACGTTCAGTTTATTCAGGCACGTATCAGTGATGTTGCCAAAATATGTTTTCTTTCCCTGTTTGAATAGTGCCGCATTATCCTTCGTACAAGAGTTAATTAAATAAGATAGAACCTTGCGATAATAAAGTGGAGAATAAGTATACTTTATCGAGTGATCAAATTAACTTATCATGTTTACACCATTCGGCGTATAGATTTTTTATGAGCAAAGATCACTTAGCGAAACTGATTTGTTTATATTTATATTGAAAATTATATTTATTTTGTTCTTATTGTGTTACATTATATATTGCGGTAATTGATTTTTTTCCAAAACATATAACAAGTTCATACTTTTATGTTGGTATAATTACATTAACAAAATAAAGTTCAAAGTCATCATTTGGAATTTAGAATAGTATATACCTATTTATTTACCTGTTTAGTAATTGACACCTCTGAGTACAACCTCCCATATGATAATGCTTCTTTAACATTAACGAAAAACGTCCCCATTAGCCCAACTTACTACTTAATTCAAGACAGCGATAGGCTTTTGTGATCACTAATTGTTTTTGCAGCATCTCAAGATGGTATAGCCCTGGACCAGGGTCGTTGCTTAGTAATTAATAGGAATCGTACCCTTGTCCTCTCCATTACGTTAAAGGAATACATAATGATCTGCAAATGGTTCGGATGCTGACCAAAATTCTATTGTTACAAAATATTATAATTATATTATTTTTAATCCAATTTTACCATGAGCTAGTTTATAATTTACAAATACAATTTCAAAATGGTTTAACTTGAAATTAATTGTTATTACACAGTGAATGTATTTGTAATAGATATATTTTTATGATAGATTCGTCTAGAATTCGTCGGAAAGGGGGCAACGGAGGTGTTGATGGGAACGGACTGTGTTAGCACTAGGTTCCCAGGTTCCATCTACCTACCTGGCTATGTACGGGATACAGCGTGAAGCTATAAAAATCATGACGGAGGAGTTACAATGTGTGCCGTAATTGTTCTGGTTTTAACTCCGTTTAGGGAACTAAAGGTACGTGTATCAGTATTTGTTACTTTTCATAGAGGGTAAAGGCTCAATTCATTTATAGACTGTTGTCCCGATGTATTCTGAAATTGAAAATGGTCCACAAACAGAACTCTATCGAATTTCTTTGATTACGATTTCTAAGGAACGTTGACAATTAGTTATACTTAATTATACTAATGTAAATAACAATATGTTATAATTAACCCAATAGAAAATGCCCACTACTACGAAAGTAACAAATACTCACTATAAATATCGTATCGGTTGATCGGAAACTTTCCAATTTGTATGCTAATTCCTTTTATAAACTGAGGATGGGTTGAGACCGAACTAATTAATTGGCCAATTTCAAGTGCAGAAGCTTCGGGACTTCGAGTTGAAAAATATATAGCTTGATAAACTTAAATACGGTGAGATAGACTACAAATCTGTTTAATATAGATTTTTGTTTATTTTAGATAAATTTTAAATTACGGGTTTATTTCCTTACAAAAAAATGGAAAATATTTTCTGAGAGGAAATTTAAATCACCTAAAAGGATGGATAAGAGTTAAATACATAGTACAAATAGATAAATTTAGCTTTATGCTTATCAAAAGATAAGGTTAACCTCGTTTTAGTAAATTAGAAAATAATTTATGTTGGTACTTTTTACATGATTTTTAGGCCATCGTTTCACAGTGGGACAACGTAAACGAGAGTTATGGATACGATCCCCCCTCGGCAAAATATCACTTAACTCACTCCTATGTTTTGATATTGTGTTTACTCTATTTACGCTGATAACTGGGGGTTGCCACGTAAAGCTGAAAAAGATAACATATTTAACTTATGGTTCGATAAAGTTTATTTATCTTCACGCTATGGCAGGGTAGGCAGAGGGATTCTGGAAAACGAGTGTTAAGACACTGATTTGCCCAGTAAGATAAGTGACTTACTACTAGATATTTGATGGAAGTCAATCAAATATATTAAAATAGGTAAAAATTATAAACCTACATTACATTAAAATATTTTACAATAGTTTTTAACTATTATAATACTATAATATAAAAGAAAATTGAAACTTGAGACGGCCGCCTACTCTAATTACTTCAGTGGGCTGTAAGTACATTTTAAATACTCCAGAGTAAATTTTCCAAGGGCATGTTAAATGAGAGTCGAGTCAAATAGCTCGTGTAATTACATCTAGCAAATAACATAATGTTAATATTATTGAGTATAGAACTTACCTTAATCTTATTTACAATCATAAATATATATATATACAAGAGGGCGCGCGCAGTTTCGCTTCTAATTTAAATTTTCATAAAAATCGGTGGTGATTTAAAGACTTTTCCATATAAACTTTCAACCCCTTGTTTGAACCCTTAGGGGGTGAATTCTAAAAAACCATGAAACATGTCCTCAATGAAATATTTTTAAGAGTCTGAATTTCAAATTTTATAAAAATCGGTGCCGATTTATAAAAAAATCCATACAAACTTTCAACCTCTATTTCATACCTTTAAGGTTAAAATTTTTCGAAATCCCTTCTTAGTGGATGTTCATATTACATACATAAACATCTGTCTAAATTTCACGTTTCTACGCACAGCGGTTACGTCTGTGTGTGCCTCTTACCTCAATCAGTCGGAACATGTCCTTTTATATACTATATAGATTATAACAAAAGCTTAACATTTTTCTCGCATAACAGGGTAGGTAACCTAATGCCAAAACACTCCATTCTCATCCTTGCCATCATTCATCTTGCCACATTGCACAGTAAGTGACAAATCTCAACACTCGATTTCTTTTGTTTGTCACTCATTGTTCTATATATCGAAATTCTGCCACAATTTTTATACCTAGTTATTGTAGTATTTCCAGTTTGAATAGTTTTGTGTTACGTATTTTTTTAAAAACAAAACTGATAAAAGACCTAATCATATGAACCGGATCCATTCAATACTTTTCAAATTGACACAAAATACTAGTACACGGTCTGTGATCTTTGTTTAATCATTTATTTATTTATTAAAAAAAACACCTTTACCAAATAAATAGTATAAAATATTATTTATGTCACGAAAAGTTAGGATTTTTATTATCTTTACTTTGTACCCCAGGATAAGTAAAGATACGTATTGTTAAGAGATCCTATTTTTAAGAGACTCTGTTCTCCGCTTTACGCCCGAATCCAAGAATTTAATGCCGCGCCTTATAATACCAGAGCGAAAAATTTAAACATAATCATACCTTAAGGGGTAGCCGAATCTTCAACCATCGTTATTACAGGCCCATATATTGAACGTAAAAATGATTTTAAATATTAATCAACAATATTTTGTTGTATTAGCATGTATCGTTACGGTTAAATAAATAGCAAAGACGACTCTTTTATACTTTGCCGGATTGTCGACCCTGATCCGATGACGTTAAATGATAAAGTTTCGGATAAGGAAACAATTGGAAAAAAAACACTTAGTTGCTTTTAAACCTTTGTTTAACTACACTACGTCGCCTACCTCTATTTGCAAGTGTGGTTTTACGGTGGCAGAATCCAATATCGGTTTTAATTATTATTTCCTTATAGTCAAATTAAAGTCTTACCAATAGTTGAACTCGATACCATCGTGTTCAGCCACACACCGTGGAATTTCACTCTGACGGCCTCATAACAATATTATCTATTTAAATCCATAATTAACTTTGTATCAGTTGAATCGATATCCAAGATCGTAGACATTCGTCTAAGCACATTGCATTGCGTGACACACGCTAGTTCCTACATAAATTTAAAACATATTTACCACCTTTAGTAATTATTAGAATAACAATCTTATTCACAACCAATAAGGTTTAATTTCAATTGAATGTGAATAATTTAAAACAGGAAGTTAGAAAGCCTTATCAAGTTACCAGCGCAATCGACTATTTGAAAAGCCGAACCAACCTCATATGTGGAAACGTCGCATATTGAAAACTATTTAGAATTGTTTTGCACTTAATTGACAACTAAGACGTCTGTGTAATAAGTGCTTTTTTTAGAGTTTTAGATTTTTGTTTTGGTATAGTTTACTTTGGATCTCCTATTCTGTGGAATTTACTTGATTTTTGTTAGTGAATAAAAGAACGGCGTGTTGTTCTTGTTGTTAGTGATATAATCTCAATTATTAAATATACCAAATTACAACTGCAACGGCAACTGTATCATTGAATCTTAATTATTATTTAGCTCTCGACAGCTACTTGACGCGCAGTTAAAATTTGAAATTGACTGCACAATTGTTATTGTTCTTCACTCTCATTTAAAGTAAGGCAAATAAGTTAAATAAAAAAAATAAATAAAAAATAAATCAGCTTCACGCTGTATCCCGCACACAGCAGGGTAGGCAGAGGGAACTTAGTGTTAAGACACCCCGTTCCCCACTTTCTGCCGAATTCTGGAGGTATTGCGTGTTGAGTGGCAGAACTCAACGCCGCGCTTAACCTCGACACAAGAGCGAAGAAATGGAAATATAAATTTAAGTAAATATTTCATCTCCTCGAGTGGGGATCGAACCCACAACCAGTCGGTTTTACAGTCACACTTCGTGCCGCTGCGCCACGACTGGCCTCAAGTTAAATAAAGAAAAAAAGTATATATTAATTTAAGAAAATGAGTATATGTATTCTAACTTCTGTACTTACATATTAATAATACACACAAATATAGTAAAAAAAAACTATAATTATATCTATTACGTACTTATTATAAAGCATGGTTCCTATCGTAAGAGCATTCAATGTAAACAATCTCAGAGAAGGGAATTTTCACCCTGTTTCATTTCAGTTTGAGCTACGTACGGTAGGTTCATTTTACAATTTCAGATCCTAATAAGTCTTTAGTTTTGCTAGCTCGACGAGTATGTTACGTGTTACAATTGTTCAAAGTGGCGATACGGCAGAAGCAAATTTATTCTCTTCTCGTCTGAGGGCCGGACAATTTGAACAAATTGGATTTACTTAATGGACCTAAGGCTCCCTTTCCAATTTGTATGAAGTGTTGCTTGATAAAAGTTCACTTAAATGGGAGGGGAAAAGTTTTTAAGAGGTACCCTCCGGAATTAATCTGGTGTGAAGGACCTCAATTCAATTAACATCGATTGGAGATTTGTCTTATGATTTTTTTATACTTTTAACATCAACTAAAGATTACAACTTCAGTAAGTGTCGGTAGTAGTTTTAGTATGTTAGAACGAAATCAGTCTTGCTCTAAGTCTTAAGATTATCAAAATATACATTTATTGTCAAATATACATAGAATATTGTTAAATAGAATAAATTTGTAAAAAAACACTATCACCGAAAAAGAATGATAAATATGTCAAAACTTATAAATTTCTATCTGAAGAACAGTAATTATTGAGGCTGTTCTTTTCCTTTTTTTGGTTTTCCAATGCTAAATTATTCTTTTCATAGAATGTATTGCAATTATTAAAATGATTATGATATGTAGCATATAATAAACCCCCATGGAATTATTATTGTAAAAGATTTTAAAACGCGCACATTTTTTTTCTAAATTCACGCTATATCCCGCACATGGCAGGATAGGCAGAGGGAATCTGAGAACCTAGTGTTAAGACACTCTGTTACAATTCGGCATTACGTGCGTAGTAATTAGAAAATTTTTCAGTACTTTGTTTACTTTCTTCAAAAAGATATCTTCTACATACTTAAAAATATAAAAAAAATGTTGAGAGAATATATTATGAGCAACGTTAGTACGCGGACTCCTTCCCGAAAGTATTATTTTAGTTAAGTTAGTAAAGTTATAACTAGTTGTGACACACATTAATTTTCCAAAATTTACTCATTTTAAAGTAATTTGAGAGAAAGAAAAGTCTTTGAATATAATTTAAATGAGAATATAAAGTTTGGAAATTATGGTAAGACAACCAAACCCCCCTGAGTGACGATGCATGTCAACTGCCATAAATTATTTAGTATGTACTTATAATAAACAAAAGAAACTATTAATTTACGTCTAAAATTATCTATATATAAGTCTTAATAATTTATTTCAAAAGTGTTGAAAATTCAAAAATATACTACGTTACACCATTTAATTTCATTTTAATATTTTTTTTTCATCTATTAAAAATCTATTGACCAAAAAATCTGGCGCACCAGTCATGCTTGTATCTTTCAATTTTATATAGGTTAGCCTTTTTAAAGTTTTCCTTCTGGCTAGACGAGGCTGTCAACCTTTGGGTCATGTTGGCGTGTTTAGAATTCTTAGTACAATATGAGTTTCTTATGAACGACTGCAACAGTATCATATGTATGATAACTGTTTTTTTTTATTTTATTAGTGAGAGTTCAGCTTTTTGCTTTTGCTAGTTTTTACTTTGACATAATAAAATAATATTTTTTATTATGTCAAAGTAAAAACTTTATAATAAAAGTTACAAAATTAATGAAGTGCTAAATAGAATTTTCTTTGAAATGAAATTTCATAATTTGAACTAAAAAAACACTAAGCAAATGGACAAATATTTAATAAAAATAAAAATAGGTAAATAAAAAAACCTGAAAACCCAGACCATACATACATACATTCCGCGGCCAAAGAGACTCTAACAGAAATCCTGTTCCGGATATCCGGCTCTACAATGTGATTTCACTTGACACTCTATTTGGGTATTTTACCGATACGGCATTAAAGGCCGAGACGTTGTGCTGAATACACTTTTTACGGCGGTTTTACTGCAAACTGGCTTGACTTGATGTAAAAGAAGACTGGTATATATAGCACCGAATTTGAATTTACAGCTGATTTAAGAGATTCATTTTAGATGTACAACATCTAAAGGAAAGCCAATCTTTTTCATGTGATAAAAGGGTTTTTTTGCAAGCACTGCGAAACGCTTTGAAATAAACAACAAATGTGCGGAGTTTATATTAATATATATTTAAAGAGAATTAAACAAAATGTAACGTAAACGTAAGTAGGTGTATGGGATGTAATCTTTGTTTAAGGCCTGTCATGGCGCAGAGGCACAAGCTCGCGAAATATTAAATATTTCATTGCCTCAAGTGGGTATCGAACCCAGAACCTCTCGCGATTGCAGCCGCACACTTGTGCCCTTGCGCCGCGACTGGTCTCTACGTACTTTTTTTTGTTCTCTTCTTAGTTTTTTCTTGAATTCACGTACGTATTTTTAAAGCTAAGAGTATGGTGTTTTTTTGCCGAATAAGACCAGGTTGGCACGCCTGTTTACATATTTTCAAAACTTACCGTAAAACTATTACATGAATATAAATTTTACTTGATATAAGTTTTTCAGTATTCAGTAACGATTATCCAAATGTATTTAGAAATTTAATTGTTACCCAAATACATAACTTTCATATATTATATGTTTGACTTTAAGTATATTTAAAGGGTAAATAGTTTAACTTGTTACCTTTCTCTATACCGTCCAGCGGTCCTTCGACGTGAAGTATTTGCGGAATTCCATAATAACCTTCAGAATTCCTTCGCGGCGAATAAATTGAAAATTTTTCTACTTTAGAGATTGGTATGCTTTACCTTATCTGTTCATGTTTTATTAAAACATAGCAATTTATGCATTAAAGTATAAATAATGTTGTGCCGAGAAAGTTCCAGATATTACTTTGTAAAATGCTAAACGAAAAGGTCATGTTTGTCAATTTTGGGCGTTAAAGTTTAAAATGATTTTATGTGATCTAAAGTTTATAATTCAGTAGAAGTTTACAATAAAGTAATAATTATGTTGAAATATAACAAATTTCAATATTACTGGGTTCTTTGTTCTGTTATAGTACTTTTACCTATGTATAAAAAACTAATACGTCAGCGATAAGATATCTTCGAAGGATCTGTAGAATGTGTAAGCAAACACGCGACTTTAGAACGAAATAGGAGAAATATACAAAAATAAAGTACACAAACAAAATTGTCACATTGAAAGGATTAAAAGAATAATAAATCATGTACATATTTTTAAGTGTTATTCCACACTTAGAAAAGGAAAATACCTATTTAGAAAACGTATAAAAATTTGAACGTAAACTCGAACCCGCGCCTCCTGGAAACCGACCGACCGTTTGCAGGAGGCGCGGGTTCGAGTCACGCTAGGTTCAAAATTTTTATACGTTTTCTAAATAAGTATTATGTACATATATTATGCAAGACTAAGATGATGCGATGTCTTAAACAACAGCGGAGAAGGTAACGTACAGAGACAAAAATCATGTATCCATATTAGGAGGTTGCTTGCCAATTGCCAATATTTTTGAAAACGCAGCGTTAAGTTCCACCGCTTCAAGTTTCACTAGATGCTTTCTATCTAAGAATAAATGCTAAAACTGATATTTTCGAAAACTAATAATGTTTGTATATATAAATGAAAATAGTATTAAAGTTTGATTTTACCATCATGTGTAGGTATTTTAACGCTAGAAGTTAATAGCAGTTTCTAATATAGGTTAAAATATTAAAACGCTATATCGAAAAATTTGGTTACGCGGGTCGCAATCGTAATAATCTTAACGCTTGTATCGGCCATTCTGACTAATTGAACAACATTCTATTATTTTTATCGCCCGTGTAAAATGGATAAGGCCACAGCTTAGGGAATAAGATACAAGTGACATAGAAGCAAAGATTGAGAATATAAAGCCAAAAAAATCTAAAGCCAGTCGTGGCACAGGAGCACAAGCGTGCGGCTGTAAAGACGTGACAGGTTGTGGGATCGATTCTCAATAGAAGAAGTTAAGTTTCGCCACGCAACACGCAATGCCTCCAGAAATCGGCGGGAAGTCGGAAAAGGAAGTGTCTTAATGTATAATAAGAACGGAGTGTTAAGACACTCGAAAATACACTAGATTTCCGGTACCCTCTGATTGCCCTGTTATATACAGGATATAACGAAAAGCTAAAGAAATCAAACTTAATTTGTTTTATATGTTGTAGAATAATGGTTCACACTCGAAGCACCATAATAAAATAATTGACAGATCTGATTTTATTTATTATCATAATTATAAATAATAATAGTTTATAATAATAGTTACCGGTATTATTGGCAATAGCTTTTAATAGTCATAAAATTATAATCTAGGAAACTTTTTAGGTCATATCTATATGATAAGTGTACTCGTATACCATTTCCATTATAATTGTTTCTGTTATACATGGTGTTTGAAAATTCGTGACTAATTTAATATAGAAGTCGAACGAGGTTTAGTTTCCCGGTGGCCTACACTTTTCGTCATAAGTAATTTAAAGAAAATGTTAGAAATACGGGACTTTACTTTATTTTTATTGCGTATATTTTTTTTATCAAAATAATACCGAACAATAGTATTATTGCTATAAATTAATTTAGATAAAAGAGTACCTACTTGGTATCAATATCCTTACTTTCTCTAAAAATGATTTTTTATTTTAATAAAAAAATGCAATTGCCGGCTTTGTTATATTAGTACAATTCTGTACTAATATTATAAATCTGAAGATTTTGTTTGATTAAACGCACTAATCTCAGGAAATACTAGTTAGAATGGAAAAAATCTATTGATCGAAGGAGGCTATAGGCTATATTCCTATTTAATAGTTTCGATGTAGCCCTCTATACTTGCGGTCAGCTGTTTTCATTTGACCACAATATAATATAAAATCAATATGAATATAAAATGGTACAATTTGACCTCGTGTGTTTTCATACTAAATATATATAATTCGTAACGACGTTATATCGTGGCTATTGGGCACTTAAATTAATGTACTGAAAAATAAAGGCAAACATGTCTTCCGCTATTTCGTGTAATAAATAATATTTTTCTTATTAAATTAGTGACGAAAATTTATATTAACAATAAATTTCCTTCGCTGTTGTTTTATAGGTAGGCAGATGGAATTTGGAAACTTGGGTTTAATACACTTTCATTCTCCATTTTACGCCGAATTCTCGAAGTTGCGTTTTTGGTATAACACAAACGCAGTTGCGGGCAATTTTAGTTTCATTTCTGTCTCATATACACATATACGGAGAACACTATGCATACAGAGTGTTCAGACACTTTGTCTGGTTTTCATTTTCTATTATCTCAATTGAATAATTAAGTTATGAAAAGGCTAGTGTGATATAATTAAAATATAGGATTTGTAAATCTTAGTTCAAAAAGCACAAAAACAATCTGGAACAATAAAGATATCCCTTTAAGAGCAAACGCGTGGAATCGGTTGGAACATTATCGTTAATGTTCACTTTCCATTAAAGTGGAGAGGTTATTTAAAAAACAAGCAAAAGAATACGAGATGCTGATTCTTATGTATAATTTATTCGGTCTACAGTCACAGAGAAAAGTTAATGTAAGAAAAAATATTATGTCGAAAATTAATAATGTTAGGCGAACCAACAAGTCAGACACAAAATCCAGCTTTTACAATAAATTTATTTACACTTATTATATACACATATACTCTCGTAGTCACAATATTGAAATATGAATTGTAATGACAAGTTGTCTTGACAATATCTTAGAACGTAATGAACATGAGTGCCGTGTCGTTTGTGCTTATATTGGAAATCCACCGGAAAAGACGCAGCACACTACCGCCACTTAATACAATCGATAATGGAAACAATATCAATTGACGTACTCGTAATTACAGTGACACCTATTACTACATTATAAGTAACTTATGCTAACAATAATAATTTTAATTTTAATATTCTTAGGAACAAAACGGATAGATGTCTAATTGGAATAGGTACTCTTTTGAAAAATCCAATTTAGAAAAATATAGAAGCTTATGGGTTATTTAAATACACTTAAGATACAGTTTCTTACATTTTTAATATCTTAGATGTGTGGGGGATTTTTTTCGATTATATAAGCAAATATACTTGAAGGAAGGGAAGGAGCTAAAAATTTTTAAATCTAATAAATACAAATATTTATTGATTTGTCTATCTTGATTTGTAGTTATATTATATATTGTCTGTTAATGACGTTAATATATTTAAACACATTTAATAAAATTTAAAGAAGTATATTGTATTACAGGAAATATAGATCAACTTTTTCACACGACTGTACATACATACCCACGGTAGCTACAACACTGATAATAGCTACCAACGCTACCGATTACCATCAATTTGCTAGAGTATTTTCACTTATCATTATTATTCACTACGACATACATAGCTTTAATTGTGTGACATGACTCCGTTACTGCCATTAACACAGTACCATCACCCACTTTACACACCTTCTAGAGGTATTGCCTTTTAAGTGGCGGAACTCAACGCCGCGCTTTAAGCAGGTTCATTTATGACTTTTTCTCTTTTACTTATTTTTGTGTAAGATTAGTGATTGTGTATTATTAATATTAACATTCTATATGTACATAGTACAAAAAGGCACAATTGTTTTTTTTTATTTGACGGTCACAGCATTGTCTGTGAATTCATCCATTTCATCTCTAGTCAAAGAATGAATGTGTTTACAGTAAGTTGACATGAGAGAAAGTATAAACACATGTGTAAATGTTTATTGAAGTGTGTGATCATGTGGTCGTGTGTGCGTGAGTTGTATGTGTTGGGCTTATGTTGGGTGGACTACATCTAATATAAATCAGCTTCATGCTGTATCCCGCACGCAGCAGCGTAGGCAGAGGGAACTTTGTGTTAAGACACTCCGTTCCGCACTTTCCGCCGAGTTCTAGAGGCATTGCGTGTTGAGTGGCGGAACTCAGCGCCGCGCTTTGCCTCGCCAGCAGAGCGAAGAAATGAAAATATAAATGTAAATAAATTCATCTCCTCTAGTGGGAATCGAACCCACAACCAGTCGATTTTACAGTCACACTTTGTGCCCCTGCGCTAAGACTGGCGTGGAATGTAATACCTAATTATATATGTGATGACGTAACTATAGTAAGATAAAGGTTAAATGTATTGTTTTTTTTTCAATAAAATTTCATTACTAGGCAATACATAAGTAAAATAAAATTTAAAAGAAGTAATAAGGTTTTTCTTGCAAGTATTAAAACTTATAAGATAGAAAGTAGGAAACAAGATCAAACTCGGAGTCCGACGGACCCAAAACTACTTGAAAATTGTTTCCGAGATTTAAGCTGATTTGGCAACGTTTACGAAAGTTTTCAGTTTGGACAAAAGTGCTAACATTTCACCTCCTAGTTGATAAATTATCTATGTACTATAATATTGTGATGTTATTTTAAATTCTTTAAAATATATTTAAGAGGACGTCGAAAACTGTCTGTTTGTAAAAGGGACGGTTTTAGGTTCGATTCCTATTGGGAGAATTAATTATTTTATTTCCTCGCTCTGGTTTTTCTATCTTGTGAGGCAAGACGTAACAAGAACTGGAATATGCATTGTCTTAACACAAAATTTTCTCTAACTATTCTGCTATATGGGAAAACCACCGATCTAGCGGTTATCTATCATTAAATCAGCTTCACGCTGTATCCCGCACACAGTAGGGTAGGCAGAGGGAATCTAGTGTTAAGACACTCCGTTCCCCACATTCTGCCGAATTGTGGAGGCATTGCGTGTTGAGGGNAGTCGGTTTTACAGTCACACCTTGTGCCGCTGCGCCACCACTGGCCTCAATTATTAATATTCATTTTTTTAGTTTGAGCGGAAAGTTAGATACAGTATCGTCTTAGAGTCGTCTCTTTTCTCTCCTGCTAAAAACAAATAAAATATAAAAATACAATAAACTTATCAAGCGAAAAAAGAGCAACAATTAAATAAACGTTAACGACTATTATCATCTAAATTGCTCTACCTTCCTCATACATAGTAAGTGACCACTTTGTAAAATGACTCAATTTGAGTTTCGACTAATATATTTAATATTGCTGTTGTTTTATATATATACATCTCTTCAACGAACTATACAGATATTTTGTGTATTTGTCCAAACGATATATAAAAAAAATAATATTTAAGACATGGACATATTAGCCGTGCCTAAATTATATTACTGACATTCAAAAAATTTATAGTCATCTATGGATAAGAAGGATACCAAGAAATTTAATAAAAGTAAATTATTCAACGAAAGTTCAGGATTTTATGTTTTATAGTCCACGTAAACGTAAACTTTGTTTACGTGGACTATATAACCTAAAATCCTATATTTCTCCCGTTTCCGAAGGCATTTGGGAAACCTTGGCGTTCTACGCTGCATATCAAACCACAGAAATCTAAGCTAGAATGGCATAAAAATACAACAAACTTTCTCAATACTATTAAAATACAATTTTCGAGAACACCCACAACAGCTCCATCTACGCATAAATTAAATTCCGTTTTAGTCAGATCCATGTAAATATTGTCCTAAGCCCCCAAATCTACAAACGCCTTATCTTGTATTGCATAAATCTTGAAAATCGGCTTATTACGAGTGCGTCGGTATATACATATATAGACTGCGATCCCAAGGCCCCCAGACCTACGTCATCTTAGCAAAGCTGATTTTTTTTGGATTAATTGTCTAATACGTAGTTAAAACTGTATACGTACTTACTAACTTGAAAGTGAGGATCTTTCAGAGGTAACGCCACCCACTAGGGGGCACGCTCATCTACGTTAAAGTAGAAACGCTCGAATTTAAATATGCCTCTAAAGAATAATGTAAAAAATTAATATTTATTATTATCGGGTTTGATTAACGTGGGCCTTTACTCCCGCCAGACGTCCTAAAGGTTGTTTAAAATTGGGGCAAAATACGTTATGCTAGCAAGTTTTAATTTTACATATATTGTTTATTACGGATATTTCAAAACTCCTTATAAACATCCAGAATACCTCTGAGGGGTTGGGGCCCTTTTAAGTTAGTGAGTACGCTAATCGTCTTAACTACATATTAGACTAAATAATGATCTTCAGAATTTCAGCTTTGCTAAAATGACGTTGTTCTGGGGGCCCTGGGATCTTGAGCTAATATGATATATTTCATTTGTCAACATCTGTGGACTTAATTAAATCCCAACACATTGTAATATTATTAATTGTTCCCCCAACGTCGTCGTGGGGTATTTTAAACGGGAAACTTTATTATCGTGTTGGAGCACATAAATAAATCGGTTTTGTACTTGAGCGATGCGCAGGTTAAGTTTGTGAAGGCGAAACTTGAGGCTATAAACATTTTTATAGAAGTTATTGGAATGTCGAGGCCAGTCGTGGCACAGAGGCACAAAGTGTGAATGCAAAATAGACTGATTGTGGGTTCCCCACTCGAGGAAATGAAATATTTATATAAATTTATCATTTCATTTCTTCGCTCTGGTTTCGAGGCAAAGCGCGGCGTTGAGTTCCGCCACCCAACACGCAATGCCACCTGATATCGGCGGAAAGTGAGGAATGGAATGTCCTAACACTAGGTTCCCTTTGCCTATCCTGCGGGATACAGAGTGAAGCTGATTTAATTTGATTTAATTTTTAAAGTAACTAGTTGTATAATACATACGCAACGATTCATAAAATATTTTCAAATATTTATATTTATACATCACTATATCTTAAATAATTTGTATTAGATGATAAAAGGTGCAACCAGCATTTATAAAGCAGTAAATGTTAATAAGAAATTAACTCATAAAATTTAAGTTAATTCAACAACGATATTCGCAATGCTCAGTTGTGAATCTGAATAACAATGTTGTTCTACGCAGCATCCTACTGTAAGCTCGAAATTTGTAGGTTTGATTAACATTCTGAGGATTCAATTATAATTATTTCGTCTGGTAACCAAAACAAAGCGGGTATTGTAAAATAGGCGGTGTGTGCGCAACGGAAATAGATTGTCCTAATACTAAGCTCCCTTTTCCTACACTAGAATATGTACGATACAACGTGAAACTAAAAAAATAATAATTTGTTTTTTTTTTCTCTTTTGTAGACACAGAAAAGTTATTACGGACAAACATTAAAGAGCGAAATATTTTTTTATGACAGGATATTTAATATATTATCGTAGTGTTGTAATTTACAAATTGTTCAATATGATAATATTATCGTATAATAATATAAAAGTACTGAACAATTCATATGGTGGGGTTCTATTAGAGGTCTAAGTCGAACAATAGACATGGATAAACTATTTTAGATGATAAACCAGCTTCACGCTTTTCGTCTGATAGCAGAGTAGACATTGGGAAGGAGGACATCCTGTTTTTTCCCCTACGCAGCGCCCTAATTCGAGACATTGGATTCTGAGCGACGGAACTTAACGCCGAGTTACTTGTCTACTAGAATGGGGAAATAGTTCTAATATAAATTACCCTATTGCCTATTTTACTCAACCGTCTCCTTTGCTATCACATGCTGCCCTACGGCACCCTGATATATTGATGATGATAAATAATATTACATTAAAAAACATGCATTTTTACGCAATATTGCCTCTAAAAAAGGACTATAAAATACTACATTTACAGCTGAAACAATATATATATATATATATATATATATATATGAAACTATAAGTTTACATCAATTCTGGTCCGTCTACCGGCGACTAGTTTCAAAGTACTCTCGAGGGATCAAGTTTTATTGGTGGTGGACTTAAGCGTAGTATATGTAAATTGTATGTACCTAAGTGTTTTCTATGGCTAAAATAATAATTGATTCCCCTGGGCCTACCCAATAGCACACCATGACAGTCTCTTTAAACCTACTAAAAATACTATAACAAAACCTACGTATACACAAGTATAAGACTATTTAATTTAATTTTATATTTAAATCAAATTAAATTGAACGTTTTACAGCTTGCAGAATATTGGATTTTAGTGGAAGGTTTAATTAAGGGGGAATTTCATCACGTGACAGAGTCACGCTACAGCGAATGTTAATGCGTCGTTAAGTACGTATCACTGGGTCTTGGCGTAGCACCTCCTTAATTACCTTGTAGGTACGAATACGAATATTATTTTAATATATTAATTATGAATATTTTTTGAGGTGCTTGTGGCGGAATGGAACTGGTTGTGGAAATGGAAATGGTTGAGCCCCGCATATAATTTTGCCATATAGATGGAGTACATAACTTTACACATTTATAAAATATTTTTAAGCACATATACGAACACGTCGTATATATGTATAGATTCTCAGTTTGTCAAACAATCAAAATCAATTTCAATCACTCATTCAAATCTTTATTATCAACTTCACGCTGTATCCCGCACACAGCAGGGCATTTAAGACACTGCATTCCCCACTTTCCGCCGAAATCTAGAGCCATTGAATGTTGAGTGGCGAAACTCAACGCCGCACTTTGCCTCGACACCAGAGCGAAGAAATGAAAATATAAATTTAAATAAATATCTCCAAATCTTTATAGCCCAATTAAATATATATTAAAACGTTTAATGGGGGACTTTCCGCCAAGCTTTCGAGACATAGTGACGTGAGTGACAGAAGTCAACGCTACGCTTTGTCTTGCTACTAGAGCGAGAAAATTATATGAACTCACTTCTCCGAGTTAGCATTGAAGCCACAACCTCCGCGTTAATATCCAGCCTATTTCAGCCTGTACCTTAAAAGCTACCTCCCAAAAAGCTACAATTTTCTAATATCACACTTGACATTTAAGGTCAAAGTGCTCCAAACCTATCCACGTCGTATATCGAGCTTATAGCCATCATAAGGCAGTTCGCTAATGGCGCGGGCGCCTAACTTTCATAACAAGGCTTATGTTACGACCTAAATTGGCGTTGTATCTGAAAATTAACTGGTTATAGCGGAACTTTGCTGCCTTTCGAGTTTTGGAATTTGAGAGGCATGGAGATTTTAAATAGTTGCTGTTTACAAGACTTGAGATGTTATGATTGAAGTTTCGGAAAACTATGCGGTGTTATGGTGCGGTAAATTTTGATTTTTTTTATTAGCTTTACGCTATCGCACGAAGAAGGGATGTAGTAGGCAGAAGGTGGGCAGGGATGTAGTAGGGAACCTGGAAACCTAGAGTTAAGACACTCCGATCCCATTAAGACATTATCGTGCCCCTTTTTTCGCTGGCTTGCTATACTGGAGGTATAGCATGTTGCGCTTTGCATCTTACACACATTAATTTTAGATATAATAACATTATAAAAACCATTTACATACAACAAAACAATCCAATTCCATACATTAATAAATAGTATTCATATTATAGAACTATAAATTGAAATTACACGAGTTGCAAACGTATCTTTAGTTTATAAGTAATGGGCGAGGAAATGGAAGTTCTCTAGTTTCCGTGACTAAAACCTATCAGGCGAATGCGATCGTAAACCATTAGGTGTGTCATCTTTATACCACACGTTTCAGTTTATAAGACATAATTTGAGCTATAAAAATAACGAAATTGCATTTTCATATCATATTCGTATTTCAGGGAAGGAGTAAACGGGATAGGTTATTGGTTCGATTCTCACTCGTGCGAAATTAATTATTTTCATTTATTCACTCTGGTAACATATCAAAACGCAGCGTCGAGTTCCGCCATTCAACGTCCAATCGGTTGAAAATTCGACGGTGCGAGATGACGAAGTGTCTTGCCACTTGGTTCCATCTGCCTCTCGTGCTAGAAGTAGGGTACAATATAAAGCGTAAGCATAACAATTCCTAACAAAAATCATAAGTTCAAGTTAAATATTAACAAATAACTACTATATACAGTCAAATTTACCACAACTAAACAACAAAGGAGTTTAAACAGTAAAAAAATATAACAAAATAGTAATTTCATCTTCCTTCCCGTTCTTTTTAAAACTGACTTTGCTCCATTAAAATATATAATATATATTAGTAGCTTGTAACTAAATGAAGCTCGACTTTATTATTAGGAAATTTAACACTAGAACGCTAAAAGCTAATTGAAATAGCTAAAAATATCGCTTGGCAACGCTGGACGACGATTGACGTTTCTTTGTAAACGACACCGTTCTTTGACGCTTGCTGGGGAGTCACAGTTCGGTGGACATCTCAAGGGACCATGGCGAAGCTATATAAAAGTAGAACACGTTTTTCTTTTATTTACTAAAATTTATCATTTTTACGGTCAATTTTATATTGTTAAATAGTGTAGTTTGTTTTTTCAAATATGAATTGATAATGTGTGAATGTTATTATTGTACCGTATGGTTAAGTTACGCAAATATATTGTATATGTGATAACATAAGTATGAGATATAGGAGTACCTATCACCTACAATACATACATACATCCTATACTGGTACGATGGTTGTGGGTTCGAACTTCAATGGTAAGAATGATTTTCCGCTTTGTTAAGATAAATTGCGGTGTTGAGCTCCGCCACTGAACACGGAATGTCTCGAATTCGCACTGTCTTAACGCTAGGATATCTATGTTTATACTGCTTTAAGCGGGATAAATCATAAAGCTGAAATAATTAAAAAAAATAAATGCTTTCCTTGTCAATTTAAAATCCATATGAGGTGTAGTACCTACTTAATTTTTATAATAATAATAATGTATTAATAACAATATGATAATTATATATTAATAGTAATCGGCTCCTCCTTATAGAAACATTATTACAATAATTACAAATATTTTTTTCACTGTATTAATATAACCTTGATGTACATTTATTCCATCATTGAAAGGCTTTCAAGAACCACCACCAGGTAGTTATTTACGTTAGACCTTAATACAAAACTATAGTTCGGGAAATGGTTCTTTCCACATAATATCACTTTAACCGTTTCGTACAGTCTGTTTGTGCGGAAAGCCGACAAAGTGTATGAAAAATGAATGCTATATTAAATTTTTATTTTATATTTTCCTTTGACTCGAAATGAGAAAATTCTTGAGATGATATTTAACTTTTATTTATTCGTAAATATATAACTATTATATTAAATAAAAAGAGAAATGGAGAAGCACACTGGACAACAACACTCCACACAATGCCTCGAGCGGCGGAGCGTGGGAAACGGAGTGTCTTAAAACTAGGTTCCCTCCGCATACCCTGCTATATGCGTGATACACGCTTGAAGCTGGAAAAAAATGTATGTGTAAATTTAATTTCTTAATATGTTTCCATCTTAAAGATCGTGGTATACTCAATTAAACTATTATTATTATAAATTAAATAAATGGGTTAAAATTTCGCTGGCCTCGCATATATTTACTCTACGTGGGATCCATATACCAAATAACTTTGATCATCATCATCATTAACTCGTCAGCCTTTCAACGGCTGTTGTTGGACATAGAGCTATCCCAATTACCTACAAGCCGATCAGTACCAACTGGCCCGACTATATATGATTATATTGTATCTATACTTTGACTCTTAGAAAAGTAAAATAAAATAAATAAATCAGCTTCACGCTGTATCCCGCACACCGCAGAGGGAACCTAGTGTTAAGACTCTCCGTTCCCCACTTTCTGCCGAATTTTGGAGGCATTGCGTGTCGAGTGGCAGAACTCAACTCCGCGCTTAACCTCGATACCAGAGCGAAGAAATGGAAATATAAATTTAAGTAAATAAATCTTAGAAAAATCAACAACTAAAAAGAATAAATGTGGCAGCTTTTAATTCAGAAGGAAAATGAATTTATGAATATGAAAATAAATATCATTGTAGCTACAAGTCAAGCATATCTTAATTTAATTCTTAAATTTAAAAATCGCTTGACTGTAACACGCTTATGCCGAATAATAAATAAATATTATATGTAACGTACGAGTGTGTGTAATGTACGAGTAACAAATGAAACTGTGACGAACAAGAAATATAATTTTGGCATAACATAAAATTGTTTATATTTACTCTGATATTAAAGAGTATATTATTAACTATCTATAGCTACTATTGAAATTGAAATTATACTTAATAGTTTGTATTTAATTATAGTAAAATACTCAGATATTTTTGTGTCCTACGAGTGGTGATATGTTTATTATAAAAAAATATTTAATTGCACTTATTGAATTGGATTTTAATAATCCAATGCCATCACGGCGTAGTGGAACCACGTCTGTCTGTAAGCATGATTGTTGGGGGCTCCAATCCAAATTGGGAGACTGAAAATATTAAAATTTTCTTCATTTCTCTGGTTTGCCTCAGGAAAGTACGGCCAGTTGAATTATTGAGCTACGCATTGGCGTTTTTATTGAAAAACATAATTTCTCGAATTTCGAAAAAAAAAAAAATAATAATAATAATAAAACTCTTTATTTCACACCAAAATAAAAATACAATACAAGAGCTTATAAAATAAAATGTGAAAAGGCGGCCTTATCACTAAAAGTGATCTCTTCCAGGCAACCGAATTGTAGGAATAGATCGAGAGGAGCGGGCGTAGTGCGGTGGAAAAATTATTATGACAATACACGAAAACAGAAATATATATAATTATACACATATATATACATATATAAATATATATACTAAATATAGAATATAAACACATGAAAAAAATAAAAATAAATAATAATAAATAAATAAAAAATATACATATATAATAAATACTTGCAAGTAGATAACATCGACACATTACAATTGAAGATAATAGTTTTTTACTTTATATTTAAATGCTTTAAGGGACTTCGACTGCCTTATCGAACGTGGCAGGGCATTCCATAGTTTCGTCGCTTGAACAGTGAACGATTCACTGTAACAACGAGTACGGCACAAAGGTATCTCTAGCACATTATCATTTTGGGAGCGGAGACTTAGTGGAAGACGGGAGTTGGAACCGAGAAAGGAAAAACGCTCCTTAAGGTAGATTGGAGTTTCAGGGTGGAAGAGGATAGAGTAGAGGAGAGAAAGAGTGTGTAGATTTCGACGGTCTTTAATAGGAAGCCAGCCAAGTCTAGAGCGATGCTCACTGATATGATCAAACTTCTTGAGTCCGAAAATGAACCTAATAACCAGGTTTTGAAGGCGTTCCAACTTGTTGAGTAGTTGCTGCGATAAATCTAGGTAACATGTGTCTGCATAATCTAGGATAGGTAACAAAAGTGCATGGGCTAGATTTATTTTGGTTTTTATGGGCAGGATATTTTTCCATCTTTTTAACCTACCTATAGCGCAGTACAACTTGCGGCTCAACTCAGAAACTTGAGGAGTCCAAGAGAGGCTGCTGTCCACCATGATACCTAGATTTTTAACAGTGCCACTATATTCCAAATTACAGGTGTCGAAGACTGTACGAGGAAGGCAAGGAAAATTTATCTTGGATAGTTGTCTAGGATTGCCGAGGATACACACTTGAGACTTTTTAGGATTTATAGATAAACCGTAAGACTTGCTCCAGGTACTAATTGTTAGCAGATTTGAATTAATTAGGCTAATAGCCCTAGCAATGTCTTGTACGTCCGTGGTCGTATAAATCTGTAGGTCATCAGCGTATAGGTGGAAAGGTAAGGATAAAAGTTTAGTAACGGAATTGATGAAGATGGAGAAAAGTAAAGGAGAAAGTACGCCACCCTGGGGAACACCAGCATTAAGACGGCACACGGATGACATTTTTTCATTTAAGCGGATGTACTGCTCTCGGTCATGTAAATAGGTATAAAACCATCCAATAGCTTCTGCTGAGATATTGATAGATCTTAAAACAGCTAAAAGGATATCGAAATCAACAGAATTGAAAGCGTTAGAAAAGTCTAGGAGAGCGAGAATAGTGACTTGTTGATTATCGATTCCATATCTTATATCATCATTGACCTTATTTAGAGCAGTGACAGTGCTGTGACCAGGGCGGAAACCAGACTGGAAGGGAGATAGGATGTGATTTTTGGTAAGGAAGGATGAGAGTTGATCATGAACTATACGTTCTAATATTTTGGACAGGAACGGGAGGATAGAGATCGGGCGATAGTCTGTAAAGGAAGTGGGGTTAGACACTTTAGGTATAGGAATAACTATCGCCTGGCACCATATATCAGGGAAAGTATTTGAGAATAGGGAACAGTTGAAAATATGGCACAGGATAGGAAGTACAGTCTTCATGGTTAAAAGAATCATTTTCCGACTGATCTGATCACTACCAATAGCGTCGGACTTAATAACAAGAGCATGCTTTTTTACTTCGTCAGGAGAAACAGAAGAGAAATAAAAGGGAGAGGGACCAGAGATTGAAGGGATAGACTTAATGGTATTAGTTTTAATATTTTGATTTAAAAGGATGACATTCGCGAAGTGTTTATTAATTTCGTTGAGATCCGTTCTGTCGCCTAAAGTAGTAGATTTCCGTGAGCGTCCAATACCCATTGAGTCGAGGAACTTCCAAACACTAGCAGGATTGCAATTTTCTATGGAATTGTAGATAAAAGTGCGTTGTGCATCTCTGCAAGTTTTGTTACATCGGTTCCGTAGTGTTTTGAACCTGTTAAGGTTTTCTTCAGTAGGATTTCTTTTGTATTTTGATTTAGCCGAGTTACGTTTTGCCATAAGTGTTTTAATATCTTCCGTTAGCCAGGGGGCAGGAAGATGCTTGAGTTTTATTGGTCGAAGTGGAGCGTACACGTCAAAAAGCTCAATTAAAAGAGAGTTAAATATAATAATTTTTTCATTTACAGTCGGAGCATTTAATACACTCTCCCAATCTATTTTATTTAGATCTTGTAAGAAAGCTTCGTTATTAAAATTTTTAAAGCTTCTACGCATGATTATAGTGGGTTTAATTTTCGGTGTACGAATTTTATAAGCCATATATATAAGATCGTGATAGGAGAACGCTTCGGCACACAGCTGACCATAAGTAGCAACTCGCTCATTCGAAGAAACAATCATTAAGTCTAATTGTGACGGAGTAGTATTAGGGAAGAAGTGGGTAGCGTTAGTGGGTAGAAGATTAAGATTAGCACTTTTAATAATATTTTCTAATCGACTAGCACGCCAGTCATCTTTTATGAGACAAGTATTAAAATCTCCCATTATGATGGTATGATCCACACCTGGTACATACCTGTCTAGCAAGGTTTCAAAGGTGTTAAAATAATTTATGTGGAGTGAAGGGCTGTAAAACACACCAAGTAATAGCTTTAAAGTGCCAAATAATACTTCAATAAAAATATGCTCAGAGGTATTTGAGTATAGTGTAGGAGATTTGTCGAGAATAGAGAAGGGGATGTGGCTACGTAGGTAGATAGCAACTCCACCACCGCCTTTTCCTGTACGGTCATTACGAATAAGATGGAAGCCGGGTAATGCATATGATGTGGATGGTAAGGAAGGTTTTAGGAAAGTTTCGGAAACTAGGACCGCGTGAACGTTTTCTAGGAACGCGTGAAAAATGTGACACTGTTTAATTTAACCTTTTTATACGCCACACATTTGAGGCCAATTGTGGCGCAGCGGCACAGAGTGTGACTGTAAAACCGACTGATTGTGGGTTCGATCCCCATTCGAAGAGATGAAATATTTACTTAAAATTATATTTCCATTTCTTCGCTCTGGTGTCGAGGCAAAAGCGCGGCATTGAGTTCTGCCACTCGACACGCAATTTCTCCAGAATTCGGCAGAAAGTGGGGAACGGAGTGTCGTAACACTAGGTTCCTTCTGCCTACCCTGCTGTGTGCGGGATATAGCGTGAAGCTGATTTATTTATACGCGACACAATCTTCATACATGTAAATACAAGTTGTACTTACATACAAGTTGTATTCGTGTTTCACAGTAATTATCTACTTAATAGAGTACCTACACATAAAAATCAAGGCCAGTCAACACGCAATGCCTCCAGAATTTGAGGAACGGGAGTGTCTTAAAGGGAACAGTGTGTCTTAACACTAGCTACCCAGGTTCCCAATGGCTTTACTGCTGCTGAATGCAACGTGAAGCTAAAAAAGCAAAATAAAAACCACACATCACTTATCTAACAATGCTTATAACGCAAAAACTTTATACAATCGAGCTTTTACTTTTATTATGAGAATAAATTACCATCCAGAATTTGAATTTATAATTCTATTAAACCGCCTTGGTTTTATTTCTATTTTGCATGAAGCAACGGCTGCTACAAAGGACTAGCGAAATGAAATGATTAAGTTTTAATATCAGATAAGCGGAACTTTCGCGTATTCCAGCTTAATCCGGGTAAGCCCACATTGGTTGAGAAATAAAGTTTACGATTGACTCTCATACGAAATATAACGTCAGGTTTCACGTGAATTGTTAATTTATAACAATGGATTTAGAGCCATAACTAAGCAAGACCTTCGCCAATATAAGAGAGAGAAACTTTCAGGTTTTATAACATAAAACCAACACCAGTAAGTACTATAAGGGAAAATGGAGTTTGGGTGGTGGTTATTTTGTCAGTATTTAGATAATTAAGTTACGTTAACTTTGAAGCTTATTTTTTTTATATTTTCTTGTAAATAATGTGAGAAATTACGTTATCTATTGCCAGACCTTATTAATCATAAAAAAACACCACGCTGTGCACCTTACGCGAGGAATGCCGGTAGTAATCTACAACAGAACGAACTACGAACGAATAGCTATAACGTAAACAATAGTGTAGTATCTCAGTTATTTACAGAGCTATTGATAAATCGACGAGCAGGCAATTGTAGAACGTTGCGAGTATTTAAAAAGAGGAACTGCGCTAGAAAAATGCAACTCCATTAAAAAAGATCGGGTAAGCCTGAAAAATTGCAAAGCGTGTTTACGAAACGTAATTAAAATTCCAGAGCACTTCCGGATATAGTATTAAAATAAATAGTACAAACTATTTGAATGTAAATACTGCCGAGTTCTGTTCGGAATATTGATGAAAATCTATGTGTTCTTGTAATAGTGTGGCAGAAGATTTATAACTTTAAAGGATTCTATTTAAATTATATATTTTATTTTCGTGCTCTCGTTTGTTAATAGACTGTGTTTTGGAGTGACAAGACGTAAGATCACATTTAATGAAAGATTTAGTTTAAATTTATGTGACAGATATTTCTCGTCCCCGTCGCCATTTAGATTTACACACTATATATGTTTTTTTTTTTAACTTTTTATATTTACCTATAATAATAAGTAAACAAATAGTGTAAATGGCGATATTTATTTTATTATTATTTAGGCTACACTTGGGACCTCAAAAGTCAAAATATTTATATTAGCTATAAATTGATGAATTCACATTATTGAAGGTAGTTTCTTCACATTATTTATATACAGAAGATAACAGTACATATCTACTTTATATATAAA
Source organism: Heliconius hermathena (assembly GCA_013403705.1). Lineage (NCBI taxonomy): Eukaryota > Metazoa > Arthropoda > Insecta > Lepidoptera > Nymphalidae > Heliconius > Heliconius hermathena. The sequence continues at coordinate 359,973 of JAAIXJ010000225.1, forward strand.
AATGCCCAATAATGTATATACATAATAAGAATCCCATAAATTAGTATAAATTTTATGTTCCACATAAGTCACAAGTCCCCAGCAAAGGTACAGAGGACCTATAATCCAGCGAGTATTTAATTTGTAGTAACTTTTCTTCAACGACGACACATATGTAACTTTATCCATTGAAACCCTCTTAAAGCAATTTGAGCACTCGTTACAAGGTCTTTAAGTACCCTCATACCCTCCGAAAACTTGTATCTATTAACATACATTTTTCTTCTTTAAGTAATTTGGATGTCAGAATTTTTTCATTAATAAAATCTGTCAGAATGTTTAGCGCGTCTTGTACTTAATAACATTGTGTGGTTGCAGGTGTTAAGGGAAGATTCACTCTATAGTGCTGGTCACGGTTCATTCTCGGTCCAATTTCTTCTTGTCAATACTCTTGTATGAGAAATAATATTGTATGACTAATTGGACCGCAACGATAGTATGTTTGCTATCGTTGTTTCTCGTATAAGAATATTTTCAACAATTCTTATACGAGAATTAGAAAGAAGAAATTTTGGTTCAGCAATTTTAATTCATTTGTTCGAAATATAGAAGATACAAGACACTCATAGTCACTGTCTAAGCTCTATGCAGCTACAATATTCGCATAACATTACAATATTTTTTTATATTTTTAGTTCTGGTGTCGAGGCGAATCGTGGCGTTGAGTTCTGCCATTCAACATGCAATGCCAAATGGAAGTGAAAAATGGAGAATGAAGTGTCTTAACACTCTCCTACCCTGTTGAACAAGTAAACAATGCAATCGGTAGGTTTTACGTAAACGTCAAGAACTCGGTAATATTATTGAAACGGGTTGTGTATGTGATGATTTTGTAGTAGTACAAAACCGGCTAATAAAGGGTTTTGTAGCGGCAAACAAAAAACATATATTACCACCACTATCATTATATTATTCTTGATATTTTAACCGACTTAAAAGACAGAAAAAGATTTTCATCGAAATTATTCCATGTCTCTTAAACAATGCAATCAATTTTGTTCAAACCAATCATTGGTTTGAAATATTCATTGAATTCTATAATCTATTTTTTTTTAGACTTTTCACTTGCCTAGTTAAAAACTTAGACTTGACACTTGACTACAGAACCCTTCGAAACGAAAAGAAAGGCTATCCCTAACGAAAGGATTCTAAATTTGGACTTTGGAATTAAAAAGTACATGTATTAAGTTATTAAGCAGTAATAATATTTTAAATGGAAATCGAACAAGTTAATATAACTAATATTTTTAAACATTTTTAAAGTGTTATATCACACTTAGGAAAGAAAATAAGTATTTTTCTAAATAAGTATTATATAATATAATATAACTAAGTTTTAACATCACTATTACTGCACACAATGTATGGAAAGATAAACGATTAACTTTACCACAGTTAAGCAAAGTGGATTAGGGATTTACTACAATACCCAAGCGACACATAACTTGAACACGATTACTTGTAACACAGAACATAGAATTAAATTGTATAAATACAGGCCCATCTGGGGAACAGGGTTTATAGGGAAGAAATTAAATGAAAGAACATGTTTATAAGTATTAGTTTCGCTTAAAATTAAATGAAAAGAAAAAGAAATATTTTTAACATATTTTAAAGTGTTAATTCACACTTAGGAAAGAAAAATACTTATTTAGAAAACGTACAAAAAATACGTTCGCTACGTTTAAATTTTTATACGTTTTCTAAATAAGTAGAAAAAAGAAAAATATTATAGCAAAATTGTCAATCCGTTTGTAAAGTTATATAAATGTTTACCGTTTTATTTTTTAGGGTTGAGTACTTAAAAATAAAAAAAAGACAGACACATAAAAAGTTATTTGTCTGTCTGTTTGTAATTCCGTTTGATAATGCCATTTTTCCTTGATCTAGTGGAGGTCTCTAATACATGTCCCTTGTCATGTGTGTCATGTCATGACATGTCAATGTCAGCCCCTTGGAGCACAAAAAAATAAACAACTATGTCAATACATTCAAGAAGTGAAAATAATTTAATTTTAATCATTCTTTTGATTGGAGATGAAACCCACAACCAGCGATTACAGTCAGATACCGTTCCACTGCGCCACATCGGCTTCTGTTTACTCCAAATGCTCAAGTTTAACAGACCAAACTAATCGAACTAAGTTTATACAATCGTTTTGTAATTTACAAGGCACTACCGTTACCTCAATAAAGAGAAAGTGTATCGATAGAGTGACTATTCATTGTATAGGCCAGTTTCGCGACTAAAACCAGTAGCTCCGATAGCCGTGATCGTCTAGTGGTTAGGACCCTACGTTGTGGCCGTAGTAACCCAGGTTCGAATCCTGGTCACGGCAGCTAATAGCTGTCCCGGCGGAGTTATATTTTTTTTTCAATATTTTAACAATTTTCTTAATTCTAACATCTAAAACTTTCTTAATTTAAACAAACCATTTTTTCTTTTTTTTGTATATTACAGCACCTAAGTTTTGCAGAAGACTGTACCTGAAATAGAAATAAAAATGTTATTAAAATTTAATTTATTAATGAACTTTAGATTTCTTTCATCTTTTTTTAAATGATTAAAAAAGACTGTTATTTTAAGGTGCGTGTGTACCACCTACATACAACTACATATATTTAATAAACAAAAATAAATACATTCACAATTCACCAAAATTCTAAGAATAGAATGGAATATTGTCTTAAAATCAAATTCAAAAAATCACAAGATAAGACGGCTATTATCTTCTATTAAAAAGTATATATACAAAAACACACCCGACTATACTAACATACCTCGAACAGTAGTTAAAGGCTTAAAAGCTTCTAAAAAGTTCCTTGCTAACATTGAATATTGGAAAAGTTATAAGTTGCCAACATCAATCGTGATACCAAATTAAATGTTTCAATTTAAGTGTTGCCAGAGTACTCGGCGCTAGTTTCAAATGAGCTATGGACTATTCAAAACACTAATGAAAGTTTAATTAAATTTTATCGGATATCTTAAAATTATATTATTATTACATTCAAGTTTTAATTGAAATGTAAGTGATATTTCTTGGATCAAAATTTACATACAACTTGTTCGTTTTATATTCAACTTTCTCTTTAATATGTGTTTAGTTAAATTATTTCTATAATCTGATAAAAATGGCAGTTAATAATATTTATTTTGCAATGATTCATACAAAAAAGGGGTAAAACTAAATTCGTAATATGTAAAATCTTTAACGCCATATTCCCCCACTGTCCAAGAAACCGTTTTCATTTTATAAATATCAATGAAAAACATATTCCAAACATTATAATACACAACGAGAGCCACAAACGTAATAGATGTCGCCATTTTAATGAAAAACAAAGAAAATTATTACCTTAAAATACATGCAAATGAAACATAGAACACTGTATAATCATTTACGAAAAGACATGTCGAATACGAAGTGCGAAGAATAACAGAATGATAATCTTCATAGGCGGCGTTACGAGAATCGAACTTACTACCCAAGGCATAAAGGCCTAAGTCACATTTATTGCTTAGCTCGTGTACAAACAACATATTTTGTTTGTGTGACAAAGCATATTTTTTTCCATTATTTAGGGTATTCGTGCCTGTGGGTAGTTGAAATTCGTATTTTTACGACCAAGTCGGTCTGACGCCTCTGAACTTTGTGTGCCCTAAATGTTAACGAATGTTGATATTATGAATTTCCATAAGAAATCATGAGGTTTTCAGTTTTAATGTTATAAAATTATATTTAATGTGTTTGTTTTCATTATATTTATTTGAATGTATTAGAGACAGAAAATTTTTCTTTTACGTAAATACTTGGAGAAGAATATGATACTATTCCAAATTTAGTATTTTTGGTATAATAAGTGAAATTGTTCACTAAAAACAATATAACTGCTTTATTACAAGCATGATGGAGTCTACGTGAAGTAAAACAGTCGTTGCTATTTCCCGCAATTGAAATCCAGGGCTACATAATCTGCAGCGACATGAGGAAATTACAATTTCATAATAAGCGATGCATAAGCGATGAACTACGGAAACATTTGAATAATCAACTATGTTGTTGATAATATTTTATTTTAATTATTCAAAAGAAGAAGGTTGCCTATTACACTTTTTTTTATTGAGTAACTATATCTTATAAGGATGCTGTAGTGGTGCAGGAACACAGTGTTTGACTTTCAAAAGCCACGGTTTTGGGTTCAAGTCCCACTCAGGAAAAAGCCTTATATATAAATGTTCTCACCCTGGTGGGACGCAGTGTGGAGTTATACCTGGTCTACAGAGTTTCTTATTACTAGGTTTCCTCTGCCTATAGGCAGGATACAGCGTGAATCCTTTTTTATATCATTTAATATCTAAATAAATATTGATGAAGACAATAAAAATTAAGAATAAAATAAGAAATAAAATACGTGATTTAAAAACATCTGCATAAAAAGTACGATAACAACGAGCATCTTCTCTATTTACGCATTGTCGACAATTCAATAATGGGCGCGCCACTGGAATTGACTTCGGCGACATTTTCACGATCAAATTGATAGCATTTCACGTCTCGTTTGTTTCGACGTTATAGTCTGTTCTATAATGAATTAATAATAAATTTGAATGTAACTCCGTGTATTTGTGATTGTTAAAGAATTGTAATTGAATAAAAAACTGTTTATAGTAATATTTTGGTCATAGAGCAGTGGGGTCGGTCGGAGAATGAAGTATTTTCTTTTAAACAAAGAAGAAAGTCCTCGTTTCCTACGTCCCGCCGAAATTTGCAGGCGTTGCGTGTTGAGCGGCGGAACTCAACGTCGCGCATTTTCTCGAACCTACAAGCAGAAGTATTGCGCCACGACTGTCCTCATGACTACCTGTTATATTGAATAAAAAACAGACAATACAGGCTAAAAAAGCTTTATTATCTAGCATAACATATCCAAACACCATCCAAAACTTCATTTGAATCCCTAACATAGAATCAGAATATGAAGTTGCATCGTACTGATTCATACACAAATATGTGCATACATTTTATTATGCACATTCCCAGGACTATACGCAAGGTTACTATAAATAAAAGCAAAGTAAACCGTAACAACACAAACAGTGTAATACAAGCCAGAACGCAATAAAGCGCCCATACGAGTATTACTGTCCCCTACGAAATTCAATTTGGTGCATTTAGACGTCATATTACATGGAAATGTACCAGGTGGGTATAAATGTCGCTATTATTGTTGTGAGTTAACATAAAGTGAAGTTTTTGTAGTGCATTTACGGAGCTTGCGTTGTTTTTTTTTCAGCATCACGCTGTATCCCGCACATAGCAGGGTAGGCAGAGAGAACATAGTGATAAGACACTCCGTTCCCCACTTTCTGCCGAATTCTGAAGGCATTGCGTGTTGAGTGGCAGAACTCAACGCTGCGCTTTGCCTCGACTCCAGAACGAAAAAATGGAAATATTATATAAATTTAAGTAAATATTTCATCTTCTCGAGTGTGGACCAAACCCACACCAGTCGGTTTTACAGTCGCACTTTGTGCCCCTGCGCGAGACTGGACTTTTTTTTGGAGTCATATTTACTACGTTGCAGCTATTACGTTTAAGCGTCATTCAAATTAGATAGGACATATTGCTTCTTAGGTCTTAAATAAATAAGATTTTCATTTACTTATTGGTACTTATTTTAATAATGTGGTTAGAATAGTTGATAGATAGAAACAAACTTGCTAACGCGCGTGGTGATCGTCGATTTAATGAATGGAACTCTCAAAGCGTAGTCAATTAATTTTCGTCTAATTGACTACCATTAGGAGTAAGCGGTGCTTAACCAAAAGTATATGAATTAATATAGTTTTATTTGTTATTAAATAAATAAATAAATCAGCTTCACGTTGTATCCCGCACACTGCAGGGTAGGCAGAGGGAACCTAGTGTTAAGACACTCCGTTCTCCGCTTTCTGCCAAATTCTGGAGGCACTGCGTGTTGAGTGGCAGAATTCAACGCCGTGCTTGTCCTCGACACCAGAGCGAAGAAATGGAAATATAAATTTAAGTAAATATTTCATCTCCTCGAGTGGGGATCGAACCCACAACCAGTCGGTTTTACAGTCACACTTTGTGCCACTGCGACACAACTGGCCTCATTTATTTGTAATTTATGATCATAAATTTATTATATTTATGGTCTCGAGACCTTAAGATGTACATTTTAAATAAAATGCTAACATTATTGTTGATGTTTCAGGGATTATATTTGATATATGATCACGGAATCAAAGTACAACATAATAAAAAAAATAGATACGCGATTTTATTATTTGTCTGATCAATACCCCAGATTGATGAGAAGATTGGTGCGATCTGGTAGCTAGGACTTACCGAATTATTTTTTAGCTTTTAGTACATTACCTACATTATTTTTATTGTAATAAAACCGTTTAATATAAAAATATTATATTTTTTTATTTATTTATTGATTTATATTTCTAATCAAGACAACAAAGTGCATGTATGTTATAGCATTAATTTATAAGTAAAAAAAAATGTGAAACTGTAAAATTTATCACAACATTATTAATCTAGTTTATGTGATACGCATGCATAAATCATATGATATCTCTTAGGTCACGCATACATCATTCTGTTATTTTTGATGGCTTATTAGTTCCAATGGGACTATAAATGTCACAAAAATCTGTTTGGCTAGCATTCAAATTTAAAGGAGCTGTTATTTTATATTATTTTCTTTGCTATTACGACGATGTAATCTAGATATATGTAAATTGAATTTCGTTTTTTTTTATATAGAACTTCAGAAGACAGTAAACGCTTTAATACGTTATATTCGTAGCGCTTGGTAGCATATTACATATTTTGCGATGCGAATGTAATTTTTTTGAGCTACAAGTGGAGAACGAACCCACATCTGTAACGTTTACAGGCACTCTCTTATGCCACTGCGCCACGAAGGCCTCCGTTTTGAATATTAAACGTTTTATAATTTAACTATCTGAAATTGAGAGCTTAAAGCATTTGTCAGAGGATTATGAAAAATATATAGATGAAAGGATGTTTGAAACAATTTAATTAAAGTCCAAAGCTAATATCAAATTTAAACATTTCAATATTGATTATTGTATTTATGTTTTATGTTATTGTATTTATGTTTTATCTTTGTGCAATAAGGTATTTTTGATTTGATTTGATTTGATTGATAACAATGTAACTAGAAACAATTGAAATGGCACTAATATAATTGTGGTTAAGCAAAACATTTATCAGGTTAAATTAATTATGCTTTTGTCAGTGATTTCCTTTTTAAATTATATGGGCAGAATGTCATATATCTGCTGTATTTTTCTTTAATTTAATTTTAGATATCGTGGCGCAGGGGCACAAAGTGTGACTGTTAAATCGACTCGTTGTGGGTTCGATCCCCACTGGAGGAAATGAAATATTTATTTACATTTACATTTTCATTTCTTCGCTCGGGTTTGAGCCAAAGCGCGGCGTTGAGTTCCACCACTCAACACGCAATGCCTCCAGAACCCGGCGAAAAGTACACACAGTAAAGGGGAACGGAGTGTCTTAATACTAGGCTCCCTCTGCCTACCCTGCTATGCGCGGGATACAGCATGAAGCTGATTAATTTTAATTAATTTTAGATATCCTTTTCAGTAATTCATTTTTTACTCTCCGTATTAAAAATAAGAATAGTTCTTGTCCTGAGAGAGACTGGGAATCGAACTCAAATTCGTCATGTTTAATGTAATCGAAAATAAATGTTCAATATAATCTACTAAACAACAACAATGCCGATTTGACCATGATCCTATTAAATATAAATCTTAATATCTATTTGCGTCTACATTTAGATAATCGCTGAAGATAGCTGGGTATTAGGCTAATAAAAAGCCTTATAGGACTAAAATATCTCCTAAGGGAAATTAGAAAATACCCTGTCTTCTCTCAAATAAAATATCAATTATAACGAATTTTAGCAGAATTCATTTAAAGGATTTAGGTATTTTTTTTCAATATAAATTTCTTGAAATTAGTTTCTTAATAAAGCCCTAATATACCTCATGACTTCGCATTCAATGATTGTAATTAGTTGGGTATTCCTAAGTGGAGATCGGAGGGATATTACTATTAAGGCTTAAAACTAAAATCTCTGATTAACATGCAAAATGTTAGCTTATACACAAAATAATATATATTTTTTTATCTTTACATTGTGTCCCGCACATAGCAAGGTGTAGGCGAAGGAACCTGGGAACTTAGTTTTAAGACACTCCGTTTGCATTAAGAAACTTCCGTTCTATATTTTTCGCAGAATTCTGGAGGTATTGCGTGTTGAGTGGCGGACCTCAACGCCTCGCTTTAATCTCTTAAATTTAAATAATAATATATATTGTTGATATTTTACTGGCAATTTCACGCATTATTGGACCAAACATAACCAACCAAGTATATAATGTAGCGTAACGTACGCGTAGGCGGATACTGGCAGCCGTTTTATTCGGTTCTCGGTTTACACAATACACCGGTTTACCAAGATTAGGCCTACTTAGCAACTAATATTATTAAGAGAGGATTATAACGATTCAGTGATTATTATAAGCCTTCCGTCTGTTTTATGTACAGGGGGATTGTTTTTATTTTGTTTTATTGGAAAGGGTAATGTTCGTATGTCTATAAAAATCTATAATGGAATTCAAAGCCATAGTGGTGGAATAGGACAGCGTTGTGTTCCGCCATTTAACAGGTAATACGAAAAAAATGGCGGAATAGGGAAATATTTTACCATAAATTATTACGACTTTAAATAACAAAAGTGTAGTGAATATTAACTTTTAATAAAATTAATTAATAAAAATTTTGGAAATTTAATTTCACTCCATAATTGAAAACATAGAATATTATTAAATAGCGTAGTTCACAAAAACCGCTATAAAAGGAAACAAAGTTTTTGCGCAGGAAATTGGATCATAATTGGTCTCCTATTGTTGCGTGGGTTGATGAAACCATCAAATAATATCAAGGGAACGGGCAAAATCAGTTTCATATTTCTAATTCTGATTAAAACTTGAACATGATTTTGTAACTTATTTCTTTCTTCCATTTCGCAGTGTCATGGAAACAATAAGGAAAGTAATTACAAAATGAAATTAAATACGAAAGAGATATTTATGCAGCATCTCTATTAAAAGATTACATCTATTCTCACATAACATTTCAAATGAGAATCTTAATGTATTACTGTTTCGTGAGACACTAAGACAACTCACCACGCTTTGACACGAGTATAATGTGCATTAGTCTATAAGGCGCAAGCGTAGTATAACTACGTCGCGTCGCCTTATAAATGGAAATTTGGATTAAATGCATATTCTGTGTGTTTGTTTAGCAAATGATGTTGTCGAAACACTGATATTATTATTCTATATAATTTAGTTTAGAATTTCAACAGTTTATTACGGTGAGAATGAAAAAGAACGTGCTCAGCTGGTTTGGGCATAGGACCCCCGGAGGGCATGTATGAAGAGGTTGATGACAGTGGACGTTTCATGTCATGGTGAATCTATATCGAACCAGCAAAAAAGAATAGATAAGTGTAAGATTGTTTTTTAATTATTATTAAGTCAGACGGACTACCCCATGTACGACGAATACATCATCCCTAAATCTTACCTACCTACCCTAACTAAATGAATCTATACTCGACAGTTTTAGGACATAATTATTTTATAATTTTATCTTATATACTTTTTTTACTATTAATAAATTAACTAATACTATAAAATAAATTTAATAAAGTTTTCAATTTTTATGATATGCTAACCTGAGCTAAAAGCTTTAGCTTAGTTTTATTTTTTAACTACAATTCTGATACTTGTACAATAGGGAAAAAGAACCTGTCAAGCGTGAGTCATATCCACTCACCCAGGATTCCTTTACTTGTTTTGTTTTTTTTTACAGAAAAAGTCATGGACTGATTTATCAACATAAACTTAATAATATTTTTTGATAAATAGTAGCTAATTAAATTATTAAAAATATTTAATAACCGTGGTGGTGCAGAAACACAATGTGACCGTAACCGTGACGGTTAGGAGTTCGATTTCCACTTTGTGAAATGAATTATTTCTATTTTATTTTTTCTTCTGGTATCAATACAAAGCGCAGCGATGAGTTCCACCACTCAACACGCGATGTTGCGAAAATTAGGCGAAATGTGAGGACTGGAGTCCGGAGTATCTTCATACTAAGTTTTCTACCTCTGCCTACGAGTACGGCTATATGAGGAATACAGCGTTAAGCTGAAAAATATTAAACTTAACCATAAATTGCATGATCTGATTTTATGGTCTTAGTAAACTGATATACCTAAGTAAAGCAATGATTGCAGCTGCACTTAATCAAACTAACGTCAACCAACATTCAACATTAAAATCTATACCAAATAAAAATACTTGTCACGTTTTACAATTAAACTTAATCAACATCTCTGAGTACAACTGTCACTCAGCAAACAAATACTCAATTGTCTCTAAACAAATACTAAATCCAAATCGATCTGAACCAGTACAATTTACACAATCGATTCTACAGCGTTTGTCTCACGATTCAAATCAGCCACTGTGCTAACTCGATTGTGGAATGAGGTGTTGATTAGCTGCGGCTGGCGCAATCAGTGACAAAGCAAATAAAACATTGTTGAACAAAAGACTGTAGCTCGCGATGGGTGTACTAGATTTGTTGTTGCTATTCGTGATTTATTAACGCTTTACGCCATTTCAAATGGATTTTATATATTTTTTTATTGATAAATAGCTGCTTTTAATATAAATCACACGCCTGTTAACGTTTAACCACCATTAAGTCTATATAAAAATAAATACTTGCCCTATTTTACAATTCAACATTAATCGACATCTCTATATACAACTGTGTTACTGAGCAAACAAATACTCAATTGTCTCTAAGCAAATACTAAATCCAAATCGATTCGAGCCAGTACAATTTATACAATCGATTCTATAGCGTTTGTCTCACGATTCAAATCAGCCTATGTGATAACTCGATCGCGGAATGAGGTGTTGATTAGCTGCGGCTGGCGCAATCAGTGACAAAGCAAATGAAACATTGTTGAACAAAAGACTGTAGCTCGCGTTGGGTGTACTAGATTTGTTGTTGCTATTCGTGATTTATTAAAGCTTTACGATTAGTTACAGTGGATAATGTCGTGGCAAAATTGCCGATACTGAGTTTAAAGGTTCAAATTTAGATTAGTACTAGCGGCCTGCTCGCGGCTTTGCCCGCTTGAACTACATGATTATTCATTTAAGAAATATAAATATTACAAACAGCCTTAATTATTAATTAATTGATTTGGATAAGTACTCACAATATTATTTGTAAAATAACTTATATTAGCTCCTGTACAGTTTTTAAATTAGTAACATATATTATTAGTTAAATATATAATTGGTATACAGAATATACATAGAAAGCACGTTTTTAGGCATTTTTATATAATCTATAAAATAATCAACATTTTCGGTCAAATTCAAGTCGTACTCATGCCCCGAGAGTTTCGTACGAGTTTCATGAATGGAGATACACCAGAAGAATAACTAATTAATTTGTTATTTTGTATCAAATTAAGTACCGATTAAAATTTGTACCTAATGGTTCTTTTCTGTGACACAAATACAATAAGTATTCAATTTTTGAAAAATAATTTTGGAATTTTCCTTTATACGTGCNAAACAGATAAACAGACAAACAGACAAAAATTCCAAAAATGTTGGAAATGGATTCTGTTAATTATCCTTTAACACCCTGGCTAATTTTTTTTAAAATATTTTCAATGTACAGAAACGACTTTTCTACAGATTTATTATAAGTATAGATTATCATACTGAGTTACTATGGGGCTAATTTTTTTTTATTTTAAAGAAAATTGAGTTTTTTTAAGGAAAATTGAGTTAATATTTATTTGTTAAAGTTAAAAAATATATTTAATTTAATATTTTTATTTTATTTAATGATGTTTTTATTATTATACTTTTATCAATGTTTTTTTTTATTTAATGTTATTTATTTTCATCAAATTAGAAACTTGAAATAATCATTTTTAGTAAAATATTATTAAACGGTGGCAAAAAAAAATATGAGGACAACGGGGATATTTTTAGGAGTGGGTGAAAAAAATGGTGTGGCATCTAAAGGAAGTAACAAAAGAAATTATATAAGATAATTTGGATAATAAAATCTTATCATGAAATTCTTATAATTTTTATAAAGCAAATGCTTGAATGTTGAATTGATGTGATTGAAATGATTAATTACGTATATATAAATGTTCTGTCTGATTCTGTTTCGCGTTATGGGTACGATTTTTACTCGCGAAAATGAATTATTTAATATTTTGATTTCCTCCCTCGGATTATAAGAAAACGGCGTTGAGTTCCGCTAATACTTGAAAGCAATCTTGAAAGTTCGGTGGAAAGTGGGAAACTGAGTGAGTATTTTAAGACAATATTATCTCTGCCTATCCTGCTATATTCAGGGTACAGCGTGAAATTAAAAATAAAAACCTACACTAAAAAATGCTTTTAAAATTTTTTAACCAAAACCTAAAAATCGTCTAAATTTGAAAGAAAATCCATACGCAACAAGTAAGCTGTTTATAAACGTCCCACAAGTACAATCATCAACGACTTCCAAGATCAAAGGAGTCCAGTACAATTGCGACGCCTTGTGAAGTGCCTTAAGCATCATTTGACTAAGCCGTCGCTTTAAGAGAGTAGCTACATTATATTCTTACTACAGCTAAGCTGGTAATACAGGCTTTTAGTATTGAATATTTGATATTATTTTCATCTTCACGTATTCACGTTAGTATTTTGCACAGAGAAAACTTTGTGATATATATATATATATATATATATATATATATATATATATATATATATATATATATATATATATATATCATATATCATATATTTCCGTTTTCTACTGTTCCTCTAAATACTGTCTATTTATTGACATTCATCGCGTTATACGTGACGAGCCCAGGTCAAAACTTTGCCCAACCGGTTTGGGGAATAATTTAGGTTATTTTGAATATATAGTATTCACTTCAGGTAATCGTGGCGCGTTGATACAGCCTCTCTGTATAAATACGACGTTTCTAGGTTTCGATCTCGGGATTTCGCGTGTAAATAATCTTTATATTCCTGCTCTTATGAACAAAGCGCGGCATTAAGTCTATCATTCTATAAAAAACATGAGTGTCAAAGCCATAATAAAATTAAAATACAAAATACTTATGTATTATTTTGAAAAATATTTTATTCATGTGTCGTTATCCTTTCTAATGATACCATATACAAAAGAAAATCTGAGCGAANTATATATATATATATATATATATATATATCATATATCATATATTTCCGTTTTCTACTGTTCCTCTAAATACTGTCTATTTATTGACATTCATCGCGTTATACGTGACGAGCCCAGGTCAAAACTTTGCCCAACCGGTTTGGGGAATAATTTAGGTTATTTTGAATATATAGTATTCACTTCAGGTAATCGTGGCGCGTTGATACAGCCTCTCTGTATAAATACGACGTTTCTAGGTTTCGATCTCGGGATTTCGCGTGTAAATAATCTTTATATTCCTGCTCTTATGAACAAAGCGCGGCATTAAGTCTATCATTCTATAAAAAACATGAGTGTCAAAGCCATAATAAAATTAAAATACAAAATACTTATGTATTATTTTGAAAAATATTTTATTCATGTGTCGTTATCCTTTCTAATGATACCATATACAAAAGAAAATCTGAGCGAAAAGAAATATCTTATACCAATTAAATATATTTTTTTCTATCTTCGCATAATATAAAGCTGAAGTTTGATCGGTTGGATGAAGTCTCTGGACTTAGTAATTCGAATTGAAATATTTTTTTTGTATCGATGTCCCATTTATCTAAGAAGGCTCTGTCTTTATCATATTACGTTAATCTTTTCGATGTTACCCACTGTACTGTCGTGTCATACAACATTTTGGTTTTTGTTACTTAGCAATAGAGGCGAAGCCACAGATAAGAGCTAGTCTATGTATATATATAGGTTCATTATTTTATAATATGAAACGAAAAGTCATAGGACATTTATACACGCATTCGATACAGCCATAAAGCTTTTTATTGCGAGTTTCATGCGCGATAAATTATCATTTCCGCGACGGTATAAATTACTAGAGTCGTCGTAAAATTCACTAAGTGTTTCCAAACTTTACTCCCACGGTAAATAGTGTTTCTGTCGAAAATATTGTCTCTGGCAGTTCTTTCGTTATAATTATATGTAATAGGCTCAGGCCCGGTCGACTTCCTAAGGGGCATGTGGGATACCT